>JBAWJQ010000867.1:0-66611 GCA_037783105.1 Bactrocera zonata | reverse complement strand
GTTAATCAAATGATTTGAAGCATTTTGATATCAATTGCTAAATGTGTACATAGAAGAAAATCGACTTTATACCTAAATATAAGGTTACGGCATTCTTCCAAATGCACTGCCGTTATGCCACCTTGGCTTTGTGTTAGCTTGAGTGCGTTAAAGAATGTTTATTAACTTAAATATGTTAAACTAATGATTTGAAGCATTTCGATATCGATTGCTAAATGTGTATATACAACAAAATCGACTTTATACCTAAATATAAGATTACGGAATTCTTCTAAATGCACTGCCGTTATGCCGCCATGGCTTTATGTAAACTTCAGTAAGGTAAAGAAGGTTAATTAACTTAAATATGTTATACCAATGATTTGAAGCATTTCGATATCGATTGCTAAATGTGTATATACAACAAAATCGACTTTATACCTAAATATAAGATTACGGAATTCTTCTAAATGCACTGCCGTTATACCGTTAAGGCTTTATGTAAACTTCAGTACGTTAAAGAAGGTTAATTAACTTAAATATGTTAAACTAATGATTTGAAGCATTTCGATATCGATTGCTAAATGTGTATATACAAGAAAATCGACTTTATACCTAAATATAAGATTACGGAATTCTTCCAAATGCACTGCCGTTATACCGCCATGGCTTTATGTAAACTTCAGTAAGGTAAAGAAGGTTAATTAACTTAAATATGTTAAACTAATGATTTGAAGCATTTCGATATCGATTGCTAAATGTGTATATACAAGAAAATCGACTTTATACCTAAATATAAGATTACGGAATTCTTCTAAATGCACTGCCGTTATACCGTTAAGGCTTTATGTAAACTTCAGTTCGTTAAAGAAGGTTTATTAACTTAAATATGTTAAACTAATGATTTGAAGCATTTCGATATCGATTGCTAAATGTGTATATACAAGGAAACCGACTTCATAGCTAAATCTAAGATTACGGAATTCACCTAAATGCACTGCCGTTATGCCGCAATGGCTTTTTGTAAACTTCCGTTCGTTAAAGAAGGTTTATTAACTTAAATATGTTAAACTAAAGATTTGAGGCATTTCGATATCGAATGCTAAATGTGTATATACAACAAAATCGACTTTATACCTAAATATAAGATTACGGAAATCTTCTAAATGCACTGCCGTTATACCGCCATGGCTTTATGTAAAATTCAGTAAGCTAAAGAAGGTTAATTAACTTAAATATGTTAAACTAAAGATTTGAAGCATTTCGATATCGATTGCTAAATGTGTATATACAACAAAATCGACTTTATACCTAAATATAAGATTACGGAATTCTTCCAAATGTACTGCCGTTATACCGTTAAGGCTTTATGTCAACTTCAGTAAGCTAAAGAAGGTTAATTAACTTAAATATGTTATACTAATGATTTGAAGCATTTAGATATCGATTGCTTAATGTGTACATATAAGAAAATCGACTTTATACCTAAATATAAGGTTACGGAATTCTTCCAAATGCACTGCCGTTATACAGTTAAGGCTTTATGTCACCTTCAGTAAGATAAAGAAAGTTAATTAACTTAAATATGTTAAACTAAAGATTTGAAGCATTTCGATATCGATTGCTAAATGTGTATTTAGTACAAAATTAACTATATACCTAAATACAAGATTACGGAAATCTTCCAAATGCACTGCCGTTATACCGCCATGGCTTAATGTAAACTTCAGTAAGCTAAAGAAGCTTAATTATCTTAAATATGTTATACCAATGATTTGAAGCATTTCGATATCGAATGCTAAATGTGTATATACAACAAAATCGACTTTATACCTAAATATAAGATTACGGAATTCTTCCAAATGCACTGCCGTTATACCGTTAAGGCTTTATGTCACCTTCAGTAAGATCAAGAAATTTAATTAACTTAAATATGTTAAACTAAAGATTTGAAGCATTTCGATATCGATTGCTAAATGTGTATATACAACAAAATCGACTTTATACCTAAATATAAGATTACGGAAATCTTCCAAATTCACTGCCGTTATACCGTTAAGGCTTTATGTCACCTTCAGTAAGCTAAAGAAGGTTAATTAACTTAAATATGTTATACTAATGATTTGAAGCATTTCGATATCGATTGCTTAATGTGTACATATAAGAAAATCGAATTTATACCTAAATAAAAGGTTACGGAATTCTTCCAAATGCACTGCCGTTATACAGTTAAGGCTTTATGTAAACTTCAGTAAGGTAAAGAAGGTAAATTAACTTAAATATGTTAATCTAATCATTTAAAGAATTTCGATATCTGTTGCTAAATGTGTATATAAAAGGAAATCGACTTTATACCTAAATATAAGATTACGGAATTCTTCCAAATGCACTGCCGTTATACCGTTAAGGCTTTATGTCAACTTCAGTAAGCTAAAGAAGGTAAATTAACTTAAATATGTTAATCTAATGATTTGAAGCATTTCGATATCGATTTCTAAATGTGTACATATAAGAAAATCGACTTTATACCTAAATATGAGGTTACGGAATTCTTCCAAATGCACTGCCGTTATACTGTTAAGGCTTTATGGAAACCTCAGTAAGCTATAGATGGTTAATTAACTTAAATATGTTAATCTTATGATTTGAAGCATTTTAATATCGATTGCTTAATGTGTAGATATAAGAAAATCGACTTTATACCTAAATATAAGATTACGGAATTCTTCTAAATGCACTGCCGTTACACAGTTAAGGCTTTATGTAAACTTCAGTAAGGTAAAGAAGGTAAATTAACTTTAATATGTTAATCTAATCATTTAAAGAATTTCGATATCTGTTGCTAAATGTGTATATAATAGGAAATCGACTTTATACCTAAATATAAGATTACGGAATTCTTCCAAATGCACTGCCGTTATGCCGCCTTGGCTTTGTGTTAGCTTGAGTGCGTTAAAGAAGGTTTATTAACTTAAATATGTTAAACTAATGATTTGGAGCATTTCGATATCGAATGCTAAATGTGTATATACAACAAAATCGACTTTATACCTAAATATAAGATTACGGAATTCTTCTAAATGCACTTCCGTTATACCGTTAAGGCTTTTTGTAAACTTCGGTTCGTTAAAGAAAGTTTATTAACTTAAATATGTAAAAAAAAATTATTTGAAGCATTCCGATATCGATTGCTAAATGTGTATATACAGGAAAATCGACTTTATGCCTAAATATAAGATTACGGAATTCTTCTAAGTGCACTGCCGTTATACCGCTAAGGCTTTATGTAGACTTCAGTTCGTTAAAGAAGGTTTCTTAACTTAAATATGTTAAACTAATGATTTGAAGCATTTCGATATCGATTGCTAAATGTGTATATAGAAGAAAATCGACTTTTTACCCAAATATAAGGTTACGGAATTCTTCCAAATGCACTGCCGTTATACAGTTAAGGCTTTATGTAAATTTCAGTAAGGTAAAGAAGGTAAATTAACTTAAATATGTTAATCTAATGATTTGAAGCATTTCGATATGGATTGCTAAATTTGTATATACAAGAAAACTGACCTTATACCTAAATATATGGTTACGGAATTCTTCTAAATGCACTGCCGTTATACCTTTAAGGCTTTATGTAAACTTCGGTTTGTTAAAGAAGGTTTATTAACTTAAATATGTTAAACCAACGATTTGAGGAATTCCGATATCAATTACTTAACGTGTATATACAAGGAAACCGACTTCATAGCTAAATCTAAGATTACGGAATTCACCTAAATGCACTTCCGTTATGCCGCAATGGCTTTATGTAAACTTCCGTTCGTTAAAGAAGGTTTATTAACTTAAATATGTTAAACTAAAGATTTGAAGCATTTCGATATCGATTGCTAAATGTGTATATACAGGAAAATCGAATTTATACCTAAATATAAGATAACGGAATTCTTCCAAATGCACTGCCGTTATACCGTTAAGGCTTTATGTAAACTTCAGTAAGCTAAAGAAAGTTAATTAACTTAAATATGTTAAACTAATGATTTGAAGCATTTCGATATCGATTGCTAAATGTGTATATACAAGAAAATCGACTTTATACCTAAATATAAGATTACGGAATTCTTCCAAATGCACTGCCGTTATACCTTTAAGGCTTTATGTAAACTTCAGTAAGCTAAAGAAGGTTAATTATCTTAAATATGTTATACCAATGATTCGAAGCATTTCGATATCGATTGCTAATGTGTATATACAAGAAAATTGACTTTATACCTAAATATAAGATTACGGAATTCTTCCAAATGCACTGCCGTTATACCGTTAAGGCTTATGTAAACTTCAGTAAGCTAAAGAAGGTTTATTAACTTAAATATGTTAATCTAATGATTTGAAGCATTTCGATATCGATTGCTAAATGTGTATATAGAAGAAAATCGACTTTATACCTAAATATGAGGTTACGGAATTCTTCCAAATGCACTGCCGTTATACCGTTAAGGCTTTATGTAAACTTCAGTAAGGTAAAGAAGGTAAATTAACTTAAATATGTTAATCTAATGATTTAAAGAGTTTCGATATCTATTGCTAAATGTGTATATACAAGGAAATCGACTTTATACCTAATTATAAGGTTACGAAAATCTTTTAAATGCACTGTCGTTATACCGTTAAGGCTTAATGTAGACTTCGGTAAGGTTAAGAAAGTAAATTAACTTAAATATGTTATACCAATGATTTGAAGCATTTCGATATCGAATGCTAAATGTGTATATACAACAAAATCGACTTTATCTTATATATAAAGATGAATCGCAAAATGTGTTGGTAAGCGCATAACTCAAAAACGCCTGGACCAATTTCGCCAATTCTTTTTTTAAAATGTTCGGTGAGTCTCAAGGATGGTTTTTGCGGCAAGAAAGACAGTTCCAAAAAGTTATTTTTTTCCAGACAAAATTTTTTTTTTAATTTTTTTGTTTTGTTTTTCAATTATTTGAATCGTTCAAATTTGTCGTTTGCTTCAAAAATTTTTGAAAATTATTCAGTGAAAGCGTTATGTATGTCGCACACAAAGTGATCAATTTCAGATTGAAATTTGTTACGATGCCACGAAGTGGTCGCGCTAATATCGGTCGGCGTCACACCAAGGCACATGAACGAGTATTCCCAGGATGCGGTGACATAGTACGTGCAGTATTATAGATCGCGGTCAATCAGCAAGCGATCGTCACGATGTCACAGCACGACTTTTCAAACAACAGTTACGATGTTCTTCTTTGGATGGTGGATAGTGGTTCCACCAGATCAAATTGATGAAATCATTTCTGCGGAAATTCCTGATGCAGAGAAAGATCCATTATTATACGAAGTGATGAAAACGAATATGGTTCATGGACCTTGCAGACACCAAAATCCCACTTCGGTTTGTATGTCTGACAATAAATGCACAAAACGGTATCCACGTGCTTTTCTTTCGGAACACAAACTAGAAGTGATGGATATCCACTCTATCGGCGTCCAGACGACAGTGGCAGAACATTCAGCATTCAATTTAGAAGAGTGAATATCGAAGTTGACAACACATGGATCGTACTATATTCACCATTATTGTCTAATTCACATTCAACATTTATATCAATGTTGAGTATTGCAGTTTGGTGTAATCGATAAAATACGTTTGTAGGTAGATCACCAAAGGAAGCCACATGGCCGTTATTGGTCTTGAACGATACGGTCGATACGTGAACTGCACTACAGCGCTTTGTAGGATATTTACTTTTGCAATTCATAAATGATTTCCGAGTGTTGTGCGTCTCGCAGTTAATTTGGAGAACAGCCAAAGAGTGTATTTCAACCCAAGGGATACTGTACAAAAAATTGCAAGTGGGTTAATTCCGGTTGATACTTCCGGTGGTTTGATATCAATTCCATTCGCCGGTTATCAATTCACGAAATATGAACGCATCACGAATGTTCGGGCATTGGCCAAATTATCGTAACTACGATTCCTGAAGTGCTCGCGCAATGTTAGCTACCAAAAATGCCAATGTTGTTGACTTAAACTGGAAGATTCAAAGTCAAATTCCGGGAGACTTGCGCTCAGACAAATCGATCGATCGCCGTAAATTATCCAGTGGAATTTCTAAATTCTTTGGAGAGGCTTGATATGGCCCCGCATTATTTACGTCTCAAAGTTGGATCTGTCGTTATTATGTTTCGCAATCTGTAAGCGCCGAAACTGTGTAATGAAATCCGACTGATTGTGATGAAGCAGCCATCAAATACAAAGGACAGAATGCTTGATTCAACGAATTTCTTTGAACTCCAACAATTTGCCATTTCAGTTCAAACATATTCAGTTTCTAGGGAAAATTGTATTTGCGATTACAATCAACAGGACACAAGGATAGTCGCTAGAGGTGTATGGCATAAATCTGGAAATTCTATGTTTTTCACACTGCCAAAATTACGTGGCGTGCTCAGGAGTTCGAAAACTATCTTCTCTGTAGATTTATGCACCGGAACAGAAACCAAAAAATGCTTTTTATCAAGCTGCGTTACATTGAGAAAAAAAGAAATGATAAATTTAACCTTCTTTTCATTTCAAAACACAGAATTTCACGCAGGAAAACGGCTGCGGGGTCAGCTAGTACCTAAATATAAGATTACGGAATTCTTCTAAATGCACTGCCGTTATACCGTTAAGGCTTCATGTAAACTTCGGTTCGTTAAAGAAGGTAAATTAACGTAAATATGTTATACGAATGATTAAAGCATTTCGATATCGATTGCTTAATGTGTATATACAACAAAATCGACTTTATACATAAATATAAGATTACGGAATTCTTCTAAGTGCACTGCCGTTATACCGTTAAGGCTTAATGTAGACTTCAGTTCGTTAAAGAAGGTTAATTAACTTAAATATGTTATACCAAAGATTTGAAGCATTTCGATTTCGATTGCTAAATGTGTATATACAACAAAATCGACTTTATACCTAAATATAAGATTACGGAATTCTTCCAAATGCACTGCGGTTATACCGCCATGGCTTTATGTCACCTTCAGTAAGATAAAGAAAGTTAATTAACTTAAATATGTTAAGCTAACGATTTGAAGAATTTCAATATCGATTGCTAAATGTGTATATACAAGGAAATCGATTTTATACCTAAATATAAGGTTACGGAAATCTTCTAAATGCAGTGCCGTTATACTGCTAAAGCTTAATGTAGACTTCAGTAAGATAAATAAAGTTAATTAACTTAAATATGTTAATCTAATGATTTGAAGCATTTCGATATCGATTGCTAAATCTGTATATACAACAAAATCGACTTTATACCTAAATATAAGATTACGGAATTCTTCCAAATGCACTGCCGTTATACCGTTAAGGATTTATGTAGACTTCAGTAAGATAAAGAAAGTTATTTAACTTAAATATGTTAATCTAATGATTTGAAGAATTTCGATATCGATTGCTAAATGTGTATATACAAGAAAATCGACTTTATACCTAAATATAAGATTACGGAATTCTTCTAAATGCACTGCCGGTCTACCGTTAAGGCTTTATGTAGACTTCAGTAAGATAAAGAAAGTTAATTAACTTAAATATGTTAATCTAATGATTTGAAGCATTTCTATATCGATTGCTTAATGTGTATATACAAGAAAATTGACTATATACCTAAATATAAGATTACGGAATTCTTCCTAATGCACTGCCGTTATGCCGCCATGGCTTTATGTTAGCTTGAGTGCGTTAAAGAAGGTTAATTAACTTCAATATGTTAAACTAATGATTTGAAGCATTTCGATATCGATTGCTAAATGTGTATATACAAGAAAATCGACTTTATATATAAATAAAAGATTACGGATTTCTTCCAAATGCACTGCCGTTATAACGTTAAGGCTTTATGTACGCTTCAGTTCGTTAAAGAAGTTTTATTAACTTAAATATGTTAAACTAATGATTTCAAGCATTTCAATATCCATTGCTAAATGTGTATATAGAAGAAAATCGACTTTATACCTAAATATAAGGTTACGGAATTCTTCTAAATACACTGCCGTGGTACCGTTACGGCTTAATGTAGACTTCAGTAAGATAAAGAAAGTTAATTAACTTAAATATGTTAATCTAATGGAATTCTTCTAAATGCACTGCCGTTATGTCGTTATGGCTTTATGTAAACTTCAAAACGTTAAAGAAGGTTAATTAACTTAAATATGTTAATCTAATGATTTAAAGCATTTCGATATCGATTGCATTTCGATATGGATTGCTAAATGTGTATATACAACAAAATGGACTTTATACCTAAATATAAGTTTACGGAATTCTTCTAAATGCACTGCGGTTTTGCCGTCATGGCTCTATGTAAACATCAATTCGTTAAAGAAGGTTTGTAAACTTAAATATGTTAAACTAAAGATTTGAAACATTTTGATATCGATTGCTAAATGTGTATATACAAGAAAATAGACTTTATACCTAAATACCGTTAAGTCTTTATGTAAACTTCAGTAAGGTAAAGAAGGTTAATTAACTTAAATATGTTAAACTAATGATTTGAAACATTTCGATATCGATTGCTAAATGTGTATATAGAAGAAAATCGACTTTATACCTAAATATAAGGTTAAGGAATTCTTCTAAATGCACTGCCGTTATGCCGTCACGGCTTTATGTAAACTTCAGTTCGTTAAAGAAGGTAAATAAACTTAAATATGTTACATTAAAGATTTGAAGCATTTCGATATCGATTGCTAAATGTGTATATACAACAAAATCGACTTTATACCTAAATATAAGATTGCGGAATTCTTCTAAATGCACTGCCGGTCTACCGTTAAGGCTTTATGTAGACTTCAGTAAGATAAAGAAAGTTAATTAACTTAAATATGTTAATCTAATTATTTGAAGGATTTCTATATCGATTGCTTAATGTGTATATACAAGAAAATTGACTTTATACCTAAATATAAGATTACGGAATTCTTCCTAATGCACTGCTGTTATGCCGCCATGGCTTTATGTTAGCTCGAGTGCATTAAAGACGGCTAATTAACTTCAATATGTTAAACTAATGATTTGAAGCATTTCGGTATCGATTGCTAAATGTGTATATACAAGGAAATCGACTTTATATCTAAATAAAAGATTACGGATTTTTTCCAAATGCACTGCCGTTATAACGTTAAGGCTTTATGTAGGCTTCAGTTCGTTAAAGAAGTCTAATTAACTTAAATATGTTAAACTAATGATTTCAAGCATTTCGATATCCATTGCTAAATGTGTATATAGAAGAAAATCGACTTTATACCTAAATATAAGGTTACGGAATTCTTCTAAATACACTGCCGTTATACCGTTAAGGCTTAATGTAGACTTCAGTAAGGTGCAGAAGGTTAATTAACTTACATATGTTATACCAATGATTTGAAGCATTTCAATATGGATTGCTAAATGTGTATATACAACAGAATCGGCTTTATACCTATATATAAGATTACGGAATTCTTCTAAATGCACTGCCGTTATACCGTTAAGGCTTTATGTAAACTTCAGTAAGTTAAAGAAGGTTTATTAACTTAAATATATTATACCAATGATTTGAGGCATTTCGATATCGATTGCTAAATGTGTATATACAACAAAATCGACTTTGTACCTAACTATAAGATTACGGAATTCTTCTAATGCACTGCCGTTATGCCGTTATGGCTTTATGTAAACTTCAAAACAATAAAGAAGGTTAATTAACTTAAATATGTTAATCTAATGATTTAAAGCATGTCGCTATCGATTGCTTAATGTGTGTATACAAGAAAATCGACTCTATATATAAGATTACGGAATTCTTCCAAATGCACTGCCGTTATGCCGTTAAGGCTTTATGTAAACTTCAGTAAGGTGCAGAAGGTTAATTAACTTAAATATGTTAAACTAATGATTTGATGCATTTTGATATTGATTGCTAACTGTGTATATAGAAGAAAATCGACTTTATACCTAAATATAAGGTTACGAAAATCTTCTAAATGCACTGCCGTTATACCGTTAAGGCTTAATGTAGACTTCAATAAGATAAAGAAAGTTAATTAACTTAAATATGTTAATCTAATGATTTGAAGCATTTCGATATTGGTGGCTAAATGTGTATATACAACAATATCGACTTTATATAAATATAAGATTACGGAATTCTTCTAAATGTACTGCCGTTATGCCGCATTGGCTTTATGTACACTTCAGTAAATTAAAGAAGGTTTATTAACTTAAATATGTTATACCAATGATTTGAAGCATTTCGATATCGATTGCTAAATATGTATATACAACAAAATCGACTTTATACCTATATATAAGGTTACGGAAATCTTCTAAATGCACTGCCGTTATACCGTTAAGGCTTTATGTAAACTTCAGTAAGTTAAAGAAGGTTTATTAACTTAAATATATTATACCAATGATTTGAAGCATTTCGATATCGATTGCTAAATGTGTATATACAACAAAATCGACTTTATACCTAACTATAAGATTACGGAATTCTTCTAATGCACTGCCGTTATGCCGTTATGGCTTTATGTAAACTTCAAAACAATAAAGAAGGTTAATTAACTTAAATATGTTAATCTAATGATTTAAAGCATGTCGATATCGATTGCTTAATGTGTGTATACAAGAAAATCGACTCTATATATAAGATTACGGAATTCTTCCAAATGCACTGCCGTTATGCCGTTAAGGCTTTATGTAAACTTCAGTAAGGTGCAGAAGGTTAATTAACTTAAATATGTTAAACTAATGATTTGATGCATTTTGATATTGATTGCTAACTGTGTATATAGAAGAAAATCGATTTTATACCTAAATATAAGGTTACGAAAATATTCTAAATGCACTGCCGTTATACCGTTAAGGCTTAATGTAGACTTCAATAAGATAAAGAAAGTTAATTAACTTAAATATGTTAATCTAATGATTTGAGGCATTTCGATATTGGTGGCTATATGTGTATATACAACAATATCGACTTTATATAAATATAAGATTACGGAATTCTTCTAAATGTACTGCCGTTATCCCGTCATGGCTTTATGTAAACTTCAGGTCGTTAAAGAAGGTTTGTAAACTTTAATATGTTAAACTAAAGATTTGAAACATTTCGACATCGATTGCTTAATGTGTATATACAAGAAAATCGACTTTATACCTAAATATAAGGTTACGGAATTCTCCCAAATGCACTGCCGTTATAACGTTAAGGCTTTATGTAAACTTCAGTTCGTTAAAGATGGTTTGTAAACTTTAATATGTTAAACTAAAGATTTTAAACATTTCGATATCGATTGCTAAATGTGTATATACAAAAAAGTCGACATTATACCTAAATATAAGATTACGGAATTCTTCTAAATGCACTGCCGTTTTGCCGTCATGGCTCTATGTAAACATCAGTTCGTTAAAGAAGGTTTGTAAACTTAAATATGTTAAACTAAAGAATTGAAACATTTTGATATCGATTGCTAAATGTGTATATACAAGAAAATAGACTTTATACCTAAATATAAGATTACGGAATTCTTCCAAATGCACTGCGGTTATACCGCCATGGCTTTATGTCACCTTCAGTAAGATAAAGAAAGTTAATTAACTTAAATATGTTAAGCTAACGATTTGAAGAATTTCAATATCGCTTGCTAAATGTGTATATACAAGGAAATCGATTTTATGCCTTAATATAAGGTTACGGAAATCTTCTAAATGCAGTGCCGTTATACTGCTAAAGCTTAATGTAGACTTCAGTAAGATAAATAAAGTTAATTAACTTAAATATGTTAATCTAATGATTTGAAGCATTTCGATATCGATTGCTAAATCTGTATATACAACAAAATCGACTTTATACCTAAATATAAGATTACGGAATTCTTCCAAATGCACTGCCGTTATACCGTTAAGGATTTATGTAGACTTCAGTAAGATAAAGAAAGTTATTTAACTTAAATATGTTAATCTAATGATTTGAAGAATTTCGATATCGATTGCTAAATGTGTATATACAAGAAAATCGACTTTATACCTAAATATAAGATTACGGAATTCTTCTAAATGCACTGCCGGTCTACCGTTAAGTCTTTATGTAAACTTCAGTAAAGTAAAGAAGGTTAATTAACTTAAATATGACGAACTAATGATTTGAAACATTTCGATATCGATTGCTAAATGTGTATATAGAAGAAAATCGACTTTATACCTAAATATAAGATTACGGAATTCTTCTAAATGCACTGCCGTTATGCCGCCATGGCTTTATGTAAACATCAGTTCGTTAAAGAAGGTTTGTTAACTTAAATATGTTAAACTAAAGATTTGAAACATTTTGATATCGATTGCTAAATGTGTATATACAAGAAAATAGACTTTATACCTAAATATAAGATTACGGAATTTTTCCAAATGCACTGCCGTTATACCGTTAAGTCTATATGTAAACTTCAGTAAGGTGAAGAAGTTTAATTAACTTAAATATGTTAAACTAATGATTTGAAGCATTTCGATATCGATTGCTAAATGTGCATATAGAAGAAAATCGACTTTATATATAAGATAACGGAATTCTTCTAAATGCACTGCCGTTATACCGTTAAGGCTTTATGTAAACTTCAGTAAGGTGAAGAAGTTTAATTAACTTAAATATGTTAAACTAATGATTTGAAGCATTTCGATATCGATTGCTTAATGTGCATATAGAAGAAAATCGACTTTATATATAAGATTACGGAATTCTTCCAAATGCACTGCCGTTATACCGTTAAGGCTTTATGTAAACTTCAGTAAGGTAAAGAAGGTTAATTAACTTAAATAGGTTATACTAATGATTTGAAGCATTTCGATATCGATTGCTAAATGTGTATATACAACAAAATCGACTTTATACCTAAATATAAGATTACGGAATTCTTCTAAATGCACTGCCGTTTTGCCGTCATGGCTCTATGTAAACATCAGTTCGTTAAAGAAGGTTTGTAAACTTAATATGTTAAACTAAATATTTGAAACATTTTAATATCGATTGCTAAATGTATATATACAAGAGAATAGACTTTATACCTAAATATAAGATTAAAGAATTCTTTTAAATGCACTGCCGTTATACCATCAAGGATTTATGTAGACTTCACTAAGATAAAAAAAGTTAATTAGGAAAATAGACTTTATACCTAAATATAAGATAACGGAATTCTTCTAAATGCACTGCCGTTATACCGTTAAGGCTTTATGTAAACTTCAGTAAGGTGAAGAAGTTTAATTAACTTAAATATGTTAAACTAATGATTTGAAGCATTTCGATATCGATTGCTAAATGTGCATATAGAAGAAAATCGACTTTATATATAAGATAACGGAATTCTTCTAAATGCACTGCCGTTATACCGTTAAGGCTTTATGTAAACTTCAGTAAGGTGAAGAAGTTTAATTAACTTAAATATGTTAAACTAATTATTTGAAGCATTTCGATATCGATTGCTTAATGTGCATATAGAAGAAAATCGACTTTATATATAAGATTACGGAATTCTTCCAAATACACTGCCGTTATACCGTTAAGGCTTTATGTAAACTTCAGTAAGGTAAAGAAGGTTAATTAACTTAAATAGGTGAAACTAATGATTTGAAGCATTTCGATATCGATTGCTAAATGTGTATATACAAGGAAATCGACTTTACACCTAAATATAAGATAACGGTAATCTTCTAAATGCACTGCCGTTATACCGTTAAGGCTTTATGTAAACTTCAGTAAGGTAAAGAAGGTTTAGTAACTTAAATATGTTAAACTAATGATTTGAAGCATTTCGATACCGATTGCTAAATGTGCATATAGAAGAAAATCGACTTTATATATAATGTAATATTTCCGCACTCACTTTTTATACCACAAAATACTTTTCTAAATGAAATAATCGTATATGCACACGCGTGAAGTCGATCAAAAAGATGGGGAATGTCCCAATAAGGTTTATTAAATTTTGATTCAACAATAGTGAATAATGCTTGAATAATATAACTGCTTGAAATAATATAATGTTTGAAATATATAACCGGAGTTCTAGGTCGCACGTGGAGTAAATAACTCGCGAAAAGAGTGCGCAAACGTGTTGGCCGAAAATCGGAAAAAAATCGCATGGGCGTACCAGTCGCTGTGAAAGTCAAAAGCGAAGTGAAGTTGCGATCTCCTTGTTTATTCCTTTTCTCCCTGTGGTGTGTGCGATCAGATGGTGTGATATGGTTGGTTGGTGTACGTGTATGTGGGTGTCGATGTGTGGTGCTCTCGCGAGTAGTGTGAAATGTGGGTTGTAAGCGTTGATGGTGGGTATGGTGAAGCTGCGTGTCGGTGTTGGGAGGTTGAGGTGATGTGGTGTAATAGTGTGGTGTATGTGTGGATGTCGGGGAAGGATGCTCATTTATACATCCTGGCCCCCCTAGGCGAGTGTTTAGCCTAGTAGCCTCTGTAGTTGTTGTAGAGTCGCTACAACGTTGCTGAGGCCCGTCTTACGGCGGGCTTGCGGCCTAGGATGGCGCCTCCGATACGGGGTGGTATGACGTTGACGCCAGAAGCGGGACTCCTCCGAAGGGAAGGCTTGCCTTCGCGGTTGCGGTCGCGGGAGTCGTCGGCTGGCAGTACGGCCCCGGGGGGCATGCTGACGTTCGACGTCGGGTCCGGTATTGCGGTGGAGCATCGTGTGATGGTGACCCATACACACCTGGCACTGATACCCGGTGGCGCATTCGCGCGTTAGATGGGTAGGCGCCAGACAATTCAAGCAATGACCGTGGGCCTGGGCGACCTGCTGGCGTTGCTGAGGTGTCATTCCCTTGAAGATGCCACAATGTGGCAATCGATGTCGGCGGCGACATAGCGCGCACTGAAGTTGTGGCGGTTCCGGAGCCCGTACTTGCGTGTCACTGCGCGGAGCCGATGGAGTTTCTCGGGGAGGTGCGGCAGCGATGGTTGTGCGCGGCGCTGCTACTGGGGTAGCTCTTGGGCGCGGAACCGTGACGGCGGAACGCACAGTGGGCGTAGGCACAATTGGCATCTCGGCATCCATATGGATCTGTTAAGAAAATAGTAATTTTAATTATCATATATATTTGTGTATATAGTCATATGGCCGATAGTGCCACGTAAGGTGGCGTGAGTGCGTCGTCATATGGATCGACCTTGTTTTGTTTTTGTCTTGTGTTAATGTTTATTACTAGTTGATAATTTTGCAATCATTTATTCTGTCTCTTTGTTTATTGATTACGATTACGTTATTTTCGGTTTACTTTTCGGTTTTATCCGCGGTTGGCAAAAAGCATAGCTTAACGAGCGGCCTGGTTAGCGTTCCCGTTTGTGTACGGAGATCGACTACGCGAATATGACCGTCGGAGCCGTAGTAGAGCTTCTCTATGCGGCCAAGCCGCCATTCGGTAGGGGGGAGACAATCGTCATTGATTAAGACACAATCTCCAAGCTTAGGCGCGTTTTCTGTGATTTTCCATCGGTACCTTCTGTGGAGGTCCTTTAAATAATCATTTTTCCATCGACGACTGAAGTCATGATGGAGAATTTTAATTCTTTCCCAACGATTTAATAAGGAAAGCAACTCCACGCCTGGCTCAGGTGTGGCCAGAATGGGCGCTCCTTTAAGAAAATGCCCTGGCGTAAGGGCAGTAAAGTCTGAGGGATCTTGCGAGAGTGCAGCGAGAGGCCGAGAGTTAAGAACGGCTTCAATTCTAGTTAAGAGTGTCGTGAATTCTTCATAATTAAATTTTTGGTTGCCAGCTATCTTTTTAAAATGGGATTTGAAACTTTTTACAGCTGACTCCCATAAGCCGCCCATATGAGGGGCGCTGGGGGATATAAACTGCCACTTGATACCTTGAGGAGCGTATTTTTGGACAATGTCAGGTGAGACTTGTTTTATGAAGTCCACAAACTGTCTTTCGGTAGCTCTTTAAGCTCCGATAAAAGTTTTACCATTATCGCTCATGATTTTTGATGGAAAGCCTCGTCGTCCGACGAAACGAGCAAAAGCCGCAAGAAAAGCCTCCGTCGTCAGATTCGTACATAGCTCAAGGTGTACTGCTTTTGTCGTGAAACAGACAAAAACAGCCACATAGCCTTTCATGAGGGTAGGAGACCTTAGCATGGATGCCTTTATCATAAAAGGCTCAGCAAAATCTACACCTGTAGTGGTGAAAGGCAGAGCAAAATTGCAGCGTTCAGGTGGAAGTGCTGCCATAATCTGCGATCGCATTTTCTGCTTATGCATAGTGCAGATTTTGCACATGAAAATGCACTTCTTTATTTGGGGCTTCAGTCTAGGTATGTACAGCTCCTGGCGGACCATATGTTGCATGAGGCGATGTTCGGCGTGGAGCATTAGTATGTGGATATATCTAATAAATAAAGTGGCAAACGGACACCTCTTTGGTATGATTATAGGGTGGCGTTCATTGTACGTTAGGCTTGAATTAGCAAGCCGACCATTCGCCCGAAGTAAACCCTTCGTATCTAGAAATGGGTTTAGAACTAAGAGTGAGCTCTTTTTATCGATAGGCTTCGATTCTCTTAGTAATTCTATATCGCGGCTGAAGTAGCGCGTTTGGGTTGATGCGATAAGAACGACCTTTGCTTTTTGTAAGTCTTGGTGCGTCAATTTATCGCAATGGATATAAGTTGCTCCTTTAACTTTAAGTTTGAGCCGCTCTATAAACTTGAGCATATAGGCAACTACCCGGAGGGCGCGGGGGAACGATGAAAATCGTTCAAGGATGTCAGTGTCATCCAGTGTTGCATGATAAGTGTCGATTTTGCGACTTTCTGGGGCAAGTATGTTGCGCATGGGCGA
This sequence comes from Bactrocera zonata, assembly GCA_037783105.1. Classification (NCBI taxonomy): domain Eukaryota; kingdom Metazoa; phylum Arthropoda; class Insecta; order Diptera; family Tephritidae; genus Bactrocera; species Bactrocera zonata. The sequence continues at coordinate 49,715 of JBAWJQ010000867.1, read as the reverse complement.
TTGTGGCCAAGAATCGGGAGATTCTGTTAACCATCGGGGGCCATTCCACCAGAGGGTGGAGGTGGCGAGATGCAGAGGTTTGCATCCTCTTGTACCTAAATCAGCAGGATTGTCAGCACTGGCTACGTGACGCCAAGTGACTGATCCTACTAGGTCAAGTATTTCAGATGTTCGGTTAGAAATATAAGTTTTCCACGCATGTGGTGGTTTTTCTAACCAGGCTAGAACTATCTCGGAATCGGACCATAAATATAATCTGTATTTCGCCATTTTTAAGTGGGTCTGCACCATTGAAGCTAGCTTTGCTAGTAGCAGAGCGCCACAGAGTTCAAGTCGTGGAAGACTTAGCGTTTTTAGAGGCGCAACTTTTGCTTTTGCCGCTAATAAGTGGCTTGTAGTTGCGACATCGGTTTGTGTACGCACATATATAGTGGCACAATATGCCTTTTCAGAGGCGTCGCAGAAGCCGTGTAGTTCCACGTTGTATTCGGGGGAATAGTTGACCCACCGTGGAATTTGTATCTTTGAGATGTCGTTCAAGTTATTAGCGAACTGGGACCATCTTTCTAACCGAATAGGTTTCACTTGTTCGTCCCAGTCGGTCCCGTCTAGCCATAATTCTTGGATCAACATTTTCGCTTGTATCATAATTGGCGAAAGCCATCCTGCGGGGTCAAAAAGTTTTGCCACCGAGGAGAGAATTTGGCGTTTTGTAATGGCGGATAATGCGGATATGAACTCAGTCGTGTATGAAAACTGGTCCGATATCGCATTCCATTGGATGCCTAGTGTTTTTGTTGTACTATCCTTTTCAAATATAAGGAAATTAGTATCCAACAAATGGTCTTTAGGAATATTTTTTAAAATATTTGGGTGATTGGCAGTAATCTTTTTTAAAGGAAACCCTGCGGTATTGAGGGCATTTATTACCTGTGATAAGGTCTCGTATGCTTGTGGAAGACTGTGGCTTCCAGACAGGATATCGTCTACATACGTTTGCTTTTTTAAGACTTGTGTTGCCAGTGGAAATTCTGGTTTTGTGTCTTCTGCCAGTTCGTGTAGTGTACGAATGGCTAGATAAGGGGCACAGTTTACGCCAAAGGTAACTGTTTTCAATTTAAAGTCGCGTAGTGGACTATTGGCAGATTTTCGGAAAATAATCCGCTGAAAATCTTGATCATCTTTATGAACCAGTATTTGTCGATACATCTTTTCGACATCCCCATTGAATACGTATTTGTATATACGCCAGTTCAATATGAGGAGCATTAAATCTGGTTGGAGTGTGGGTCCCGTAAATAGAATATCATTTAGGGAATTACCCGAGCTCGTGGATAGTGATGCATTGAAGACAACTCGAATCTTTGTTGTTTTCTTCTCAGGATTTACTACTGCATGATGTGGCAAGTAGAAAGAGTAATATTTGCCTCTTAAGATTTTTTCACATGGGCTTACTTCCTCCATGTGATCTAAATGAAGGTATTCTTCCACGACACCATCATAAACTTGTTTAAGCTCACCTTTTCTAAGTAGGTTTTTCTCCATACTTAGAAACTGCTGTATTGCAGAGGTGCGAGAGTGACCTAAGGCGAGTGTGTCTGGAAATTGTTGTTTTATTGGTAGTCGTACGACATACCGACCATTTTCTGATCGAGTAGTTGTGGCTTTGTAAAAGTCTTCACATTACTGATCTTCAGGTGTTGTAATTGGAATGAGGGGGAGTTCTTCTAACTCCCAAAATTTTCTCAATTGTGAATTGAGGTACTCGTTTGAGATTTCCTCAACTTGAGTTGTCATGGCTGTGACTGGTTCCGCAACTAGTCCACTTAGGACCCATCCGAAAATAGTATTTTGCGCCAGTAGTGTTTTCGAAATTTTTTCAACACCTTCTAATATGATTTGCGGTATAAGGTCGCTGCCTATTAAGATGTCTATCTGAGCTGGCGTGTTGCAGTTGGGATCTGCCAGTGTCAGGTGTGAAATTTTATCCCAATGCTTGCTATTTATTTGATAGCTTGGAAGCATGTTTGTTAGTTGCGGTAAGACAATAGCATTTGCTTGAATGCGCTTATCCGCTTTGGGGGAAATTAGAGTAATGGGGCAGATTTTACTTGAGTTTTGTACTACTCGTCCGCCCATTCCCGTAATTTCATAGTTGGCATGTTTTGTTGGCAGTTTTAGCCTATTTTGTGCCCTAGAAGCTATGAATGATCGTTGCGATCCTTGGTCTATTAGGGCTTTTAGTTTGAACAGTTCTCCACGATGCTCGATGGAGACAACTGCTGTGGGTAGTAGTACTCTACTATGATTTTCGCTGTGTAGCGTTTGAGTTTTTAATGCCTTTGAACAACAGGGTGTCTCTTGGCAATTTTCTTGAGTTTTTGTTTCGGGAGTTGCTGTTGCAACTAAACCCGTGGTTTTTTTGGAAAAAGCGCTGCTATGAGATGTGTTGGGAAAGTTATTGAGATGTAACATACAGTGATGCCTTTTGTGGCAATATACGCAATTAAATTTGCTTTCGCAAGTATTAAGATTGTGTGAGTGGGACAAGCAGTTTGTACAGAGTCTTTTTGACCTGACAAAGTTGTTCCTTTCAGTGACATTCATTTTTTTAAATTTCTCGCAAGCTTTTAACTTATGCCCTCCAGAACATAGTTCGCATGACGTGAATTTATTTTGTTCAGATGTGAACGATTGTGCTTTGAAAAAGCTTCTGTTTAAATGATTGTTGCTTCCGGCTTGGGGTTTATTGAAGCTTCGATTTAGTTCTTGTTGAACGTTTTTAGTTCTGACTACTTTTTTGTCTACCCTTTCCGCAATTTCGTACTGGGTAGTTAAGAAATCTTTCATTTGCTGCCACGTTGGGCATTTTCTTCTTGATGAAAGCGATTGCTCCCACAAAAGCAATGATTTTTCTGGTAATGCGGCGGTACATATGTTTACCAGAATAGGATCCCAATTGTGAGTGGGAATATTTTGTGTCGATAGAACCGACAAACAATTTGAAACAGTGGATTCTAGTTTCATGAATTCTTCACTGGTTTCTCTTTGAATTTTAGGCAAGTTCATAAGTATCGTTACTTGCTTGTCAACTAATATTCTTTCATTTTCGTATCTTTGTCTTAAAGCTTCCCAAGCTAAATTAAAATTATCGTCATTCAATGCGAACTGCTTGACTATTACGCCTGCTTGACCTTTAGTTTTGTATCGGAGGTGATACAATTTTTGCGCTTGTGATAATTTTGGATGGTTTATGTACACGGCTGTAAACATGTCCCGGAAGGACGGCCATTGTTCATAACCTCCATGAAATATTTCCGTATCACACGCTGGCACTTTGAGATGAATGCCTGAACTTGCCTCTTGGGCTTGCAATTGTGGTAACTCTACTCTACTGTGGGGAGTAGATGCAATTGGCTTCATAAGTTTTAATTGATCTGAGATCATTGCTTTTGTGTCTTCATAGCGGTCTAAGCAATTTTCGTATTTGGCGTAAGCCGAAGATTTAAAATTTTCAGGTAGATCTGAATCATCAGTTTCTACTATTGCGTCGTATGCAGCTTGGAGGCGCGTCCAAAAATTGTCAATAGATTTATTTTTTATTTCTAGTACCGATTCAGAGTTGTCCTGAATCGGTGAAGATGCAAATCGAGTGCAGTATTTAATCAAGCTGTCACTCTCAGAAATGAATTTTATATAAGAAATGTCCCTCCCCCTTTTTTGCTTTGTAGCACCTTGCTTTGAGCGTGTAGCTTCAGCAGGTGTACATGGGCTTTTATCGTCATTAGTCATTTTCGGAATTCTTAAGAATTCTCCTTTAGAGTCTTTTGAGTCAGTGCTCATTCAGATAATTTTAATTATTAAAATATATATGTATGTATATATTTTTTTTTATAATAGACAAATTTGTTACCGAAAACTCTTTTTAATAAATAAGAGTTGTTATTTCCGGAAAATTAGATTAATAAAGTATATATGTAACCGAAAGCTCCTTTTTTAAAAAAAAATAAGAGCTATTATTTCCGAAAAGAATTTAAGAATGCGTTTATCGCTTTTATTTACTTGCGGTTTTTTTTTTTTTATATATATTTTTTACGGTTTTATCCGTCTGCCCTCGTATCAGTGCGCACTGATATTAGGTCAATGTCCTTTGTACATTCGTGTGGATGCTGTGTGCATATAGTATGCGTTAAATAAATTATGTGCAAATATGCTTGTTCTTGTTTGACAAGGAACAAGATAAATGCCAAGAAATCGCCAAATTGGACTTTCAATATATGTATGTATGTACAAAGGTAATTAGTATGAAATATTTAATTTTTTCCCCCCAATGTTATTCGAATTTTCGCACCGTTTATTTATTATTAATTCTTTTTCTTATTTAATTGTATCCTATGTTTATAGGTATACAAGCGCTTGAAGATATACGGCAATATGTATAAAAAATAATTCGCATTTACTTGTATGTATTCACGGTTAAAGATATGCGCTAAAGCGCTAATGTATGTAGATTTATATTTTTGTATGTGGGTATATTATACGGATATACATATATATATATATATATATATGAATCTCTATGTATAAAAAAATGTTGATTTCCTTCGTTATGTTTAATCCGCTTGAGGATATGTATATATGTATGTTTATATTTTCTTTTATGCTATATTCTTCTTGCTCTTTTTTTTTTTTTTCTTACTTTTGATTTGCAACGATCCCTCTCACAGTTAATAAACTGAAGCGTTATTGCCAGAATATTTTGAAAATAAATACTTGAATTTTTTCTGTGAATTGTGTTTAAAAAGCAAAGAATAACAATTATTTTAGTTTAATATATAAATATATATATATATATACATATGTATACTGTGGATACATACATATATACATATATTATTTACCGTATTGGTTTCTATCGGTACTTAAATTTGCCGCCGATTTAGAGCCTTTGCTAACCGTTTTCATTAAACGGGTTTAGTTAATATCGGTTCTATGATTTTGATCGTTGGTGCAAGTTGCATACATATATACATATTATAATAAAAATCAAAGTGGAATAGATACACTCACTCAGATTTTCCTCAGGGATTTTTGGGGGTTAAATAATAAAAATGTGTGCGCTTCCTTGGGTGATGTTTCGCTTCTCCGCCGCCGTTCCAACTTGTTGACTTATTGCTTTTTTTTCGTAGCTCTTTACTTTTGTTTAATTTTGTATTAAGTTTAAGTTGTTTTTATTTATTTTCGCGCCCGTTTTATTTAGTTAGTGATAATTAAATCGAATAGAATTGATTTGCTGTATACACGTTAATTTTTCAGTCTTTTGTGTTTGTATTGTTATGCACTTCACTGCACAGTAGGTATTCTTTTATTTCACTTTACTTTTTTTTTTTGAAATTTATTTTTCAATTTTCATACACTTTGTTATTAACTGGCTTTTTGTACCCACTTAGTTTTTTTATTTATTCGTTTTCCACTGCACTCAGCCTGGGGTAGTTTGTTTTCACTTAATTTTCTGTTATTTTTTTTTGTTTCCAAGGTGCCGTTCCTTATGTCTCGAAGGACCATGTAATATTTCCGCACTCACCTTTTATACCACAAAATACTTTTCTAAATAAAATATACGTATATGCACACGCGTGAAGTCGATCAAAAAGATGGGGAATGTCCCAATAATTTTTATTAAATTTTGATTCAACAATAGTGAATAATGCTTGAATAATATAACTGCTTGAAATAATATAATGTTTGAAATATATAACCGGAGTTCTAGGTCGCACGTGGAGTAAATAACTCGCGAAAAGAGTGCGCAAACGTGTTGGCCGAAAATCGGAAAAAAATCGCATGGGCGTACCAGTCGCTGTGAAAGTCAAAAGCGAAGTGAAATTGCGATCTCCTTGTTTATTCCTTTTCTCCCTGTGGTGTGTGCGATCAGATGGTGTGATATGGTTGGTTGGTGTACGTGTATGTGGGTGTCGATGTGTGGTGCTCTCGCGAGTAGTGTGAAATGTGGGTTGTAAGCGTTGATGGTGGGTATGGTGAAGCTGCGTGTCGGTGTTGGGAGGTTGAGGTGATGTGGTGTAATAGTGTGGTGTATGTGTGGATGTCGGGGGAGGATGCTCATTTATACATATAAGATTACGGAATTCTTCCAAATGCACTGCCGTTATACCGTTAAGGCTTTGTGTAAACTTTAGTAAGGTAAAGAAGGTTAATTAACTTAAATAGGTTAAACTAATGATTTGAAGCATTTCGATATCGATTGCTAAATGTATATATACAAGGAAATCGACTTTAAACCTAAATATAAGATGACGGATTTCTTCCAAATGCACTGCCGTTATAACGTAAAGGCTTTATGTAGACTTCAGTTCGTTAAGGAAGGTTTATTAACTTAAATATGTTAAACTAATGATTTCAAGCATTTCGTAATCGATTGCTGAATGTGTATATAGAAGAAAATCGACTTTATACCTAAATATAAGGTTACGGAATTCTTCTAAATGCAATGCCGTTATACCGCCATGGCATTTCAAAGTTGAAACAAAAATGTGATTTTTCTCAAACACCTTCGTTTTTCGTGAACACTATTTCCACGTTCCTGGTAGAAATAGAAGAAAGATTGAAGACTTTCCTGCAAACCCTTTAAATTATCCAACTAATGCTTCTTATTTAGCTCACCTCTTTCAAACCGTTTAGCCGCTAGAGCGTTTGTAAAGTTGAAACGAAAATTTGACTATTACCAAGCCCCTGGTAGGAGTAGAAGAAAGACTGAAGGCTTTCCTGAAAGCACTATAAATTTTCTAACCAATGCTTTTTATTTAACTCACCTCGTTCAAACAGTTAAGCCACTAGACCGTTTGCGAAGTTGAATGTGATTTTTCTGAAAATCCTTTAATTCTCGTGAACACTTTTGCCATGTTTCTGGCAGGAGTAGAAGAAAGGTTGAAGGCTTCACTGAAAGCACTAAAAATTATCTAACCAATGCTGTTTATTTAACTCAACTCGTTCCAATAGTTTAGCCGCTAGAGCGTTTGCAAAGTTGAAACGAAAATTTGACTATTGCCAAACCCTTGGTATGAGCAGAAGAAAGATTGAAGACTTTCCTGAAAGCACTACAAATTATCTTACCAATGCTTTTTATTTAACTCACCTTGTTTAAACTATTAAGCCGCTAGACCGTTTCAAAATTGAAAAAAATGTGATTCTTCTCAAAAACCTACGTTTTTCGTGAACACTATTGCCACATTCCTTGTAGAAGTAGGAGAATGGTTGAAGACTTTCCTGAAAGCCCTTTCAATTATCTAACCAATGCCCTATGTTTGATTCACCTCGTTCTAATAGTTTAGCCGCTGGAGCGTTTTCAAAGTTGAAACAAAAGTGTGATTTTTCTGAAAAACCTTCGTTTTGCGTGAACACTATTGCCATATTCCTGGTAGCAGTAGAAGAATGATTGAAGACTTTCCTGAAAGCACTTTTAATTATCTAACCAATGCTTTATGTTTGACTCACCTCGTTCCAATAGTTTAGAAGCTAGAGCGTTTTCAAAGTTGAAACAAAAATGTGATTTTTCTCAAACACCTTCGTTTTTCGTGAACACTATTGCCACATTCCTGGTAGAAGTGGAAGAATGATTGAAGACTTTCCTGAAAGCCTTTTCAATTATCTAACCAATGCTTTTTATTTAACTCAACCCGTTTAAACAGTTTAGCCGGTAGACCGTTTGCAAAGTTGAAACAAAAATGTGATATTTCTGAAAAACCTTCGTTTTTCGTGAACACTACACCACATTCCTGGTAAAAGCAAAAGAATGATTGAAGACTTTCCTGAAAGCCCTTTCAATTATCTAACCAATGCTTTATGTTTGACTCACCTCGTTGCAATAGTTTAGCCGCCACACCGTTTCAAAATTGATACAAAAATGTGAGTTTTCTGAAAAACCTACGTTTTTCGTGAACACTATTGCCACATTCCTGGTAGAAGTAGAAGAATGATTGAAGACTTTCCTGAAAGCCCTTTCAATTATCTAACCAAAGCTTTATGTTCGATTCACCTCATTCAAATAGTTTAGCCGCTTGAGCGTTCGCAAAGTTGAAACAAAAATGTGATTTTACTCAAACACCTTCGTTTTTCGTGAACACTATTTCCACGTTCCTGGTAGGAATAGAAGAATGATTGAAGACTTTCCGGAAAGCCCTTTCAATTATCTAACCAATGCTATATGTTTGACTCACCTTGTTCCAATAGTTTAGCCGCTAGAGCGTTCGCAAAGTTGAAACAAAAATGTGTTTTTCGTGAACAATATTACCGAGTTCCTGGTTGGAGTAGAAAAAAGATTGAAGACTTTCCTGAAAGCCCTTTTAATTATCTAACCAATGCTCTTTACTTATCTCACCTCGTTCAATCAGTTAATCCGCTAGACCGTTTGCAAAGTTGAAACAAAAATGAGATTTTTCTGAAAATCCTTCGTTTTTCGTGAACACTATTGCCACGTTTCTGGTAGGAGTAGAAGAAAGGGTGAAGGCTTTTCTGAAAGCACTACAAATTATCTCACCAATGCTGTTTATTTAACTCACCTCTTTCAAATAGTTTAGCCGCTAGAGCGTTTGCAAAGTTGAAACGAAAATTTGACTATTACCAAGCCCCTGGTAGGAGTAGAGGAAAGATTGAAGGCTTTCCTTAAAGCACTACAAATTATCCAACCAATGCTTTTTATTTAACTCACATTCTCCAAACAGTTAAGCCACTTGAGCAAAAGTTTGCAAAGTTGAAACAAAAATGTGATTTTTCTCAAAAACCTACGTTTTTAGTGAACACTATTGCCACATTCCTGGTAGAAGTAGAAGAATGATTGAAGACTTTCCTGAAAGCCCTTTGAATTATCTTACCAATGCTTTATGTTTGACTCACCTCGTTCCAATAGTTTAGCCGCTAGAGCGTTTGCAAAGTTGAAAACAAAATTTGACTATTGCCAAGCCCCTGGTAGCAGTAGAAGAAAGATTGAAGGCTTTCCTGAAAGCACTACAAATTATCTAACCAATGCTTTTTTATTTAACTCACCTTGTTCAAACAATTAAGCCGCTAGGCCGTTTCAAAGTTGAAACAAAAATGTGATTTTTCTCAAAAACCTACGTTTTCCGTGAACACTATTGCCACAATCCTGGTAGCAGTAGAAGAATGGTTGAAGACTTTCCTGAAAGCCTTTTCAATTATCTAACCAATGCTTTATGTTTGACTCACCTCGTTCCAATAGTTTAGCCGCTAGAGCGTTTGCAAAGTTGAAACAAAAATGTGATTTTTCTCAAACACCTTCGTTTTTCGTGAACACTATTGCCACATTCCTGGTAGAAGTAGAAGAATGATTGAAGACTTTCCTGAAAGCCCTTTTAATTATCTAACCAATGCTATATGTTTGACTCACCTCGTTCCAATAGTTTAGCCGCTAGAGCGTTTTCAAAGTTGAAACAAAAATGTGATTTTTCTGAAAAACCTGCGTTTTTCGTGAACACTATTGCCACATTCCTGGTAGCAGTAGAAGAATGGTTGAAGACTTTCCTGAAAGCCCTTTCAATTATCTAACCAATGCTTTATGTTCGGCTCACCTCGTTCCAATAGTTTAGCCGCTAGACCGTTTGCAAAGTTGAAACAAAAATGTGATTTTTCTGAAAAACCTTCGTTTTTCGTGAACACTATTGCCACATTCCTGGTAGAAGTAGAAGAATGATTTAAGACCTTCCTGAAAGCCCTTTCAATTATCTAACCAATGCTTTACGTTTGGCTCACCTCGTTCCAATAGTTTAGCCGCTAGAGCGTTTGCAAAGTTGAAAACAAAATTTGACTATTGCCAAACCCCTTGTAGCAGTAGAAGAAAGATTGAAGACTTTCCTGAAAGCCCTTTTAATTATCTAACCAATGCTTTATGTTTGACTCACCTCGTTCCAATAGTTTAGCCGCTGGAGCGTTTTCAAAGTTGAAACAAAAATGTGATTTTTCTCAAACACCTTCGTTTTTCGTGAACACTATTGCCACATTCCTGGTAGAAGTAGAAGAATGATTGAAGACTTTCCTGAAAGCACTTTCAGTTATCTAACCAATGCTTTTTATTTAACTTAACCCGTTCAAACAGTTAAGCCGCTAGACCGTTTGCAAAGTTGAAACAAAAATGTGATTTTTCTGAAAAACCTTCGTTTTTCGTGAACACTGCACCACATTCCTGGTAAAAGCAAAAGAATGATTGAAGATTTTCCTGAAAGCCCTTTCAATTATCTAACCAATGCTTTATGTTTGACTCACCTCGTTCCAATAGTTTAGCCTCTAGACCGTTTCAAAAATGATACAAAAATGTGAGTTTTCTGAAAAACCTACGGTTTTCGTGAACACTATTGCCACATTCCTGGTAGAAGTAGAAGAATGATTGAAGACTTTCCTGAAAGCCCTTTCAATTATCTAACCAAAGCTTTATGTTCGATTCAACTCATTCAAATAGTTTAGCCGCTTGAGCGTTCGCAAAGTTGAAACAAAAATGTGATTTTTCTCAAACACCTTCGTTTTTCGTGAACACTATTGCCACGTTCCTGGTAGGAATAGAAAAATGATTGAAGACTTTCCTGAAAGCCCTTTCAATTATCTAACCAGTGCTTTATGTTTGACTCACCTTGTTCCAATAGTTTAGCCGCTAGAGCGTTCGCAAAGTTGAAACAAAAATGTGTTTTTCGTGAACACTATTACCGAGTTCCTGGTTGGAGTAGAAAAAAGATTGAAGACTTTCCTGAAAGCCCTTTTAATTATCTAACCAATGCTCTTTACCTAACTCACCTCGCTCAATCAGTTACGCCGCTAGACCGTTTGCAAAGTTGAAACAAAAATGTGATTTTTCTGAAAATCCTTCGTTTTTCGTGAACACTATTGCCACGTTTCTGGTAGGAGTAGAAGAAAGGTTGAAGGCTTTTCTGAAAGCACTACAAATTATCTAACCAATGCTGTTTATTTAACTCACCTCTTTCAAATAGTTTAGCCGCTAGAGCGTTTGCAAAGTTGAATCGAAAATTTGACTATTACCAAGCCCCTGGTAGGAGTAGAGGAAAGACTGAAGGCTTTCCTGAAAGCACTACAAATTATCTAACCAATGCTTTTTATTTAACTCACCTTCTTCAAACAGTTAAGCCACTATAGCAAAAGTTTGCAAAGTTGAAACAAAAATGTGATTTTTCTCAAAAACCTACGTTTTTAGTGAACACTATTTCCACGTTCCTGGTAGGAGTAGAAGAGTGATTGAAGACTTTACTGAAAGCCCTTTAAATTATCTAACCAATGCTTTATGTTCGACTCACCTCGTTCAAACAGTTTAGCCGCTAGACCGTTTGCAAAGTTGAAACAAAAATGTGATTTTTCTCAAAAACCTACGTTTTTAGTGAACACTATTTCCACGTTCCTGGTAGGAGTAGAAGAGTGATTGAAGACTTTCCTGAAAGCCCTTTCAATTATCTAACCAATGCTTTATGTTTGACTCACCTCATTCAAATAGTTTAGCCGCTAGAGCGTTCGCAAAGTTGAAACAAAAATGTGTTTTCGTGAACACTATTACCGAGTTCCTGGTTGGAGTAGAAAAAAGATTGAAGATTTTCCTGAAAGCCCTTTTAATTATCTAACCAATGCTCTTTACATAACTCAAATCGTTCAAACAATTAAGCCGCTAGACCGTTTGCAAAGTTGAAACAAAAATGTGATTTTTCTGAAAATCCTTCGTTTTTCGTAAACACTATTGCCACATTCCTAGTAGCAGTAGAAGAATGATTGAAGACTTTCCTGAAAGCCCTTTTAATCATCTAACCAATGCTTTATGTTTGACTCACCTCGTTCCAATAGTTTAGCCGCTGGAGCGTTTTCAAAGTTGAAACAAAAATGTGATCTTTCTGAAAAACCTTCGTTTTTCGTGAACACTATTGCCACACTCCTGGTAGAACTTCCTGAAAGCCCTTTCAATTATCCAACCAATGCTTTATGTTTGACTCACCTCGTTTCAATAGTTTAGCCGCTAGAGCGTTTGCAAAGTTGAAACAAAAATGTGATTTTTCTGAAAAACCTACGTTTTTCGTGAACACTATTGCCACATTCCTGGTAGGAATAGAAGAAAGATTGAAGTCTTTTCTGAAAGCACAACAAATTATCTAACCAATGCTGTTTATTTAACTCACCTCGTTCAAATAGTTTAGCCGCTAGAGCGTTTGCAAAGTTGAAACAAAAATGTGATTTTTCTGAAAATCCTTCGTTTTTCGTGAACACTATTACCACGTTTCTGGTAGGAGTAGAAGAAAGGTTGAAAGCTTTTCTGAAAGCACTACAAATTATCTAACCAATGCTGTTTATTTAACTCACCTCGTTCAAATAGTTTAGCCGCTAGAGCGTTTGCAAAGTTGAAACAAAAATGTGATTTTTCTGAAAAACCTTCGTTTTTCGTGAACACTATTGCCACATTCCTGGTAGCAGTAGAAGAATAATTGAAGACTTTCCTGAAAGCCCTTTTAATTATCTAACCAATGCTTTATGTTTGACTCACCTCGTTCCAATAGTTTAGCCGCTAGAGCGTTCAAAGTTGAAACAAAAATGTGATTTTTCTGAAAAACCTTCCTTTTACGTGAACACTATTGCCACATTCCTGGTAGAAGTAGAAGAATGATTGAAGACTTTCCTGAAAGCCCTTTTAATTATCTAACCAATGCTTTATGTTTGACTCACCTCGTTCCAATAGTTTAGCCGCTGGAGCGTTTTCAAAGTTGAAACAAAAATGTGATCTTTCTGAAAAACCTTCGTTTTTCGTGAACACTATTGCCACATTCCTGGTAGAAGTAGAAGAATGATTTAAGAACTTCCTGAAAGCCCTTTCAATTATTCAACCAATGCTTTATGTTTGACTCACCTCGTTACAATAGTATAGCCGCTAGAGCGTTTGCAAAGTTGAAACAAAAATGTGATTTTTCTGAAAAACCTACGTTTTTCGTGAACACTATTGCCACATTCCTGGTAGGAGTAGAAGAAAGATTGAAGTTTTTCTGAAAGCACTACAAATTATCTAACCAATGCTGTTTATTTAACTCACCTCGTTCAAATAGTTTAGCCGCTAGAGCGTTTGCAAAGTTGAAACAAAAATGTGATTTTTCTGAAAATCCTTCGTTTTTCGTGAACACTATTTCCACGTTTCTGGTAGGAGTAGAAGAAAGGTTGAAGGCTTTTCTGAAAGCACTACAAATTATCTAACCAATGTTGTTTATTTAACTCACCTCGTTCCAATAGTATAGCCGCTAGAGCGTTTGCAAAGTTGAAACAAAAATGTGATTTTTCTGAAAATCCTTCGTTTTTCGTGAACACTATTGCCACGTTTCTGGTAGGAGTAGAAGAAAGGTTGAAGGCTTTTTTGAAAGCACTACAAATTATCTAACCAATGCTGTTTATTTAACTCACCTCGTTCAAATAGTTTAGCCGCTAGAGCGTTTGCAAAGTTGAAACAAAAATGTGATTTTTCTGAAAAACCTTCGTTTTTCTTGAACACTATTGTCACATTCCTGGTAGCAGTAGAAGAATGATTGAAGACTTTCCTGAAAGCCCTTTTAATTATCTAACCAATGCTTTATGTTTGACTCACCTCGTTCCAATAGTTTAGCCGCTAGAGCGTTTTCAAAGTTGAAACAAAAATGTGATTTTTCTGAAAAACCTTCGTTTTACGTGAACACTATTGCCACATTCCTGGTAGAAGTAGAAGAATGATTGAAGGCTTTTCTGAAAGCACTACAAATTATCTAACCAATGCTTTATGTTTGACTCACCTCGTTTCAATAGTTTAGCCGCTAGAGCGTTTGCAAAGTTGAAAACAAAATTTGACTATTGCCAAGCCTCTGGTAGCAGTAGAAAAAAGATTGAAGGCTTTCCTGAAAGCACAACAAATTATCTAACCAATGCTTTTTATCTAACTCACCTTGTTCAAACAATTAAGCCGCTTGAGCGTTCGCAAAGTTGAAACAAAAATGTGATTTTTCTCAAAAACCTACGTTTTCCGTGAACACTATTGCCACAACCCTGGTAGCAGTAGAAGAATGGTTGAAGACTTTGCTGAAAGCCCTTTCAATTATCTAACCAATGCTTTATGTTTGACTTACCTCGTTCCAATAGTTTAGCCGCTAGACCGTTTGCAAAGTTGAAACAAAAATGTGATTTTTCTCAAACACCTTCGTTTTTCGTGAACACTATTGCCACATTCCTGGTGGAAGTAGAAGAATGATTGAAGACTTTCCTGAAAGCCCTTTCAATTCTCTAACCAATGCCCTATGTATGACTCACCTCATTCAAATAGTTTAGCCGCTTGAGCGTTCACAAAGTTGAAACAAAAATGTGATTTTTCTCAAACACCTTCGTTTTTCGTGAACACTATTGCCACGTTCCTGGTAGGAATAGAAGAATGGTTGAAGACTTTCCTGAAAGCCCTTTTAATTATCTAACCAATGCTCTTTACTTAACTCACCTCGTTCAATCAGTTACGCCGCTAGACCGTTTGCAAAGTTGAAACAAAAATGTGATTTTTCTGAAAATCCTTCGTTTTTCGTGAACACTATTGCCACGTTTCTGGTAGGAGTAGAAGAAAGGTTGAAGGCTTTTCTGAAAGCACTACAAATTATCTAACCAATGCTGTTTATTTAACTCACCTCTTTCAAATAGTTTAGCCGCTAGAGCTATTGCAAAGTTGAAACGAAAATTTGACTATTACCAAGCCCCTGGTAGGAGTAGAGGAAAGATTGAAGGCTTTCCTGAAAGCACTACAAATTATCTAACCAATGCTTTTTATTTAACTCACCTTCTTCAAACAGTTAAGCCACTAGAGCAAAAGTTTGCAAAGTTGAAACAAATATGTGATTTTTCTCAAAAACCTACGTTTTTAGTGAACACTATTACCACGTTCCTGGTAGGAGTAGAAGAGTGATTGAAGACTTTCCTGAAAGCCCTTTAAATTATCTAACCAATGCTTTATGTTCGACTCACCTCGTTCAAACAGTTTAGCCGCTAGAGCGTTTGCAAAGTTGAAACAAAAATGTGATTTTTCTCAAAAACCTACGTTTTTCGTGAACACTATTGCCACATTCCTGGTAAAAGTAGAAGAATGATTGAAGACTTTACGGAAAGCTCTTTCAATTATCTAACCAATGCTTTATGTTTGACTCACCTCATTCAAATAGTTTAGCCGCTAGAGCGTTCGCAAAGTTGAAACAAAAATGTGATTTCTAAAACCTTCGTGAACACTATTACCGACGTTCCTGGTAGGAGTAGAAGAAAGATTGAAGACTTTCCTGAAAGCCCTTTTAATTATCTAACCAATGCTTTTTATTTAACTCACCTCGTTCAAACAGTTTAGCCGCTAGACCGTTTGCAAAGTTGAAACAAAAATGTGATTTTACTGAAAATCCTTCGTTTTTCGTGAACACTATTGCCACATTCCTGGTAGAAGTAGAAGAAAGATTGAAGGCTTTTCTGAAAGCACTACAAATTATCTAACCAATGCTGTTATGTTTGACTCACCTCGTTTCAAATAGTTTAGCCGCTAGAGCGTTTGCAAAGTTGAAACGAAAATTTGACTATTGCCAAGCCCCTGGTAGCAGTAGAAGAAAGATTGAAAGCTCTCCTGAAAGCACTACAAATTATCTAACCAATGCTTTTTATTTAACTCACCTTGTTCAAACAATTAAGCCGCTAGGCCGTTTCAAAGTTGAAACAAAAATGTGATTTTTCTCAAAAACCTACGTTTTCCGTGAACACTATTGCCACAATCCTGGTAGCAGTAGAAGAATGGTTGAAGACTTTCCTGAAAGCCCTTTCAATTATCTAATCAATGCTTTATGTTTGACTCACCTCGTTCCAATAGTTTAGCCGCTAGACCGTTTGCAAAGTTGAAACAAAAATGTGATTTTTCTCAAACACCTTCGTTTTTCGTGAACACTATTGCCACATTCCTGGTGGAAGTAAAAAAAAGATTGAAGACTTTCCTGAAAGCACTTTCAGTTATCTAACCAATGCTTTTTATTTAACTTAACCCGTTCAAACAGTTAAGCAGCTAGACCGTTTGCAAAGTTGAAACAAAAATGTGATTTTTCTGAAAAACCTTCGTTTTTCGTGAACACTACACCACATTCCTGGTAAAAGCAAAAGAATGATTGAAGACTTTCCTGAAAGCCCTTTCAATTATCTAAACAATGCTTTATGTTTGACTCACCTCGTTCCAATAGTTTAGCCGCTAGTCCGTTTCAAAGTTGATACAAAAATGTGAGTTTTCTGAAAAACCTACGGTTTTCGTGAACACTATTGCCACATTCCTGGTAGAAGTAGAAGAATGATTGAAGACTTTCCTGAAAGCCCTTTCAATTATCTAACCAATGCTTTATGTTTGACTCACCTTGTTCCAATAGTTTAGCCGCTAGAGCGTTCGCAAAGTTGAAACAAAAATGTGATTTTCTCAAAACTTCGTTTTTGTGAACACTATTACCACGTTCCTGGTAGGACTAGAAGAAAGATTGAAGACTTTCCTGAAAGCCCTTTTAATTATCTAACCAATGCTCTTTACTTAACTCACCTCGTTCAATCAGTTACGCCGCTAGACCGTTTGCAAAGTTGAAACAAAAATGTGATTTTTCTGAAAATCCTTCGTTTTTCGTGAACACTATTGCCACGTTTCTGGTAGGAGTAGAAGAAAGATTGAAGGCTTTTCTGAAAGCACTACAAATTATCTAACCAATGCTGTTTATTGCTATTTAACTCACCTCGTTCAAATAGTTTAGCCGCTAGAGCAAGTTTGCAAAGTTGAAACAAAATGTGATTTTTCTCGTGAACACTATTACCGACGTTCCTGGTAGGAGTAGAAGAAAGATTGAAGACTTTCCTGAAAGCCCTTTAAATTATCTAACCAATGCTTTATGTTTGACTCACCTCGTTCAAACAGTTTAGCCGCTAGAGCGTTTGCAAAGTTGAAACAAAAATGTGATTTTTCTCAAAAACCTTCGTTTATCGTGAACACTATTGCCACGTTCCTGGTAGGAGTAGAAGAATGATTGAAGACTTTCCTGAAAGCCCTTTAAATTATCTAACCAATGCTTTATGTTCGACTCACCTGGTTCAAAGAGTTTAGCCGCTAGAGCGTTTGCAAAGTTGAAACAAAAATGTGATTTTTCTCAAAAACCTACGTTTTTCGTGAACACTATTGCCACATTCCTGGTAGAAGTAGAAGAATGATTGAAGACTTTCCGGAAAGCCCTTTCAATTATCTAACCAGTGCTTTATGTTTGACTCACCTCATTCAAATAGTTTAGCCGCTAGAGCGTTCGCAAAGTTGAAACAAAAATGTGTTTTTCGTGAACACTATTACCGAGTTCCTGGTTGGAGTAGAAAAAAGATTGAAGACTTTCCTGAAAGCCCTTTTAATTATCTAACCAATGCTCTTTACTTAACTCACCTCGTTCAAACAATTAAGCCGCTAGACCGTTTGCAAAGTTGAAACAAAAATGTGATTTTACTGAAAATCCTTCGTTTTTCGTAAACACTATTGACACATTCCTGGTAGAAGTAGAAGAATGATTGAAGACTTTCCTGAAAGCCCTTTCAATTATCTAACCAATGCTTTATGTTTGACTCACCTCGTTTCAATAGTTTAGCCGCTAGAGCTTTTGCAAACTTGAAACCAAAATTTTATTATTGCCAAGCCCGTGGTAGGAGCAGAAGAAAGATTGAAGGCTTTCCTGAAAGCACTACAAATTATCTAACCAATGCTTTTTATTTAACTCACCTCGTTCAAACTAGTTAAGCCGCTAGAGCGTTTGCAAAGTTGAAACAAAAATGTGAATTTTCTGAAAAACCTTCGTTTTTCGTGAACACTACACCACATTCCTGGTAGAAGCAGAAGAATGATTGAAGACTTTCCTTCAAACCCTTTAAATTATCTAACCAATGCTTTATGTTTGACTCACCTTGTTCCAATAGTTTAGCCGCTAGAGCGTTCGCAAAGTTGAAACAAAAATGTGTTTTTCGTGAACACTATTACCGAGTTCCTGGTTGGAGTAGAAAAAAGATTGAAGACTTTCCTGAAAGCCCTTTCAATTATCTAACCAATGCTTTTTGTTTTACTCACCTCGTTCAAATAGTTTAGCCGCTAGAGCGTTTGCAAAGTTGAAACAAAAATGTGATTTTCTCAAAACCTACGTTTTTCGTGAACACTATTGCCACATTCCTGGTAGCAGTAGAAGAATGATTGAAGGCTTTCCTGAAAGCCCTTTCAAATTATCTAACCAATGCTTTATATTTGACTCACCTCGTTCCAATAGTTTAGCCGCTAGACCGTTTGCAAAGTTGAAACAAAAATGTGATTTTTCTGAAAAACCTACGTTTTTCGTGAACACTATTGCCACATTCCTGGTAGCAGTAGAAGAATGATTGAAGACTTTCCTGAAAGCCCTTTCAATTATCTAACCAATGCTTTATGTTTGACTCACCTCGTTCCAATAGTTTAGCCGCTAGAGCGTTTGCAAAGTTGAAACAAAAATGTGATTTTTCTGAAAAACCTTCGTTTTTCGTGAACACTATTGCCACGTTCCTGGTAGGAGTAGAAGAAAGATTGAAGACTTTCCTGAAAGCCCTTTCAATTATCTAACCAATGCTTTATGTTTGACTCACCTCGTTCCAATAGTTTAGCCGCTAGAGCGTTTGCAAAGTTGAAACAAAAATGTGATTTTTCTCAAACACTTTCGTTTTTCGTGAACACTATTGCCACGTTCCTGGTAGGAGTAGAAGAAAGATTGAAGACTTTCCTGCAAAGCCCTTTCAATTATCTAACCAATGCTTTATGTTTGACTCACCTCGTTCCAATAGTTTAGCCGCTAGAGCGTTTGCAAAGTTGAAACAAAAATGTGATTTTTCTCAAAAACCTACGTTTTTCGTGAACACTATTGCCACATTCCTGGTAGCAGTAGAAGAATGATTGAAGACTTTCCTGAAAGCCCTTTCAATTATCTAACCAATGCTTTATGTTTGACTCACCTCGTTCCAATAGTTTAGCCGCTAGACCGTTTGCAAAGTTGAAACAAAAATGTGATTTTTCTGAAAAACCTTCGTTTTTCTTGAACACTATTGCCACATTCCTGGTAGAAGTAGAAGAATGATTTAAGAACTTCCTGAAAGCCCTTTCAATTATCTAACCAATGCTTTATGTTTGACTCACCTCGTTCCAATAGTTTAGCCGCTAGAGCGTTTGCAAAGTTGAAAAAAAATTTGACTATTGCCAAGCCCCTGGTAGCAGTAGAAGAAAGTTTGAAGGCTTTCCTGAAAGCACTACAAATTATCTAACCAATGCTTTTTATTTAACTCACCTTGTTCAAACAATTAAGCCCCTATGCCGTTTCAAAGTTGAAACAAAAATATGATTTTTCTCAAAAACCTACGTTTTCCGTGAACACTATTGCCACAATCCTGGTAGCAGTAGAAGAATGGTTGAAGACTTTCCTGAAAGCCCTTTCAATTATCGAACCAATGCTTTAGGTTTGACTCACCTCGTTCCAATAGTTTAGCCGCTAGACCGTTTGCAAAGTTGAAACAAAAATGTGATTTTTCTCAAACACCTTCGTTTATCGTGAACACTATTGCCACATTCCTGGTGGAAGTAAAAGAATGATTGAAGACTTTCCTGAAAGCACTTTCAGTTATCTAACCAATGCTTTTTATTTAACTTAACCCGTTCAAACAGTTAAGCCGCTAGACCGTTTGCAAAGTTGAAACAAAAATGTGATTTTTCTGAAAAACCTTCGTTTTCGTGAATACTACACCACATTCCTGGTAAAAGCAAAATAATGATTGAAGACTTTCCTGAAAGCCCTTTCAATTATCTAAACAATGCTTTATGTTTGACTCACCTCGTTCCAATAGTTTAGCCGCTAGGCCGTTTCAAAGTTGATACAAAAATGTGAGTTTTCTGAAAAACCTACGGTTTTCGTGGACACTATTGCCACATTCTTGGTAGAAGTAGAAGAATGATTGAAGACTTTCCTGAAAGCCCTTTCAATTATCTAACCAATGCTTTATGTTTGACTCACCTTGTTCCGATAGTTTAGCCGCTAGAGCGTTCGCAAAGTTCAAACAAAAATGTGTTTTTCGTGAACACTATTACCGGGTTCCTGGTTGGACTAGAAAAAAGATTGAAGATTTTCCTGAAAGCCCTTTTAATTATCTAACCAATGCTCTTTACTTAATTCACCTCGTTCAATCAGTTACGCCGCTAGACCGTTTGCAAAGTTGAAACAAAAATGTGATTTTTCTGAAAATTCTTCGTTTTTCGTGAACACTATTGCCACGTTTCTGGTAGGAGTAGAAGAAAGATTGAAGGCTTTTCTGAATGCACTACAAATTATCTAACCAATGCTGTTTATTATGCTTTTTATTTAACTCACCTTCTTCAAACAGTTAAGCCACTAGAGCAAAAGTTTGTAAAGTTGAAACAAAATGTGTTTTTCGTGAACACTATTACCGAGTTCCTGGTTGGAGTAGAAAAAAGATTGAAGACTTTCCTGAAAGCCCTTTAAATTATCTAACCAATGCTTTATGTTCGACTCACCTGGTTCAAAGAGTTTAGACGCTAGAGCGTTTGCAAAAATGAAACGGAAATGTGGTTTTTCTCAGAAACCTTCGTTTATCGTGAACACTATTTCCACGTTCCTGGTAGGAGTAGAAGAATGATTGAAGACTTTCCTGAAAGCCCTTTAAATTATCTAACCAATGCTTTATGTTCGACTCACCTGGTTCAAAGAGTTTAGCCGCTAGAGCGTTTGCAAAGTTGAAACAAAAATGTGATTTTTCTCAAAAACCTACGTTTTTCGTGAACACTATTGCCACATTCCTGGTAGAAGTAGAAGAATGATTGAAGACTTTCCGGAAAGCCCTTTCAATTATCTAACCAATGCTCTATGTTTGACTCACCTCGTTCCAATAGTTTAGCCGCTAGACGCGTTTGCAAAGTTGAGACAAAAATGTGATTTTTCTGAAAATCCTTCTTTTTTCGTGAACACTATTGCCACATTCCTGGTAGAAATAGAAGGATGATTGTAGACTTTCCTGAAAGCCCTTTCAATTATCCAACCAATGCTTTATGCTTGACTCACCTCGTTCAAATAGTTTAGCCGCTAGAGCGTTCGCAAAGTTGAAACAAAAATGTGATTTTTCTCAAACACTTTCGTTTTTGTGAACACTATTGCCACGTTACTGGTAGGAATAGAAGAAAGATTGAAGGCTTTTCTGAAAGCTCTTTCAATTATCTAACCAATGCTGTTTATTATGCTTTATTTAACTCACCTTGTTCAAACAGTTAAGCCGCTAGAGCGTTCAAAGTTTGATAAAGATGTGAAATTCCAAAACCTGTGTTTTTCGTGAACACTATTGCCACGTTACTGGTAGGAATAGAAGAAAGATTGAAGGCTTTTCTGAAAGCTCTTTCAATTATCTAACCAATGCTTTATGTTTGACTCACCTTGTTCCAATAGTTTAGCCGCTAGAGCGTTCGCAAAGTTGAAACGAAAATGTGATTTTTCTCAAAAACCTTCGTTTATCGTGAACACTATTGCCACGTTCCTGTTAGGAGCAGAAGAATGATTGAAGACTTTCCTGAAAGCTCTTTCAATTATCTAACCAATGCTTTATGTTTGACTCACCTCATTCAAATAGTTTAGCCGCTAGAGCGTTCGCAAAGTTGAAACAAAAATGTGTTTTTCGTGAACACTATTACCGAGTTCCTGGTTGGAGTAGAAAAAAGATTGAAGACTTTCCTGAAAGCCCTTTTAATTATCTAACCAATGCTCTTTACTTAACTCACCTCGTTCAAACAATTAAGCCGCTAGACCGTTTGCAAAGTTGAAACAAAAATGTGATTTTTCTGAAAATCCTTCGTTTTTCGTAAACACTATTGCCACATTCCTGGTAGAAGTAGAAGAATAATTGAAGACCTTCCTGAAAGCCCTTTCAATTATCTAACCAATGCTTTATGCTTGACTCACCTCGTTTCAATAGTTTAGCCGCTAGAGCGTTTGAAAACTTGAAACCAAAATTTGATTATTGCCAAGTCCCTGGTAGGAGTAGAAGAAAGATTGAAGGCTTTCCTGAAAGCACTACAAATTATATAACCAATGCTTTTTATTTAACTCACCTTGTTCAAACTATTAAGCCGCTAGACCGTTTCAAAGTTAAAACAAAAATGTGATTTTTCCCAAACACCTTCGTTTTTCGTGAACACTATTGCCACGTTCCTGGTAGGAACAGAAGAAAGATTGAAGACTTTCCTGCAAACCCTTTAAATTATCTAACCAATGCTTTATGTTTGACTCACCTTGTTCCAATAGTTTAGCCGCTAGAGCGTTCGCAAAGTTGAAACAAAAATGTGTTTTTCGTGAACACTATTACCGCAGTTACCTGGTTGGAGTAGAAAAAAGATTGAAGACTTTCCTGAAAGCCCTTTCAATTATCTAACCAATTCTTTTTGTTTTACTCGCCTCGTTAAAATAGTTTAGCCGCTAGAGCGTTCGCTATGTTGAAACAAAAATGTGATTTTTCTCAAAAACCTACGTTTTTCGTGAACACTATTGCCACATTCCTGGTAGCAGTAGAAGAATGATTGAAGGTTTTCCTGAAAGCCCTTTCAATTATCTAACCAATGCTTTATCTTTGACTCACCTCGTTCCAATAGTTTAGCCGATAGACCGTTTCAAAGTTGATACAAAAATGTGATTTTTCTCAAGAACCTACGTTTTTCGTGAACACTATTGCCACATTCCTGGAGCAGTAGGAGAATGATTGAAGACTTTCCTGAAAGCCCTTTCAATTATCTAACCAATGCTTTATGTGTGACTCACCTCGTTCCAATAGTTTAGCCGCTAGAGCGTTCGCAAAGTTGAGACAAAAATGTGATTTTTCTCAAAAACCTACGTTTTTCGTGAACACTATTGCCACATTCCTGGTAGCAATAGAAGGATGGTTGTAGACTTTCCTGAAAGTCCTTTAAATTATCCAACAAACGCTCTATGTTTGACTCACCTCGTTCCAATAGTTTAGCCGCTAGACGGTTTCAAAGTTGAAACAAAAATGTGATCTTTCTGAAAAACTTTCATTTTTCGTGAACACTATTGCCACGTTCCTGGTAGGAGTAGAAGAAAGTTTGAAGGCTTTTCTGAAAGATCTTTCAATTATCTAACCAATGCTTTATGTCTGACTCACCTCATTCAAATAGTTTAGCCGCTAGAGCGTTCGCAAAGTTGAAACAAAAATGTGATTTTTCTCAAACACTTTCGTTTTTCGTGAACACTATTGCCACGTTACTGGTAGGAATAGAAGAAAAATTGAAGACTTTCCTCCAAACCCTTTAAAATATCTAACCAGTGCTTTATGTTTGACTCACCTTGTTCCAATAGTTTAGCCGCTAGAGCGTTCGCTATGTTGAAACAAAAATGTGATTTTTCTCAAGAACCTACGTTTTTCGTGAACACTATTGCCACATTCCTGGTAGCAGTAGGAGAATGATTGAAGACTTTCCTGAAAGCCCTTTCAATTATCTAACCAATGCTTTATCTTTGACTCACCTCGTTCCAATAGTTTAGCCGATAGACCGTTTCAAAGTTGATACAAAAATGTGATTTTTCTCAAGAACCTACGTTTTTCGTGAACACTATTGCCACATTCCTGGTAGCAGTAGGAGAATGATTGAAGACTTTCCTGAAAGCCCTTTCAATTATCTAACCAATGCTTTATGTGTGACTCACCTCGTTCCAATAGTTTAGCCGCTAGAGCGTTCGCAAAGTTGAGACAAAAATGTGATTTTTCTCAAAAACCTACGTTTTTCGTGAACACTATTGCCACATTCCTGGTAGCAATAGAAGGATGGTTGTAGACTTTCCTGAAAGTCCTTTAAATTATCCAACAAACGCTCTATGTTTGACTCACCTCGTTCCAATAGTTTAGCCGCTAGACGGTTTGCAAAGTTGAAACAAAAATGTGATCTTTCTGAAAAACTTTCATTTTTCGTGAACACTATTGCCACGTTCCTGGTAGGAGTAGAAGAAAGTTTGAAGGCTTTTCTGAAAGATCTTTCAATTATCTAACCAATGCTTTATGTCTGACTCACCTCATTCAAATAGTTTAGCCGCTAGAGCGTTCGCAAAGTTGAAACAAAAATGTGATTTTTCTCAAACACTTTCGTTTTTCGTGAACACTATTGCCACGTTACTGGTAGGAATAGAAGAAAAATTGAAGACTTTCCTCCAAACCCTTTAAAATATCTAACCAGTGCTTTATGTTTGACTCACCTTGTTCCAATAGTTTAGCCGCTAGAGCGTTCGCTATGTTGAAACAAAAATGTGATTTTTCTCAA
The DNA here is from genome assembly GCA_037783105.1 of Bactrocera zonata. Taxonomy (NCBI): domain Eukaryota; kingdom Metazoa; phylum Arthropoda; class Insecta; order Diptera; family Tephritidae; genus Bactrocera; species Bactrocera zonata. The sequence goes on along the minus strand of JBAWJQ010000867.1, from coordinate 25,294 downwards.
GAACCTACGTTTTTCGTGAACACTATTGCCACATTCCTGGAGCAGTAGGAGAATGATTGAAGACTTTCCTGAAAGCCCTTTCAATTATCTAACCAATGCTTTATCTTTGACTCACCTCGTTCCAATAGTTTAGCCGATAGACCGTTTCAAAGTTGATACAAAAATGTGATTTTTCTCAAGAACCTACGTTTTTCGTGAACACTATTGCCACATTCCTGGAGCAGTAGGAGAATGATTGAAGACTTTCCTGAAAGCCCTTTCAATTATCTAACCAATGCTTTATGTGTGACTCACCTCGTTCCAATAGTTTAGCCGCTAGAGCGTTCGCAAAGTTGAGACAAAAATGTGATTTTTCTCAAAAACCTACGTTTTTCGTGAACACTATTGCCACATTCCTGGTAGCAATAGAAGGATGGTTGTAGACTTTCCTGAAAGTCCTTTAAATTATCCAACAAACGCTCTATGTTTGACTCACCTCGTTCCAATAGTTTAGCCGCTAGACGGTTTCAAAGTTGAAACAAAAATGTGATCTTTCTGAAAAACTTTCATTTTTCGTGAACACTATTGCCACGTTCCTGGTAGGAGTAGAAGAAAGTTTGAAGGCTTTTCTGAAAGATCTTTCAATTATCTAACCAATGCTTTATGTCTGACTCACCTCATTCAAATAGTTTAGCCGCTAGAGCGTTTGCAAAGTTGAAAAAAAATTTGACTATTGCCAAGCCCCTGGTAGCAGTAGAAGAAAGATTGAAGGCTTTCCTGAAAGCACTACAAATTATCTAACCAATGCTTTTTATTTAACTCACCTTGTTCAAACAATTAAGCCGCTAGACCGTTTGCAAAGTTGAAACAAAAATGTGATTTTTCTGAAAAACCTTCGTTTTTCGTGAACACTATTGCCACATTCCTGGTAGAAGTAGAAGAATGATTGAAGTCTTTCCTGAAAGCCCTTTCAATTATCTTACCAATGCTTTATGTTTGACTCACCTCGTTCCAATAGTTTAGCCGCTAGAGCGTTTGCAAAGTTGAAACAAAAATGTTATTTTTCTGAAAAACCTTCGTTTTTCGTGAACACTATTGCCACATTCCTGGTAGAAGTAGAAGAATATTTGAAGACTTTCCTGAAAGCCCTTTCAATTATCTAACCAATGCTTTATGTTTGACTCACCTCGCTCCAATAGTTTAGCCGCTAGAGCGTTTGCAAAGTTGAAACAAAAATGTGAATTTTCTGAAAAACCTTCGTTTTTCGTGAACACTATTGCCACATTCATGGTAGCAGTAGAATAGTGATTGAAGACTTTCCTGAAAGCCCTTTAAATTATCTAACCAATGCTTTATGTTTGACTCACCTTGTTCCAATAGTTTAGCCGCTAGAGCGTTCGCAAAGTTGAAACAAAATGTGTTTTTCGTGAACACTATTACCGAATTCCTGGTTGGAGTAGAAAAAAGATTGAAGACTTTCCCGAAAGCCCTTTAAATTATCCAACTATTGCTTTTTATTTAACTCACCTCGTTCAAACCGTTTAGCCGCTAGAGCGTTTGTAAAGTTGAAACGAAAATTTGACTATTGCCAAGCCCCTGGTAGGAGTAGAAGAAAGATTGAAGGCTTTCCTGAAAGCACTACAAATTATCTAACCAATGCTTTTTATTTAACTCACCTTCTTCAAACAGGTAAGCCACTAGAGCAAAAGTTTGAAAAGTTGAAACAAAAATGTGATTTTTCTCAAAAACCTACGTTTTTAGTGAACACTTTTATCATGTTCCTCGTAGGAGTAGAAGAATGATTGAAGACTTTCCTGAAAGCCCTTTAAATTAGCTAACCAATGCTTTATGTTTGACTCATCTCGATCAAATAGCTTAGCCGCTAGAGCGTTCGCAAAGTTGAGACAAAAATGTGATTTTTCTCAAAAACCTACGTTTTTCGTGAACACTATTGTCACATTCCTGGTAGCAATAGAAGGATGACTGGAGACTTTCCTGAAAGTCCTATAAATTATCCAACAAATGCTCTATGTTTGACTCACCTCGTTCCAATAGTTTAGCCGCTAAACCGTTTCAAAGTTGAAACAAAAATGTGATTTTTCTGAAAAACTTTCGTTTTTCGTGAACACTATTGCCATGTTCTTGGTAGCAGTAGAAGAATGATTGAAGACTTTCCTGAAAGCCCTTTAAACTATCTAACCAACGCTTTATGTTTGACTCATCTCGATCAAATAGTTTAGACGCTAGAGCGTTCGCAAAGTTGAGAAAAAAAATTGATTTTTCTCAAAAACCTACGTTTTTCGTGAACACTTTTGCCGCATTCCTGGTAGCAGTAGAAGAATGATTGAAGACTTTCCTGAAAGCCCTTTCAATTATCTAACCAATGCTTTATGTTTGGCTCACCTCGTTCCAATAGTTTAGCCGCTAGAGCGTTTGCAAAGTTGAAAAAAAATTTGACTATTGCCAAGCCCCTGATTGAAGGCTTTCCTGAAAGCACTACAAATTATCTAACCAATGCTTTTTATTTAACTCACCTTGTTCAAACAATTAAGCCGCTAGACCGTTTGCAAAGTTGAAACAAAAATGTGATTTTTCTGAAAAACCTTCGTTTTTCGTGAACACTATTGCCACATTCCTTGTAGAAGTAGAAGAGTGATTGAAGTCTTTCCTGAAAGCCCTTTCAATTATCTTACCAATGCTTTATGTATGACTCACCTCGTTCCAATAGTTTAGCCGCTAGACCGTTTCAAAATTGATACCAAAATGTGATTTTTCTCAAAAACCTACGATTTTCGTGAACACTATTGCCACATTCCTGGTAGAAGTAGAAGAATGATTGAAGTCTTTCCTGAAAGCCCTTTCAATTATCTTACCAATGCTTTATGTTTGACTCACCTCGTTCCAATAGTTTAGCCGCTAGAGCGTTTGCAAAGTTGAAACAAAAATGTTATTTTTCTGAAAAACCTTCGTTTTTCGTGAACACTATTGCCACATTCCTGGTAGAAGTAGAAGAATATTTGAAGACTTTCCTGAAAGCCCTTTCAATTATCTAACCAATGCTTTATGTTTGACTCACCTCGTTCCAATAGTTTAGCCGCTAGAGCGTTTGCAAAGTTGAAACAAAAATGTGAATTTTCTGAAAAACCTTCGTTTTTCGTGAACACTATTGCCACGTTACTGGTAGGAATAGAAGAAAAATTGAAGACTTTCCTCCAAACCCTTTAAAATATCTAACCAGTGCTTTATGTTTGACTCACCTTGTTCCAATAGTTTAGCCGCTAGAGCGTTCGCTATGTTGAAACAAAAATGTGATTTTTCTCAAGAACCTACGTTTTTCGTGAACACTATTGCCACATTCCTGGAGCAGTAGGAGAATGATTGAAGACTTTCCTGAAAGCCCTTTCAATTATCTAACCAATGCTTTATCTTTGACTCACCTCGTTCCAACAGTTTAGCCGATAGACCGTTTCAAAGTTGATACAAAAATGTGATTTTTCTCAAGAACCTACGTTTTTCGTGAACACTATTGCCACATTCCTGGAGCAGTAGGAGAATGATTGAAGACTTTCCTGAAAGCCCTTTCAATTATCTAACCAATGCTTTATGTGTGACTCACCTCGTTCCAATAGTTTAGCCGCTAGAGCGTTCGCAAAGTTGAGACAAAAATGTGATTTTTCTCAAAAACCTACGTTTTTCGTGAACACTATTGCCACATTCCTGGTAGCAATAGAAGGATGGTTGTAGACTTTCCTGAAAGTCCTTTAAATTATCCAACAAACGCTCTATGTTTGACTCACCTCGTTCCAATAGTTTAGCCGCTAGACGGTTTCAAAGTTGAAACAAAAATGTGATCTTTCTGAAAAACTTTCATTTTTCGTGAACACTATTGCCACGTTCCTGGTAGGAGTAGAAGAAAGTTTGAAGGCTTTTCTGAAAGATCTTTCAATTATCTAACCAATGCTTTATGTCTGACTCACCTCATTCAAATAGTTTAGCCGCTAGAGCGTTTGCAAAGTTGAAAAAAAATTTGACTATTGCCAAGCCCCTGGTAGCAGTAGAAGAAAGATTGAAGGCTTTCCTGAAAGCACTACAAATTATCTAACCAATGCTTTTTATTTAACTCACCTTGTTCAAACAATTAAGCCGCTAGACCGTTTGCAAAGTTGAAACAAAAATGTGATTTTTCTGAAAAACCTTCGTTTTTCGTGAACACTATTGCCACATTCCTGGTAGAAGTAGAAGAATGATTGAAGTCTTTCCTGAAAGCCCTTTCAATTATCTTACCAATGCTTTATGTATGACTCACCTCGTTCCAATAGTTTAGCCGCTAGAGCGTTTGCAAAGTTGAAACAAAAATGTTATTTTTCTGAAAAACCTTCGTTTTTCGTGAACACTATTGCCACATTCCTGGTAGAAGTAGAAGAATATTTGAAGACTTTCCTGAAAGCCCTTTCAATTATCTAACCAATGCTTTATGTTTGACTCACCTCGCTCCAATAGTTTAGCCGCTAGAGCGTTTGCAAAGTTGAAACAAAAATGTGAATTTTCTGAAAAACCTTCGTTTTTCGTGAACACTATTGCCACATTCATGGTAGCAGTAGAATAGTGATTGAAGACTTTCCTGAAAGCCCTTTAAATTATCTAACCAATGCTTTATGTTTGACTCACCTTGTTCCAATAGTTTAGCCGCTAGAGCGTTCGCAAAGTTGAAACAAAATGTGTTTTTCGTGAACACTATTACCGAATTCCTGGTTGGAGTAGAAAAAGATTGAAGACTTTCCCGAAAGCCCTTTAAATTATCCAACTAATGCTTTTTATTTAACTCACCTCGTTCAAACCGTTTAGCCGCTAGAGCGTTTGTAAAGTTGAAACGAAAATTTGACTATTGCCAAGCCCCTGGTAGGAGTAGAAGAAAGATTGAAGGCTTTCCTGAAAGCACTACAAATTATCTAACCAATGCTTTTTATTTAACTCACCTTCTTCAAACAGGTAAGCCACTAGAGCAAAAGTTTGAAAAGTTGAAACAAAAATGTGATTTTTCTCAAAAACCTACGTTTTTAGTGAACACTTTTATCATGTTCCTCGTAGGAGTAGAAGAATGATTGAAGACTTTCCTGAAAGCCCTTTAAATTAGCTAACCAATGCTTTATGTTTGACTCATCTCGATCAAATAGCTTAGCCGCTAGAGCGTTCGCAAAGTTGAGACAAAAATGTGATTTTTCTCAAAAACCTACGTTTTTCGTGAACACTATTGTCACATTCCTGGTAGCAATAGAAGGATGACTGGAGACTTTCCTGAAAGTCCTATAAATTATCCAACAAATGCTCTATGTTTGACTCACCTCGTTCCAATAGTTTAGCCGCTAAACCGTTTCAAAGTTGAAACAAAAATGTGATTTTTCTGAAAAACTTTCGTTTTTCGTGAACACTATTGCCATGTTCTTGGTAGCAGTAGAAGAATGATTGAAGACTTTCCTGAAAGCCCTTTAAACTATCTAACCAACGCTTTATGTTTGACTCATCTCGATCAAATAGTTTAGACGCTAGAGCGTTCGCAAAGTTGAGACAAAAATTTGATTTTTCTCAAAAACCTACGTTTTTCGTGAACACTATTGCCGCATTCCTGGTAGCAGTAGAAGAATGATTGAAGACTTTCCTGAAAGCCCTTTAAATTATCTAACCAGTGCTTTATGTTTGACTCACCTTGTTCCAATAGTTTAGCCGCTAGAGCGTTCGCAAAGTTGAAACGAAAATGTGATTTTTCTCAAAAACCTTCGTTTATCGTGAACACTATTGCCACGTTCCTGGTAGGAGCAGAAGAATGATTGAAGACTTTCCTGAAAGCCCTTTCAATTATCTAACCAATGCTTTATGTTTGGCTCACCTCGTTCCAATAGTTTAGCCGCTAGAGCGTTTGCAAAGTTGAAAAAAAATTTGACTATTGCCAAGCCCCTGGTAGCAGTAGAAGAAAGATTGAAGGCTTTCCTGAAAGCACTACAAATTATCTAACCAATGCTTTTTATTTAACTCACCTTGTTCAAACAATTAAGCCGCTAGACCGTTTGCAAAGTTGAAACAAAAATGTGATTTTTCTGAAAAACCTTCGTTTTTCGTGAACACTATTGCCACATTCCTTGTAGAAGTAGAAGAGTGATTGAAGTCTTTCCTGAAAGCCCTTTCAATTATCTTACCAATGCTTTATGTATGACTCACCTCGTTCCAATAGTTTAGCCGCTAGACCGTTTCAAAGTTGATACCAAAATGCGATTTTCGTGAACACTATTGCCACATTCCTGGTAGAAGTAGAAGAATGATTGAAGTCTTTCCTGAAAGCCCTTTCAATTATCTTACCAATGCTTTATGTTTGACTCACCTCGTTTCAATAGTTTAGCCGCTAGAGCGTTTGCAAAGTTGAAACAAAAATGTTATTTTTCTGAAAAACCTTCGTTTTTCGTGAACACTATTGCCACATTCCTGGTAGAAGTAGAAGAATATTTGAAGACTTTCCTGAAAGCCCTTTCAATTATCTAACCAATGCTTTATGTTTGACTCACCTCGTTCCAATAGTTTAGCCGCTAGAGCGTTTGCAAAGTTGAAACAAAAATGTGAATTTTCTGAAAAACCTTCGTTTTTCGTGAACACTATTGCCACGTTACTGGTAGGAATAGAAGAAAAATTGAAGACTTTCCTCCAAACCCTTTAAAATATCTAACCAGTGCTTTATGTTTGACTCACCTTGTTCCAATAGTTTAGCCGCTAGAGCGTTCGCTATGTTGAAACAAAAATGTGATTTTTCTCAAGAACCTACGTTTTTCGTGAACACTATTGCCACATTCCTGGAGCAGTAGGAGAATGATTGAAGACTTTCCTGAAAGCCCTTTCAATTATCTAACCAATGCTTTATCTTTGACTCACCTCGTTCCAATAGTTTAGCCGATAGACCGTTTCAAAGTTGATACAAAAATGTGATTTTTCTCAAGAACCTACGTTTTTCGTGAACACTATTGCCACATTCCTGGAGCAGTAGGAGAATGATTGAAGACTTTCCTGAAAGCCCTTTCAATTATCTAACCAATGCTTTATGTGTGACTCACCTCGTTCCAATAGTTTAGCCGCTAGAGCGTTCGCAAAGTTGAGACAAAAATGTGATTTTTCTCAAAAACCTACGTTTTTCGTGAACACTATTGCCACATTCCTGGTAGCAATAGAAGGATGGTTGTAGACTTTCCTGAAAGTCCTTTAAATTATCCAACAAACGCTCTATGTTTGACTCACCTCGTTCCAATAGTTTAGCCGCTAGACGGTTTCAAAGTTGAAACAAAAATGTGATCTTTCTGAAAAACTTTCATTTTTCGTGAACACTATTGCCACGTTCCTGGTAGGAGTAGAAGAAAGTTTGAAGGCTTTTCTGAAAGATCTTTCAATTATCTAACCAATGCTTTATGTCTGACTCACCTCATTCAAATAGTTTAGCCGCTAGAGCGTTTGCAAAGTTGAAAAAAAATTTGACTATTGCCAAGCCCCTGGTAGCAGTAGAAGAAAGATTGAAGGCTTTCCTGAAAGCACTACAAATTATCTAACCAATGCTTTTTATTTAACTCACCTTGTTCAAACAATTAAGCCGCTAGACCGTTTGCAAAGTTGAAACAAAAATGTGATTTTTCTGAAAAACCTTCGTTTTTCGTGAACACTATTGCCACATTCCTGGTAGAAGTAGAAGAATGATTGAAGTCTTTCCTGAAAGCCCTTTCAATTATCTTACCAATGCTTTATGTTTGACTCACCTCGTTCCAATAGTTTAGCCGCTAGAGCGTTTGCAAAGTTGAAACAAAAATGTTATTTTTCTGAAAAACCTTCGTTTTTCGTGAACACTATTGCCACATTCCTGGTAGAAGTAGAAGAATATTTGAAGACTTTCCTGAAAGCCCTTTCAATTATCTAACCAATGCTTTATGTTTGACTCACCTCGCTCCAATAGTTTAGCCGCTAGAGCGTTTGCAAAGTTGAAACAAAAATGTGAATTTTCTGAAAAACCTTCGTTTTTCGTGAACACTATTGCCACATTCATGGTAGCAGTAGAATAGTGATTGAAGACTTTCCTGAAAGCCCTTTAAATTATCTAACCAATGCTTTATGTTTGACTCACCTTGTTCCAATAGTTTAGCCGCTAGAGCGTTCGCAAAGTTGAAACAAAATGTGTTTTTCGTGAACACTATTACCGAATTCCTGGTTGGAGTAGAAAAAAGATTGAAGACTTTCCCGAAAGCCCTTTAAATTATCCAACTAATGCTTTTTATTTAACTCACCTCGTTCAAACCGTTTAGCCGCTAGAGCGTTTGTAAAGTTGAAACGAAAATTTGACTATTGCCAAGCACCTGGTAGGAGTAGAAGAAAGATTGAAGGCTTTCCTGAAAGCACTACAAATTATCTAACCAATGCTTTTTATTTAACTCACCTTCTTCAAACAGGTAAGCCACTAGAGCAAAAGTTTGAAAAGTTGAAACAAAAATGTGATTTTTCTCAAAAACCTACGTTTGTAGTGAACACTTTTATCATGTTCCTCGTAGGAGTAGAAGAATGATTGAAGACTTTCCTGAAAGCCCTTTAAATTAGCTAACCAATGCTTTATGTTTGACTCATCTCGATCAAATAGCTTAGCCGCTAGAGCGTTCGCAAAGTTGAGACAAAAATGTGATTTTTATCAAAAACCTACGTTTTTCGTGAACACTATTGTCACATTCCTGGTAGCAATAGAAGGATGACTGGAGACTTTCCTGAAAGTCCTATAAATTATCCAACAAATGCTCTATGTTTGACTCACCTCGTTCCAATAGTTTAGCCGCTAAACCGTTTCAAAGTTGAAACAAAAATGTGATTTTTCTGAAAAACTTTCGTTTTTCGTGAACACTATTGCCATGTTCTTGGTAGCAGTAGAAGAATGATTGAAGACTTTCCTGAAAGCCCTTTAAACTATCTAACCAACGCTTTATGTTTGACTCATCTCGATCAAATAGTTTAGACGCTAGAGCGTTCGCAAAGTTGAGACAAAAATTTGATTTTTCTCAAAAACCTACGTTTTTCGTGAACACTATTGCCGCATTCCTGGTAGCAGTAGAAGAATGATTGAAGACTTTCCTGAAAGCCCTTTAAATTATCTAACCAGTGCTTTATGTTTGACTCACCTTGTTCCAATAGTTTAGCCGCTAGAGCGTTCGCAAAGTTGAAACGAAAATGTGATTTTTCTCAAAAACCTTCGTTTATCGTGAACACTATTGCCACGTTCCTGGTAGGAGCAGAAGAATGATTGAAGACTTTCCTGAAAGCCCTTTCAATTATCTAACCAATGCTTTATGTTTGGCTCACCTCGTTCCAATAGTTTAGCCGCTAGAGCGTTTGCAAAGTTGAAAAAAAATTTGACTATTGCCAAGCCCCTGGTAGCAGTAGAAGAAAGATTGAAGGCTTTCCTGAAAGCACTACAAATTATCTAACCAATGCTTTTTATTTAACTCACCTTGTTCAAACAATTAAGCCGCTAGACCGTTTGCAAAGTTGAAACAAAAATGTGATTTTTCTGAAAAACCTTCGTTTTTCGTGAACACTATTGCCACATTCCTTGTAGAAGTAGAAGAGTGATTGAAGTCTTTCCTGAAAGCCCTTTCAATTATCTTACCAATGCTTTATGTATGACTCACCTCGTTCCAATAGTTTAGCCGCTAGACCGTTTCAAAGTTGATACCAAAATGTGATTTTTCTCAAAAACCTACGATTTTCGTGAACACTATTGCCACATTCCTGGTAGAAGTAGAAGAATGATTGAAGTCTTTCCTGAAAGCCCTTTCAATTATCTTACCAATGCTTTATGTTTGACTCACCTCGTTCCAATAGTTTAGCCGCTAGAGCGTTTGCAAAGTTGAAACAAAAATGTTATTTTTCTGAAAAACCTTCGTTTTTCGTGAACACTATTGCCACATTCCTGGTAGAAGTAGAAGAATATTTGAAGACTTTCCTGAAAGCCCTTTCAATTATCTAACCAATGCTTTATGTTTGACTCACCTCGTTCCAATAGTTTAGCCGCTAGAGCGTTTGCAAAGTTGAAACAAAAATGTGAATTTTCTGAAAAACCTTCGTTTTTCGTGAACACTATTGCCACATTCATGGTAGCAGTAGAATAGTGATTGAAGACTTTCCTGAAAGCCCTTTAAATTATCTAACCAATGCTTTATGTTTGACTCACCTTGTTCCAATAGTTTAGCCGCTAGAGCGTTCGCAAAGTTGAAACAAAATGTGTTTTTCGTGAACACTATTACCGAATTCCTGGTTGGAGTAGGAAAAAGATTGAAGACTTTCCCGAAAGCCCTTTAAATTATCCAACTAATGCTTTTTATTTAACTCACCTCGTTCAAACCGTTTAGCCGCTAGAGCGTTTGTAAAGTTGAAACGAAAATTTGACTATTGCCAAGCCCCTGGTAGGAGTAGAAGAAAGATTGAAGGCTTTCCTGAAAGCACTACAAATTATCTAACCAATGCTTTTTATTTAACTCACCTTCTTCAAACAGGTAAGCCACTAGAGCAAAAGTTTGAAAAGTTGAAACAAAAATGTGATTTTTCTCAAAAACCTACGTTTTTAGTGAACACTTTTACCATGTTCCTCGTAGGAGTAGAAGAATGATTGAAGACTTTCCTGAAAGCCCTTTAAATTAGCTAACCAATGCTTTATGTTTGACTCATCTCGATCAAATAGCTTGGCCGCTAGAGCGTTCGCAAAGTTGAGACAAAAATGTGATTTTTCTCAAAAACCTACGTTTTTCGTGAACACTATTGTCACATTCCTGGTAGCAATAGAAGGATGACTGGAGACTTTCCTGAAAGTCCTATAAATTATCCAACAAATGCTCTATGTTTGACTCACCTCGTTCCAATAGTTTAGCCGCTAAACCGTTTCAAAGTTGAAACAAAAATGTGATTTTTCTGAAAAACTTTCGTTTTTCGTGAACACTATTGCCATGTTCTTGGTAGCAGTAGAAGAATGATTGAAGACTTTCCTGAAAGCCCTTTAAACTATCTAACCAACGCTTTATGTTTGACTCATCTCGATCAAATAGTTTAGACGCTAGAGCGTTCGCAAAGTTGAGACAAAAATTTGATTTTTCTCAAAAACCTACGTTTTTCGTGAACACTATTGCCGCATTCCTGGTAGCAGTAGAAGAATGATTGAAGACTTTCCTGAAAGCCCTTTAAATTATCTAACCAATGCTTTTTGTCTGACTCACCTCGTTCCAATAGTTTAGCCGCTAGAGCGTTTGCAAAGTTGAAACAAAAATGTGATTTTTCTGAAAAACCTTCGTTTTTCGTGAACACTATTGCCACGTTTCTGGTAGGAGTAGAAGAAAGATTGAAGGCTTTCCTGAAAGCACTACAAATTATCTAAACAATGCTGTTTATTTAACTCACCTCGTTCAATAAGTTAAGCCGCTAGGGCGTTTGCAAAGTTGAAACAAAAATGTGATTTTTCTCAAAAACCTACGTTTTTCGTGAACACTTTTATCACGTTCCTCGTAGGAGTAGAAGAATGATTGAAGACTTTTCTGAAAGCCCTTTAAATTATCTAACCAATGCTTTATGTTTGACTCACCTCGTTCAAAAAGTTTAGCCGCTAGAGCGTTTGCAAAGTTGAAACGAAAATGTGATTTTTCTCAAAAACCTACGTTTATCGTGAACACTATTGCCACGTTCCTGGTAGGAGTAGAAGAATGATTGAAGCCTTTCCTGAAAGCCCTTTAAATTATCTAACCAATGCTTTATGTTTGACTCACCTCGTTCCAATAGTTTAGCCGCTAGAGCGTTTGCAAAGTTGAAACAAAAATGTGTTTTTCGTGAACACTATTACCGAGTTCCTGGTTGGAGTAGAAAAAAGATTGAAGACTTTCCTGAAAGCCCTTTTAATTATCTAACCAATGCTCTTTACACAACTCAACTCGTTCAAACAATTAAGCCGCTAGACCGTTTGCAAAGTTGAAACAAATATGTGATTTTTTTGAAAATCCTTCGTTTTTCTTAAACACTATTGCCACATTCCTGGTAGAAGTAGAAGAATGACTGAAGACTTTCCTGAAAGCCCTTTCAATTATCTAACCAATGCTTTATGTTTGACACACCTTGTTTCAATAGTTTAGCCGCTAGAGCGTTTGCAAACTTGAAACCAAAATTTTATTATTGCCAAGCCCGTGGTAGGAGTAGAAGAAAGATTGAAGGCTTTCCTGAAAGCACTACAAATTATCTAACCAATGCTTTTTATTTAACTCACCTTGTTCAAACAATTAAGCCGCTAGAGCGTTTGCAAAGTTGAAACAAAAATGTGATTTTTCTGAAAAACCTACGTTTTTCGTGAACACTATTCCCACATTCCTAGTAGCAGTAGAAGAATGATTAAAGACTTTCCTGAAAGCCCTTTTAATTATCTAACCAATGCTTTATGTTTGACTCACCTCGTTCTAATAGTTTAGCCGCTGGAGCGTTTTCAAAGTTGAAACAAAAATGTGATTTTTCTGAAAAACCTTCGTTTTTCGTGAACACTATTGCCACATTCCTGGTAGAAGTAGAAGAATGATTTAAGACCTTCCTGAAAGCCCTTTCAATTATCAAACCAATGCTTTATGTTTGACTCACCTCGTTCCAATATTATAGCCGCTAGAGCGTTTGCAAAGTTGAAACAAAAATGAGATTTTTCTGAAAATCCTTCGTTTTTCGTGAACACTATTGCCACGTTCCTGGTAGGAGTAGAAGAATGATTGAAGCCTTTCCTGAAAGCCCTTTAAATTATCTAACCAATGCTTTATGTTTGACTCACCTCGTTCCAATAGTTTAGCCGCTAGAGCGTTTGCAAAGTTGAAACAAAAATGTGATTTTTCTGAAAAACCTACGTTTTTCGTGAACACTATTCCCACATTCCTAGTAGCAGTAGAAGAATGATTAAAGACCTTCCTGAAAGCCCTTTTAATTATCTAACCAATGCTTTATGTTTGACTCACCTCGTTCTAATAGTTTAGCCGCTGGAGCGTTTTCAAAGTTGAAACAAAAATGTGATTTTTCTGAAAAACCTACGTTTTTCGTGAACACTATTGCCACGTTCCTGGTAGGAGTAGAAGAATGATTGAAGCCTTTCCTGAAAGCCCTTTAAATTATCTAACCAATGCTTTATGTTTGACTCACCTCGTTCCAATAGTTTAGCCGCTAGAGCGTTTGCAAAGTTGAAACAAAAATGTGTTTTTCGTGAACACTATTACCGAGTTCCTGGTTGGAGTAGAAAAAAGATTGAAGACTTTCCTGAAAGCCCTTTTAATTATCTAACCAATGCTCTTTACATAACTCACCTCGTTCAAACCGTTTAGCCGCTAGAGCGTTTGTAAAGTTGAAACGAAATGATTTTTCGAAACCTATTGCACACTATTGCCAGTCCTGGTAGGAGTAGAAGAAGGACTGAAGGCTTTCCTGAAATCACTACAAATTATCTAACCAATGCTTTTTATTTAACTCACCTCGTTCAAACCGTTTAGCCGCTAGAGCGTTTGTAAAGTTGAAACGAAAATTTGACTATTGCCAAGCCCCTGGTAGGAGTAGAAGAAGGACTGAAGGCTTTCCTGAAAGCACTACAAATTATCTAACCAATGCTTTTTATTTAACTCACCTCGTTCCAATAGTTTAGCCGCTAGAGCGTTCGCAAAGTTGAAACGAAAATGTGATTTTTCCCAAAAACCTACGTTTTTCGTGAACACTATTGCCACATTCCTGGTAGAAGTAGAAGAATGATTTAAGAACTTCCTGAAAGCCCTTTCAATTATCTAACCAATGCTTTATGTTTGACTCACCTCGTTCCAATAGTTTAGCCGCTAGAGCGTTTGCAAAGTTGAAAAAAAATTTGACTATTGCCAAGCCCCTGGTAGCAGTAGAAGAAAGATTGAAGGCTTTCCTGAAAGCACTACAAATTATCTAACCAATGCTTTTTATTTAACTCACCTTGTTCAAACAATTAAGCCGCTAGGCCGTTTCAAAGTTGAAACAAAAATGTGATTTTTCTCAAAAACCTACGTTTTCCGTGAACACTATTGCCACAATCCTGGTAGCAGTCGAAGAATGGTTGAAGACTTTCCTGAAAGCCCTTTCAATTATCTAACCAATGCTTTATGTTTGACTCACCTCGTTCCAATAGTTTAGCCGCTAGACCGTTTCCAAAGTTGAAACAAAAATGTGAATTTTTTCAAACACCTTCGTTTTTCTTAAACACTATTGCCACATTCCTGGTAGAAGTAGAAGAATGATTTAAGACCTTCCTGAAAGCCCTTTCAATTATCTAACCAATGCTTTATGTTTGACTCACCTCGTTCCAATATTATAGCCGCTAGAGCGTTTGCAAAGTTGAAACAAAAATGTGATTTTTCTGAAAATCCTTCGTTTTTCGTGAACACTATTGCCACGTTCCTGGTAGGAGTAGAAGAAAGGTTGAAGGCTTTTCTGAAAGCCCTTTCAATTATCTAACCAATGCTTTATGTTTGACTCACCTCGTTCCAATAGTTAAGCCGCTAGACCGTTTGCAAAGTTGAAACAAAAATGTGAATTTTTTCAAACACCTTCGTTTTTCTTAAACACTATTGCCACAATCCTGGTAGCAGTAGAAGAATGGTTGAAGACTTTCCTGAAAGCCCTTTCAATTATCTAACCAATGCTTTATGTTTGACTCACCTCGTTCCAATAGTTTAGCCGCTAGACCGTTTGCAAAGTTGAAACAAAAATATGAATTTTTTCAAACACCTTCGTTTTTCTTAAACACTATTGCCACATTCCTGGTAGAAGTAGAAGAATGATTTAAGACCTTCCTGAAAGCACTACAAATTATCTAACCAATGCTTTTTATTTAACTCACCTTGTTCAAACAATTAAGCCGCTAGAGCGTTTGCAAAGTTGAAACAAAAATGTGATTTTTCTGAAAAACCTACGTTTTTCGTGAACACTATTGCCACATTCCTAGTAGCAGTAGAAGAATGATTAAAGACTTTCCTGAAAGCCCTTTTAATTATCTAACCAATGCTTTATGTTTGACTCACCTCGTTCTAATAGTTTAGCCGCTGGAGCGTTTTCAAAGTTGAAACAAAAATGTGATTTTTCTGAAAAACCTTCGTTTTTCGTGAACACTATTGCCACATTCCTGGTAGAAGTAGAAGAATGATTTAAGACCTTCCTGAAAGCCCTTTCAATTATCAAACCAATGCTTTATGTTTGACTCACCTCGTTCCAATATTATAGCCGCTAGAGCGTTTGCAAAGTTGAAACAAAAATGTGATTTTTCTGAAAATCCTTCGTTTTTCGTGAACACTATTGCCACGTTCCTGGTAGGAGTAGAAGAAAGGTTGAAGGCTTTTCTGAAAGCACTACAAATTATCTAACCAATGCTGTTTATTTAACTCACCTCGTTCAAATAGTTTAGCCGCTAGAGCGTTTGCAAAGCTGAAACAAAAACGTGATTTTTCTGAAAAACCTTCGTTTTTCGTGAACACTATTGCCACATTCCTGGTAGCAGTAGAAGAATGATTGAAGACTTTCCTGAAAGCCCTTTTAATTATCTAACCAATGCTTTATGTTTGACTCACCTCGTTCCAACAGTTTAGCCGCTAGAGCGTTTTCAAAGTTTAAACAAAAATGTGATTTTTCTGAAAAACCTTCGTTTTACGTGAACACTATTGCCACATTCCTGGTAGAAGTAGAAGAATGATTTAAGAACTTCCTGAAAGCCCTTTCAATTATCTAACCAATGCTTTATGTTTGACTCACCTCGTTCCAATAGTTTAGCCGCTAGAGCGTTTGCAAAGTTGAAAAAAAATTTGACTATTGCCAAGCCCCTGGTAGCAGTAGAAGAAAGATTGAAAGCTCTCCTGAAAGCACTACAAATTATCTAACCAATGCTTTTTATATAACTCACTTTGTTCAAACAGTTAAGCCGCTAGGCCGTTTCAAAGTTGAAACAAAAATGTGATTTTTCTCAAAAACCTACGTTTTTAGTGAACACTATTACCACGTTCCTGGTAGGAGTAGAAGAGTGATTGAAGACTTTCCTGAAAGCCCTTTAAATTATCTAACCAATGCTTTATGTTTGACTCATCTAGATTAGATAGCTTAGACGCCAGAGCGTTTGCAAAAACGAAACGAAAATGTGGTTTTTCTCAAAAACCTTCGTTTATCGTGAACACTATTTCTACGTTCCTGGTAGGAGTAGAAGAATTATTGAAGACTTTCCTGAAAGCCCTTTAAATTATCTAACCAACGCTTTATGTTCGATTCACCTCGTTCAAACAGTTTAGCCGCTAGAGCGTTTGCAAAGTTGAAACAAAAATGTGATTTTTCTCAAAAACCTACGTTTTTCGTGAACACTATTGCCACATTCCTGGTAGAAGTAGAAGAATGATTGAAGACTTTCCGGAAAGCCCTTTCAATTATCTAACCAATGCTTTAAGTTTGACTCACCTCGTTCAAATAGTTTAGCCGCTAGAGCGTTCGCAAAGTTGAAACAAAAATGTGTTTTTCGTGAACACTATTAACGAGTTCCTGGTTGGAGTAGAAAAAAGATTGAAGACTTTCCTGAAAGCCCTTTTAATTATGTAACCAATGCTCTATACTTAACTCACCTCGTTCAAACAATTAAGCCGCTAGACCGTTTGCAAAGTTGAAACAAAAATGTGATTTTTCTGAAAATCCTTCGTTTTTCGTAAACACTATTGCCACATTCCTGGTAGAAGTAGAAGAATGATTGAAGACCTTCCTGAAAGTCCTTTCAATTATCTAACCAATGCTTTATGTTTGACTCACCTCGTTTCAATAATTTAGCCGCTAGAGCGTTTGCAAACTTGAAACCAAAATTTGATTATTGCCAAGCCCCTGGTAGGAGTAGAAGAAAGATTGAAGGCTTTCCTGAAAGCCCTTTCAATTATCTAACCAATGCTTTTTATTTAACTCACCTTGTTGAAACTATTAAGCCGCTAGACCGTTTCAAAGTTAAAACAAAAATGTGATTTTTCCCAAACACCTTCGTTTTTCGTGAACACTATTGCCACGTTCCTGGTAGGAATAGAAGAAAGATTGAAGACTTTTTTGAAAGCCTTTTAAATAATCTAACTAATGCTTTTTATTTAACTCACCTCGCTCAAACAGTTTAGCCGCTAGAGCGTTTGCTTTTTATTTAACTCACCTCGCTCAAACAGTTTAGCCGCTAGAGCGTTTGCAAAGTTGAAACAAAAATGTGATTTTTCTCAAAAACCTACGTTTTTAGTGAACACTTTTACTATGTTCCTCGTAGGAGTAGAAGAATGATTGAAGACTTTCCTGAAAGCCCTTTAAATTAGCTAACCAATGCTTTATGTTTGACTCATCTCGATCAAATAGCTTGGCCGCTAGAGCGTTCGCAAAGTTGAGACAAAAATGTGATTTTTCTCAAAAACCTACGTTTTTCGTGAACACTATTGTCACATTCCTGGTAGCAATAGAAGGATGACTGGAGACTTTCCTGAAAGTCCTATAAATTATCCAACAAATGCTCTATGTTTGACTCACCTCGTTCCAATAGTTTAGCCGCTAAACCGTTTGCAAAGTTGAAACAAAAATGTGATTTTTCTGAAAAACTTTCGTTTTTCGTGAACACTATTGCCATGTTCTTGGTAGCAGTAGAAGAATGATTGAAGACTTTCCTGAAAGCCCTTTAAACTATCTAACCAATGCTTTATGTTTGACTCATCTCGATCAAATAGTTTAGACGCTAGAGCGTTCGCAAAGTTGAAACAAAAATTTGATTTTTCTCAAACACCTACGTTTTTCGTGAACACTATTGCCGCATTCCTGGTAGCAGTAGAAGAATGATTGAAGACTTTCCTGAAAGCCCTTTAAATTATCTAACCAATGCTTTATGTCTGACTCACCTCGTTCCAATAGTTTAGCCGCTAGAGCGTTTGCAAAGTTGAAACAAAAATGTGATTTTTCTGAAAAACCTTCGTTTTTCGTGAACACTATTGCCACGTTCCTGGTAGGAGTAGAAGAAAGATTGAAGGCTTTCCTGAAAGCACTTACAAATTATCTAACCAATGCTTTTTATTTAACTCACCTCGTTCCAATAGTTTAGCCGCTAGAGCGTTTGCAAAGTTGAAACAAAAATGTGAATTTTCTGAAAAACCTTCGTTTTTCGTGAGCACCTTTATCACGTTCCTCGTAGGAGTAGAAGAATGATTGAAGACTTTTCTGAAAGCCTATTAAATTATCTAACCCATTCTTTATGTTTGACTCACCTCGTTCCAATAGTTTAGCCGCTAGAGCGTTTGCAAAGTTGAAACGAAAATGTGATTTTTCTCAAAAACCTTCGTTTATCGTGAACACTATTGCCACGTTCCTGGTAGGAGTAGAAGAATGGTTGAAGACTTTCCTGAAAGCACTTTCAATTATCTAACCGATGCTCTACGTTTGATTCACCTTGTTCCAATAGTTTAGCCGGTAGAGCGTTTGCAAAGTTGAAACAAAAATGTGTTTTTCGTGAACACTATTACCGAGTTCCTGGTTGGAGTAGAAAAAAGATTGAAGACTTTCCTGAAAGCCCTTTTAATTATCTAACCAATGCTCTTTACACAACTCAACTCGTTCAAACAATTAAGCCGCTAGACCGTTTGCAAAGTTGAAACAAATATGTGATTTTTTTGAAAATCCTTCGTTTTTCTTAAACACTATTGCCACATTCCTGGTAGAAGTAGAAGAATGATTGAAGACTTTCCTGAAAGCCCTTTCAATTATCTAACCAATGCTTTATGTTTGACTCACCTCGTTTCAATAGTTTAGCCGCTAGAGCTTTTGCAAACTTGAAACCAAAATTTTATTATTGCCAAGCCCGTGGTAGGAGCAGAAGAAAGATTGAAGGCTTTCCTGAAAGCACTACAAATTATCTAACCAATGCTTTTTATTTAACTCACCTTGTTCAAACAATTAAGCCGGTAGAGCGTTTGCAAAGTTGTAACAAAAATGTGATTTTACTGAAAATCCTTCGTTTTTCGTAAACACTATTGACACATTCCTAGTAGCAGTAGAAGAATGATTAAAGACTTTCCTGAAAGCCCTTTAAATTATCTAACCAATGCTTTATGTTTGACTCACCTCGTTCTAATAGTTTAGCCGCTGGAGCGTTTGCAAAGTTGAAACAAAAATGTGATTTTTCTGAAAAACCTTCGTTTTTCGTGAACACTATTGCCACATTCCTGGTAGAAGTAGAAGAATGATTTAAGACCTTCCTGAAAGCCCTTTCAATTATCAAACCAATGCTTTATGTTTGACTCACCTCGTTCCAATAGTTATAGCCGCTAGAGCGTTTGCAAAGTTGAAACAAAAATGAGATTTTTCTGAAAATCCTTCGTTTTTCGTGAACACTATTGCCACGTTCCTGGTAGGAGTAGAAGAATGATTGAAGCCTTTCCTGAAAGCCCTTCAAATTATCTAACCAATGCTTTATGTTTGACTCACCTCGTTCCAATAGTTTAGCCGCTAGAGCGTTTGCAAAGTTGAAACAAAAATGTGATTTTTCTGAAAAACCTACGTTTTTCGTGAACACTATTGCCACATTCCTGGTAGCAGTAGAAGAATGATTGAAGACTTTCCTGAAAGCCCTTTTAATTATCTAACCAATGCTTTATGTTTGACTCACCTCGTTCTAATAGTTTAGCCGCTGGAGCGTTTTCAAAGTTGAAACAAAAATGTGATTTTTCTGAAAAACCTACGTTTTTCGTGAACACTATTGCCACGTTCCTGGTAGGAGTAGAAGAATGATTGAAGCCTTTCCTGAAAGCCCTTTAAATTATCTAACCAATGCTTTATGTTTGACTCACCTCGTTCCAATAGTTTAGCCGCTAGAGCGTTTGCAAAGTTGAAACAAAAATGTGTTTTTCGTGAACACTATTACCGAGTTCCTGGTTGGAGTAGAAAAAAGATTGAAGACTTTCCTGAAAGCCCTTTTAATTATCTAACCAATGCTCTTTACATAACTCACCTCGTTCAAACCGTTTAGCCGCTAGAGCGTTTGTAAAGTTGAAACGAAAATTTGACTATTGCCAAGCCCCTGGTAGGAGTAGAAGAAGGACTGAAGGCTTTCCTGAAATCACTACAAATTATCTAACCAATGCTTTTTATTTAACTCACCTCGTTCAAACCGTTTAGCCGCTAGAGCGTTTGTAAAGTTGAAACGAAAATTTGACTATTGCCAAGCCCCTGGTAGGAGTAGAAGAAGGACTGAAGGCTTTCCTGAAAGCACTACAAATTATCTAACCAATGCTTTTTATTTAACTCACCTCGTTCCAATAGTTTAGCCGCTAGAGCGTTTGCAAAGTTGAAACAAAAATGTGATTTTTCTGAAAAACCTTCGTTTTTCGTGAACACTATTGCCACATTCCTGGTAGAAGTAGAAGAATGATTTAAGAACTTCCTGAAAGCCCTTTCAATTATCTAACCAATGCTTTATGTTTGACTCACCTCGTTCCAATAGTTTAGCCGCTAGAGCGTTTGCAAAGTTGAAAAAAAATTTGACTATTGCCAAGCCCCTGGTAGTAGTAGAAGAAAGATTGAAGGCTTTCCTGAAAGCACTAGAAATTATCTAACCAATGCTTTTTATTTAACTCACCTTGTTCAAACAATTAAGCCGCTAGGCCGTTTCAAAGTTGAAACAAAAATGTGATTTTTCTCAAAAACCTACGTTTTCCGTGAACACTATTGCCACAATCCTGGTAGCAGTCGAAGAATGGTTGAAGACTTTCCTGAAAGCCCTTTCAATTATCTAACCAATGCTTTATGTTTGACTCACCTCGTTCCAATAGTTTAGCCGCTAGACCGTTTCCAAAGTTGAAACAAAAATGTGAATTTTTTCAAACACCTTCGTTTTTCTTAAACACTATTGCCACATTCCTGGTGGAAGTAAAAGAATGTTTGAAGACTTTCCTGAAAGCACTTTCAGTTATCTAACCAATGCTTTATGTTTGACTCACCTCGTTCCAATAGTTATAGCCGCTAGAGCGTTTGCAAAGTTGAAACAAAAATGTGATTTTTCTGAAAATCCTTCGTTTTTCGTGAACACTATTGCCACGTTCCTGGTAGGAGTAGAAGAAAGGTTGAAGGCTTTTCTGAAAGCCCTTTCAATTATCTAACCAATGCTTTATGTTTGACTCACCTCGTTCCAATAGTTAAGCCGCTAGACCGTTTGCAAAGTTGAAACAAAAATGTGAATTTTCTCAAACACCTTCGTTTTTCGTAAACACTATTGCCACAATCCTGGTAGCAGTAGAAGAATGGTTGAAGACTTTCCTGAAAGCCCTTTCAATTATCTAACCAATGCTTTATGTTTGACTCACCTCGTTCCAATAGTTTAGCCGCTAGACCGTTTGCAAAGTTGAAACAAAAATATGAATTTTTTCAAACACCTTCGTTTTTCTTAAACACTATTGCCACATTCCTGGTAGAAGTAGAAGAATGATTGAAGACCTTCCTGAAAGCACTACAAATTATCTAACCAATGCTTTTTATTTAACTCACCTTGTTCAAACAATTAAGCCGCTAGAGCGTTTGCAAAGTTGAAACAAAAATGTGATTTTTCTGAAAAACCTACGTTTTTCGTGAACACTATTGCCACATTCCTAGTAGCAGTAGAAGAATGATTAAAGACTTTCCTGAAAGCCCTTTTAATTATCTAACCAATGCTTTATGTTTGACTCACCTCGTTCTAATAGTTTAGCCGCTGGAGCGTTTTCAAAGTTGAAACAAAAATGTGATTTTTCTGAAAAACCTTCGTTTTTCGTGAACACTATTGCCACATTCCTGGTAGAAGTAGAAGAATGATTGAAGACCTTCCTGAAAGCCCTTTTAATTATCTAACCAATGCTTTATGTTTGACTCACCTCGTTCCAATAGTTTAGCCGCTAGAGCGTTTTTAAAGTTGAAACAAAAATGTGATTTTTCTGAAAATCCTTCGTTTATCGTGAACACTATTGCCACGTTTCTGGTAGGAGTAGAAGAAAGGTTGAAGGCTTTTCTGAAAGCACTACAAATTATCTAACCAATGCTGTTTATTTAACTCACCTCGTTCAAATAGTTTAGCCGCTAGAGCGTTTGCAAAGTTGAAACAAAAACGTGATTTTTCTGAAAAACCTTCGTTTTTCGTGAACACTATTGCCACATTCCTGGTAGCAGTAGAAGAATGATTGAAGACTTTCCTGAAAGCCCTTTTAATTATCTAACCAATGCTTTATGTTTGACTCACCTCGTTCCAACAGTTTAGCCGCTAGAGCGTTTTCAAAGTTGAAACAAAAATGTGATTTTTCTGAAAAACCTTCGTTTTATCGTGAACACTATTGCCACATTCCTGGTAGAAGTAGAAGAATGATTTAAGAACTTCCTGAAAGCCCTTTCAATTATCTAACCAATGCTTTATGTTTGACTCACCTCGTTCCAATAGTTTAGCCGCTAGAGCGTTTGCAAAGTTGAAACAAAAATTTGACTATTGCCAAGCCCCTGGTAGGAGTAGAAGAAAGATTGAAAGCTCTCCTGAAAGCACTACAAATTATCTAACCAATGCTTTTTATATAACTCACTTTGTTCAAACAGTTAAGCCGCTAGAGCCGTTTGCAAAGTTGAAACAAAAATGTGATTTTTCTCAAAAACCTACGTTTTTAGTGAACACTATTACCACGTTCCTGGTAGGAGTAGAAGAGTGATTGAAGACTTTCCTGAAAGCCCTTTAAATTATCTAACCAATGCTTTATGTTTGACTCATCTAGATTCAGATAGCTTAGACGCCAGAGCGTTTGCAAAAACGAAACGAAAATGTGGTTTTTCTCAAAAACCTTCGTTTATCGTGAACACTATTTCTACGTTCCTGGTAGGAGTAGAAGAATTATTGAAGACTTTCCTGAAAGCCCTTTAAATTATCTAACCAACGCTTTATGTTCGATTCACCTCGTTCAAACAGTTTAGCCGCTAGAGCGTTTGCAAAGTTGAAACAAAAATGTGATTTTTCTCAAAAACCTACGTTTTTCGTGAACACTATTGCCACATTCCTGGTAGAAGTAGAAGAATGATTGAAGACTTTCCGGAAAGCCCTTTCAATTATCTAACCAATGCTTTAAGTTTGACTCACCTCGTTCAAATAGTTTAGCCGCTAGAGCGTTCGCAAAGTTGAAACAAAAATGTGTTTTTCGTGAACACTATTAACGAGTTCCTGGTTGGAGTAGAAGAAAGATTGAAGACTTTCCTGAAAGCCCTTTTAATTATGTAACCAATGCTTTATACTTAACTCACCTCGTTCAAACAATTAAGCCGCTAGACCGTTTGCAAAGTTGAAACAAAAATGTGATTTTTCTGAAAATCCTTCGTTTTTCGTAAACACTATTGCCACATTCCTGGTAGAAGTAGAAGAATGATTGAAGACCTTCCTGAAAGTCCTTTCAATTATCTAACCAATGCTTTATGTTTGACTCACCTCGTTTCAATAATTTAGCCGCTAGAGCGTTTGCAAACTTGAAACCAAAATTTGATTATTGCCAAGCCCCTGGTAGGAGTAGAAGAAAGATTGAAGGCTTTCCTGAAAGCCCTTTCAATTATCTAACCAATGCTTTTTATTTAACTCACCTTGTTGAAACTATTAAGCCGCTAGACCGTTTCAAAGTTAAAACAAAAATGTGATTTTTCCCAAACACCTTCGTTTTTCGTGAACACTATTGCCACGTTCCTGGTAGGAATAGAAGAAAGATTGAAGACTTTTTTGAAAGCCTTTTAAATAATCTAACTAATGCTTTTTATTTAACTCACCTCGCTCAAACAGTTTAGCCGCTAGAGCGTTTGCTTTTTATTTAACTCACCTCGCTCAAACAGTTTAGCCGCTAGAGCGTTTGCAAAGTTGAAACAAAAATGTGATTTTTCTCAAAAACCTACGTTTTTCGTGAACACTATTGCCACATTCCTGGTAGAAGTAGAAGAATGATTGAAGACCTTCCGGAAAGCCCTTTCAATTATCTAACCAATGCTTTAAGTTTGACTCACCTCGTTCAAATAGTTTAGCCGCTAGAGCGTTCGCAAAGTTGAAACAAAAATGTGTTTTTCGTGAACACTATTA
Source organism: Bactrocera zonata (assembly GCA_037783105.1). Taxonomy (NCBI): domain Eukaryota; kingdom Metazoa; phylum Arthropoda; class Insecta; order Diptera; family Tephritidae; genus Bactrocera; species Bactrocera zonata. Next base: position 1,149 of record JBAWJQ010000867.1, on the reverse strand, counting down.
ACGAGTTCCTGGTTGGAGTAGAAAAAAGATTGAAGACTTTCCTGAAAGCCCTTTTAATTATGTAACCAATGCTCTATACTTAACTCACCTCGTTCAAACAATTAAGCCGCTAGACCGTTTGCAAAGTTGAAACAAAAATGTGATTTTTCCCAAACACCTTCGTTTTTCGTGAACACTATTGCCACGTTCCTGGTAGGAGTAGAAGAAAGATTGAAGGCTTTCCTGAAAGCCCTTTCAATTATCTAACCAATGCTTTTTATTTAACTCACCTTGTTGAAACTATTAAGCCGCTAGACCGTTTCAAAGTTAAAACAAAAATGTGATTTTTCCCAAACACCTTCGTTTTTCGTGAACACTATTGCCACGTTCCTGGTAGGAACAGAAGAAAGATTGAAGACTTTCCTGCAAACCCTTTAAATTATCTAACCAATGCTTTATGTTTGACTCACCTTGTTCCAATAGTTTAGCCGCTAGAGCGTTTGCAAAGTTGAAACAAAAATGTGATTTTTCTCAAAAACCTTCGTTTTTCGTGAACTCTGTTGCCACGTGCCTGGTAGGAATAGAAGAAAGATTGAAGACTTTTTTGAAAGCCTTTTAAATAATCTAACTAATGCTTTTTATTTAACTCACCTCGCTCAAACAGTTTAGCCGCTAGAGCGTTTGCTTTTTATTTAACTCACCTCGCTCAAACAGTTTAGCCGCTAGAGCGTTTGCAAAGTTGAAACAAAAATGTGATTTTTCTCAAAAACCTACGTTTTTCGTGAACACTATTGCCACATTCCTGGTAGCAGTAGAAGAATGATTGAAGACCTTCCTGAAAGCCCTTTTAATTATCTAACCAATGCTTTATGTTTGACTCACCTCGTTCCAATAGTTTAGCCGCTAGAGCGTTTTTAAAGTTGAAACAAAAATGTGATTTTTCTGAAAAATCTTCGTTTTACGTGAACACTATTGCCACATTCCTGGTAGAAATAGAAGAATGATTGAAGACTTTCCTGAAAGCCCTTTTAATTATCTTACCAATGCTTTATGTTTGACTCACCTCGTTCCAATAGTTTAGCCGCTAGAGCGTTTGCAAAGTTGAAACAAAAATGTGATTTTTCTCAAATACCTACGTTTCTCGTGAACACTATTACCGAATTCCTGGTT
>JBAWJQ010000866.1:600000-988906 GCA_037783105.1 Bactrocera zonata | reverse complement strand
TACCTACGGAAACTACAATTATTATAAGGGCTTTAAAAATATTCAAAATAATTTGAGAAACCTAGCTTGAATGACAGTATTTGGGCCTTGGGGACGGCTTAAGCTACTCGGTTTGATACATTTGTTTGCATGACATCTAAGACCCGAGGGCATATTTCAACGTGGTGCATTAACTTGTTGAACGAATTTATGTGATTTTAAATAACGTCGTGGCTTCCCTTGACAATGTGCTTAATTCCTTCATATAAAAAGAAATATAAAATAAGACCTTCCATTATTTTCAGAATAAAATTCTGTGAATGTATTCCTTGAACAAAATAATGCTGGATTTGAAAATATATAGTTTAAGGTTACGTTGTCGTGAAGCCAGACAGTTCTAAAAATTCTGAAATAATTAAATAAAAAAAAATAATAATAATAATAAAATTTATCTGAACTAGGCATGGAATTTAACACTATATACGGTGGATTAAGGAAGAACCAAAGAAACTCAAACACATCAGATATTTCTCGTAAATACAATGCATATATGGTATAAATACCTACTTGTTTCCCATTACCAGTTATGCACAAATATTGTTTTTACGTAAACACTAGCACCATAACCTATAAAAAATATATTTTGTTGCATGAAATAACAATTTTTCCACACAAATATTCAACATGGTGGAATAAAATTCGCACTCATCTGCATGCTGACATCTGATCGGAAGTGCCACACCAGGGCAATAAGCCAGTTCGGAAGCGATGGTTATGCAAAATGTGTTATTCACGGTTTGTTACAAATTTCGGAAATAGTCGAAAAATACTAACTGCGCAAATGTATGCATGTACTGTTATATGCCTACACAAACATGCACGCTCTCTACTTTTTGCTTGTGGAGGGCGTGTGTCGTGGTTTTTTTCCGACTGCACACGGTGCCGAGCTTCCGAAGCTTAGACTCGCTTATGCATATTTCCATAAAATTGTCAGTTTTGCATGCTGGCTTGCACTACACAACACATGCGGGAATAATTTTCGTGCACTTTGCTATAATTTTACATGCTTACATTTTAATCGCATTGTGGCGCCCTGCCTTCCTGAATGTTACTTAAGCGGAAAATGCTCTTATATACCAGCAACGTGTTTGTAGTTATATGATATACATTTATATGGTTACATATTTTTATTAGCTGCCGAGTTCAGGTGAACTGGACCCTGTCTGCATGGGTTGCTATTTTATGTTTGCATAATTATGTATGTGAACCAGGTGTGTTCTTAGGTTCTGTTTATTTTAGCTGTACTTGGTCACTTTGTGGTAATATTAAATTATTATAAAATGTTTTTCAAAGGAATAAATAGCTATTCATAGTGATACAAAAAAAAAATATTTTTACTAAATTAATTAAAAATAATGTTTAAGTTCATTTTTTTAAGTCTTCTCTTCAAGGGAATAGTCAACGAGTTCCAAATTCTTCAAGTCTAACTGTAAACAAATTCTTAGAAGGGGCCCAGTTTTTTGTACATACAGTAGAGACAATTTTTTTTTAAGGAAAACAAGAGTTCAGTGTAAGAAAAATTTTGAACCAGACTCTCTAACGAAGATTCCAAATTAAAAAATTCCAAAGTTTTAAAATTTGTGTTGTAATAATGTGAAGAGCTGGACTGACCGATTTGAATAACCTGGAAAAGACACACTTTTTGTTCTCTTTTTGAGAAGAAATCTGCGAAAAATTAAAAAAAATTTCTTCAAAAATTTATAAGATATACTTATCTTTAAAACAATACTGGACAGACTTCATAGATCTGGATACAAACGCACTGCAGTCAAACCATTACTTTCCAAAATACACATGGAACATGCCTTAAGTACCTGAAGGTACTTCCCGGTCTTTGGTCTTTGCAAGTTGCAAAAGCAAAAAATGTTATGAGGCAAACACGTTCATTGACATCTCAAATATTGGTCGACATTCAAGGTCTGTCGCAAAAGAAACAGAACTGCTTCAATATAACTGTTTTTGGTGGCGCCACTTATTGGTAGGTATATGAAATAAAAAGTTTGATCTCTTGTTGACATTTCGTAAAAATTTTAAGATAATTGGATAACTACAATCGATGTTATCGATGTGACAGCTGCTTTTGGTCATCGGTCGTAAAATGCTTTTTGAACAAAGAGGAAATATTAAATTTTGTTTTAAAATGATGAAAAAAGTTTATGGTGATCAGTTCCTATCCCGTAGTAATGTGCATGAGTGGTTTAAGCGATTCCAAGAAGGTCGTGAGGACATCTGTGACGATCAGAAGTCAGGCCGGTCAAAATAAAAAAAAAACAATGCTGATTTGTTTTTACGATTCCGAGGGTATTGTACACCGAGAGTTCGTCCCACCTGGCCAAACGATTAATGCTGTGTTTGACCTTGGTGTTATGAAGCGTCTTTTGTCACGCATTCGTCGTGCTCGACCACAAAACCGTGAGGCAGGGTCCTAGCGCCTGTTGCACGATAATGCGCCGTTTCATCGGTCGGCGCTTTTCACTGATTTTTTGACAAAAAACTCCTCATTAACCATTAATCACTCACCCCACTCACCTAATCTGACTCCCTGTAATTTTTACCTATTTGAAAAACTTCATTTGCCCATGAAAGGATACTGGTTTCAGGACATTTCATCCATATCCAAAAGGCGACGACCGATATTCTCAAGAGCATTCCGAAAAATTACCTTAAATACTCATTTGTAATGCTAATTGACCGGGCTAAACGCTGTATCGAAGCACAAGGAAACTACTTTGAATAAAAAAATATAATTTTTGAAAAATATAAATTTTTTTTTTTTTTTTTTTGACAGTCCTGTTTCTTTTGCGACAGTCCTCGTATACAGCATAAAGTAACTGGAATTTCGAAAATCTTTATATGTGACCTGGTCTACGAAAAGGGAGCTAACGTGCGAAAAAAAAATTGAAAAAAAAAAGAAAAAATTGAAAAAAAAAAATTGATTTTTTGACACCTAAGCCCCCTTTCCGTAGACCAGGTCACATATTACATAGTTATGTGGAGGCTCAGGGAAGTATTGCTTCAACCCATTTTCGGTTCACAATAACTATTGTCATGAAAGGACACTCTCTGAATTTCAATTGCATGTCTCTCGCATTTACCGATATTTTTGGTCAAATGTCAACTATAGATACCAGGGCCCACATTTTTGGTACCTAGAGGCTTGAAGAGTTTTTTTTGGCATTGGAGAAGTTTTGGTGATAAGGTGGTATACTTTAAAAGTATTATTCTATGTTTGTGTACTGGAAAGTGAAACAAAGGGAATTTAAAATTTTGCCATGTAGAAAGTAGGTGTGGCTGTTTTCCAATTTCGATTTCTGTACTGTGACATAAGAATATTAGAAGAATTCTACGTAGTAAATTTAGTCAAAATTGGTTAGTGGGGTCCCGAGATGATTTTAACAGAAAGTGTGCGGCGCACACCCATCTTCCAATTCTTACACCGGCTCACTCCCATAAAGTCTTATTCTATACTCTTGGAGGTAAAATTTAATGTTTCTGGCGTATTTAATTATTGATTTATTGCACTTTTAGTAGTTTCGAACAGTACCGTTTTATGGTCAGTGAGCGGTGTCATCTAACAATTTCATTAATTTTCGCACTGTCGGTGGGAGTTCTTATAAGATTTTCAGTGAGCTAATTCGGTTATTGCAGCTTTAGCGGTTCAGGAGATATGGAAGAGGACATTAAACTTGTTAGAGGACAGGTGCCCCTTGCTACTGTGATTCCCTATGTCAAATAATTTATATCTTAACTAGCTGGCCCCACAACCGTTGTTATGTGTTTTGAATTGAAAAGAAAGTTGAATTTATGAATTTATTTTTTTTTAATGTAAAGCAGATTTATAACAACATTTTTTGGTTTCTGTTTCGGTGTACAGAAAAGATGGTTTTCCACCTCGTGAGCACGTCATGTAAATCTGGCCGTGTGAAAAACATGGCATTTCTAAATTTATGCCACACACTATGCGACTATCCTTGTGTCCTGTTGATTGTCATCTCAAATGCAATTTTCACTGGAAACGGAATACGTTTACGAATAGGTGGATTTTTTTTTCTTAGATGCTCCTGGCATGACTGGAAAAACATTTTTGATATCACTGATTTTGGCAACAATTAGATCTCAAAGCGGTATTGCACTTGCTTCGTCAGGTATTGCAGCCATGTTGTTCGAAAGCGGTCGGATAGCTCATTCCGCACTCAAGTTGCCCTTGAACATGCAAATAAATGACACTCCAACCTTCAACCTTTCGAGAAATTCAGCAATGGCCAAAGTGTTGCAGCAATGTTGATTAATAGTTTGGGATGAGTGCACAATGGCACACAAAAAATCTTTAGAAGCATTAGACCGCCCTTTGCAAGATTTGCGAAAGAACACAAACCGGTTTGGTAGTGGAGTGTTATTATTAGCAGGTGATCTTCGACAAACATTACCAGTAATACCACGATCAACGCCAGCCGACGACCTTAATACATGCCTCATCCATTTTTTGGAAATATGTTAAACCGCTCAAATTAAGTATGAACATGGGAGTCGAACAGCAGAATGACCAATCTGGAGTAACTTTTTCAAAGCAATTGCTCGATATTGGTAATGGAAAAATACCTGTTGACTCATGGTATGGATACATTACGTTCCCTTACAATTTCTTTCACTTTATGAAATCTAAGACAGAACTGATTGGTTTTCCCAAATATTTCACAAAATTATTAACATTATGTTTGGATAAGCCATCGACGTGTATTGGCTGCAAAAAACATTGATGTCAATGAAATGAATTTTCAAATTCAAAATAAGATAACTGGTGAATTGATTACATACAAATCGATTGATTCAGTCACTAACTAAACTAAAATTGTTAACTATCCAATGGAATTCTCAAATTCGCTGGAATTATCTGGATTACCATCTCATAATCTGCAATTAAAAATCGGAATAATCATGTTGCGGAATATAAACCAGTCACGTCTTTGCAATGGCACCCAACTTGCGGTGAAGAAATTAATGACTAACTTGATAGAAGCCACAATTTTGAAAGGGAAGTACAAAGGCGAAGACGTTTTAATTCCACGGATTCCTCTTATTCCGAAAGACATGTTCAATTTTAAGCGGTTACAATTTCCAGTGCGCCATGTTTTTCACATGGTCAGTTATATGTCCCCTGTTCCCGTGTCGGAATACCAACAACACTATTTATATACGCGCCAGGAAATTAAACTAAGAATATTGTGCATCAAAAAGAATTATAATAATAAACACTTTGTTTTTGGAATAATTTTGATTTATTAATATAACAATTAGAATTCAATAATCACAGTTAAGAAGACAGAACATTGTCTGTCGGGTTTGCTATACTTAATATAGAAATTAACTTCATTCAGATAAAAAGGTAACAGATATTTCTTGGTTATAGGGCGGTACGAAGTTCGCCGGGTTATCTAGTTTTCAATAATTTTTTTTTTTTTATAGCCGGAATAATGAGAGCAAATGATAAATTTGAACGATTCAAATAATTGAAAAAACAAAACAAAAAAATGAAAAAAAAATGTTTGTATGTTATTATTTGGAATTTTCCAACTTTCCGATTTTTACTCACGAAAAGCATACGGTTTTTTTATTTCTAAACCTTCCCCGATCCACAACGAACAACCTTCGAAAATTTCATCAAGATTGGTGCAGCCGTTGTCGAGTATTAGCGTTATTAACAAACAAACATTCATTCGTTTATGTGGGGGAAAAGAAAAGGGCTGTTTTTAGGAGTTTTTCGGCAATTATTCGAATTTTTCTCGCCGTAAAAACCATCTTTGCACCTCAACGAACACTTAAAAAGAGAATTGGCAAAATTGGTCCAGACGTTGTTGCGCTTAGCAACACCTTTTTCGATGCATTTTTATATATGTATGTACATATAAGATTTAGTGCTTAGTTATGGCCTTTAATAGGTTTTCGGTTAATGTCATTTTGTGGGTGTGACACTGGCCCGATTAAATCTACGAATTGTGTTTGTACTAAGCAACCCGCATACCAAGTTTCGTTAAGATATCTCAATGTTTACACAAGTTACAGCTTGCACGGTTGGACGGACGGACGGACGGACAAACATAGAGTCAACGGAAAAGTTGGAGGTTGGAGAGAGTATTGAATAGTATTGAATTAGGAAAAATTATACAAAACTAAAGCATCAACACTTCTGTTAGATAATTATCTCACACCCCAATAAAGATGAACTTCATATGGATGAGTGGTCAAATGTAGTCATGTTGCATCTTATGAGATTTTAGTGCGTTGTTAACTAAGTTTTTTAAGGTTTTTAGTTAATTTTAAACGCCAGTTTTTGTGAACGGAAGCGTTGGACAAAATTAGTCCTTCAGAGTTATCTCGAGTTCTTAATCAACGATTTGCATCGACCAATGACTACATTTTATCCACATCGACTCCGAGAGGACTTCCAGGCCGTGGTGTATGCTCATGACCAAATTTGCTGTAATAAAATTTTGCTAACAAATTTTGGCACCTTTGACTTGTTTGATCCGCATTTTTACCCTTTTGATAGTAAAATATCTGAAAAAAATATTTTCGAATTTCCAATTTTTGATCACTAAAGCATACATAGCAGTTCTTGCAAAGAACCTTTTGTATTTTTGAAGAGTATGCTAGCTTCAGTTGCAATGAACGAAAAATTCTTCTAACTCATACATCTTTACGGAAAGCGAAGTTCAATAGCCGCGAATGTTCCATACAAGCTACCAAAGTAATCCTCAAAAACGAAAGTGGTAGCAACTCCTATGTAAAAGTGTTTATGTAGACAAAAATATACCTAATATACATTGAAAGCTAAACAAACCATATTTGAAATGGCTGACGAGTTGAGCGAGAACAGCCGGCAGTCAAACTTGACCGACAAATTTATGCAAATAGCTTTTACGTTGTAGCGTTCATATTTTTGTCGCGCCAGGGGTTTGCCAGCTCAATAACAGTTGTTTTCTTTGTGCGTGTGTTGTTGGCACTGATGAAAACTTTTAAATTTGTTTTCTTGGCTGCATTTTCAATGCTTTCGCTAATGGGTCAAACAATCAAAAAGTTTCGCATATTTTAAGAACAACAACAACAAGTTGACATAACCCAACAAAAATAAGGTCAAAAGCAATCCTTCGAACGAACGCAAAGTGTCTGATCTGTGCGTGAAAGCAATTTTTCAGTGTTCAGCTTCATAAATGTCCGGACGCGGTTCGCGCTATTTTACTTTCAATTTAGGCACAGACAATTTGGTTAAATGTAAGCCAAGTAATTTATGTATTATATTAACAACCACCACTCTTTTTTTTGGCAAGCCTCTGAAACTTTAATGCAGGAGTTTTCCTGTCTTCCAAGTTTGAGTAAAAACTAAGGTGCTTCTATTTCTCATTGAGTACAATATCATAATTTGATGGAAACTAATGGAAAATATTTTTTAACCCTTTATCTTCTTCCAAAGCAGAAGACAGAATTTTCTGCTGAAATATTATAATAATAGTAAACATCCACAAAACATTATTTGTTCTTTGAACAGCTGTAACCTTTTTTTGTATTTAATTTTTTTTGAGCTTAAAATCTCGCCTTTCCGACAGTATATGGTATGACATAATGTGAATGGTAGCACTGGTGGTACAAATGCAACGACATCTTGACTACCCAATAGTATCAACCCGATTTTATCTACAATATTAACTATTATTATTATTCCACATACTAAAAAAAAAGTTTCCTGATTTACATTAAGGTATGTGAGACAATCAGCAATAATATGGATGCTGATGTTCGAAAGCCGGATGTTCGAAAATCCTAGTATAATAGTTGAATGGGTGCTAGGTCAAGTTTTCCCCCAATTTTATCTATTTTAGGTACAAAGATACACTGTTATAAGTAAACCACGTTCTCTGATTTTCATTGGGATAACACATATGTTAGACGATATACAGCATGAAGTGACCAGGAGGTTCGAAAATCTTTATATAAGTTATACCCTTAATTGGTCTAAATAATTTTTTATCATTTGCACGAACGGATGAACGGACATAAAGACAGACAGTTATTCGTGTTTTAACTCGTCTTGTCGTCCTGAATATTTACATATAGAAAACCCTATATCTATCTCGATTAGTTTGAGGTTATACGTTCAACCGTTAGGTGAACAATATATAGTCTATAGCAACATGTTGTAAGAGTATAAAAAAACATATCTACTAAAACTTCTCTCCGTTTCGATATGTGGAATTAAATAATACTCGAGTTAATAAGTAAAAAAGGGGTTTCCCGCGATTTAAAAAAAACCGTTAATTGTGTTAAAAAAACAAGAAAAAACATTAACTTCGGCTGCACCGAAGCTAATATACCCTTCATAGTTGCATTTCTTTTAGTAACTACTATTTGCTAACCATGTCAAATGTTACCAGTGAACCTCTAAGTGATCACGAAATGGTACTACCACCTTTGCACATTAAATTTGGCTTTAATGAAGCATTTTGTTAAGGCATGGACATAAATGGAAGAGGGTTCTTGTATCTGAAACAAAAATGTCCACGAGTCAGTGAAGCAGACCCACATTTGTGGGTCCGAAAATAAGAGAACTGATGAAAGATGAAGCATTTGAGAAGATGCTCAATGAAACTGAAATAGGAGCCTGGAGTGCTTTTAAAAGCGTTGTTAAAAGTTTTTTAGAAATGTGAAAGCTAACAATTATAAAGATCTTGTGACTGAACTACTTACTGCCTATAAAAAAATGAAGTGCAACATCTCCCTTAAAATTCACTTTCTAGACTCCCATCTGGATTTTTTCCCCGAAAATTTAGCGGCCGTATGTTACGAACATGGGGAACGGTTCCACCGAGAGATTTCTGCTATTGAGAAACGCGGCCAAGGCAAGTGGAGTGCCAGTTTGCTTTTCGATTACTGCTGGACATTTTTAAGGGATACTCCAAAAACAAAATATCGCCGAAAAACTTCGACAGTCACATTTTAAGGTACTCTTTGGTTAATAAAATAATATAATATTAACATATCTACCGCTGTTTTTTTTAACAGAAATCCTCATAGCAAAAAAAAAAATATAGGTGATAAAAGTAATCTGCTTTTTTCTGCATTTGTGGCAATTTTTACATAGTTAAGAAACACTTTGTTCTGTTCATGTCACAAAAACACAATTGAATTTTTGTTTACCAGTGTCATAGATCATAAAATATTGTTTAAAAGTCTATAAATAATTTTGTCTTACCAATTCTGTGATATAATGAAAGAAAGTTTTGTTTATCAAAACATTTTGACTTGCAAATCGAGCTAATTTTGTTGTCAACACATTATAAAATTAGTTCGATTTGCAAGTGGAACGTGTAAAATGTAAGTTGTTTTCATAGTATAGATATCTTCTTTTAATAGATAGAACTTTAAAATTTAAAATATCGGGTTGTTCGGAGAGCCCAATTTTCACATTTTTTTTATGTTGATATACTTGATCCTGAAGTACGATAAAAATTTTAACTGGGCGACTACTATTTGCTTACTTTGTATATAGCAGCTGCTAAGGGTAGACGTCTTTTAATAAGTTTACCAATTTTCGTTTGTTAAAGGCTCACACTTTGTTGCTTTTTCGACTGCAACGATGTGCCAGCCTCCATAACAGCCAGACATCTTTTTCCTATTTTCAAAAATAGGAGAACCTTAAAGGGGCGTAGTTTTACCAGATAGATGAAAATAATTGAAAGAGGTAAACGCTGTATCAAAAAGCGAGTTTGAAAAGTGTTTCGATGATTGAAAGAAGCACTGACATAGGTGCATAATATCGCATGCGGAATACTTTGAAGGCAACAACATGTGTACAAATTATTAAATATTTGTTCGAAAAAGAAAAATTTCCATTATTTTTCGTAATAATCTAGTTTGCTAACTAAAAGTTATCAACAACAAATAGCTCAGACTCACCAGAGAGCCTCTAAAATTACCCTTTAGAATGTAAAATTCATGCAGGAAAAGAGCAAAACAGACACACTGCGATGAATGTATGAACAATGAAAACCCTATTCCCTGTTTAATGAACATAATAATTTAGCTTTTAGAAAAACGGCATGAAAGCAAAGTAAGATAGAAAGACAAAACAGTGATCTACATGTGGATCAAGTATAAAATTGAAAATGCCCAACTTAGCCAATCCGTTTCGCCAAATTCGTTACATAATAATATAGTAGCTACTATTAGTATGGTTCACAAATGAACTTAGCGCTCATGTAACGTAATTTTGAGACTCATAATTTATTAGATAACTGAAAAGTCACCAAAAATTTCAAAATTTCAAAATTTCTACAAACTAATGTGTAGAGTATGGTGCCCGTACAACGAATATAATGATCACTTGTTTTCCATTTTTTCGAGAAGTAGCCATTTGTATTTTATCTGGCCAAGAACTGTCAACTTTTTAATACTCCTGATAATTATATGGAAAAACCATTTTGCTTTCTATTTTATGCACATTAGGACTCGAAAATGAACAAACACTAGATATGTTTTCCTTTATGCAGAAACTTTAGTATTCCTTTACTGCCTATTTAAGGAATCTGTTATTCTTTTAGGTACTCTATGTATGTATAAAACGAAACTGAACGATATATATTTTTCTCTATGCTAAAACCATTGGTTTCCGGTACTTAATAAATAGTTAGTTTCATTCAAAGTTGAGCTTCCATACTCTTTACATCATCCTGTGTTTATTATTGTACTAGATGTATTGAAACAAATTTGCTTTGAAGCAATAAACTCAAAAAACTACAGAATATGAATAAATATGACGTGAATAACATGATTTGTGTTTGATTAGGGAGCTCGTATTAATTTGCGTGCAAATACAATACTAATTATTACCATTCAATTAATTTTGTTATTAAATTCGTGTATACGAGTAGAGTTTATTTTAAAATCAAACAACAATACAATGTTGCACTTGACTAGAGATTACATTTGTGTATTTTGCCAACTAAATACTGTTACATTTGAAAATACAATAGAAAATAGAAATACGTAGTATTTAAAAAAAAATATTACACTTTTCATCGATGTAAAATTTCACAAAATTCAAAACATTCCTGATTCATTGCTGTACAAAAATAAGCAAAAGTAAGCCTTTAAATAAAATTGCATTAATATCATGCTGCTGTAAAATTTTTACGCCCTTTTAAAAAGGGCGCTGCAAAAAATTATTCATTTCACAGCTTCTATTTAGTCATTTCTTCTTTAACACCCGTTTACTTTCCGCTTCCTGTTTCCTGGCCATTTCCCTATTTTTCACCTCATTTCCCTGCGGCTGACTTCTATTATAAATTAGCAGCTTTCTGTAGATACAACAAAGTGTAGCTGTGAAACCGCTGATTCTAAGCGCAAGGACAATAAATCGCATTATAGCAAGCGGGCACAAGGTATTTTGATTAAAGAAGGATGTCAGCAGCAACAGTGATAGGGGACTGGTAGCGGTGAGCAGAGGAAATAATAGAAAATCATAAAAACTAGGGAAAAGCTAAGTTCGGATTATTTTGTAAAAGTGCAGGCAAATTTTGCTTATATTAATTTTTAATACCAAAATAACTGATACTACACTTCTGGTATTGGAAAAATTTTAATAACTAACAAAATTTGTATTTACCTCAAAGTAAACCTTATTAAGTATTTGATGACGTCAACTCACCTTGTCGACATATGGAACCGATTTCTGGTGTTATTGGGATCACAAAGGATTTATGTAGTTGTTCCAGAATGATTTTTCTATTTATGAGATATCTCACACTTTGATGGTGATAGATGAGTCTACGGAAGCCAGTATTTAAATCTTTTGCAATAAACGGCTTTATGACAAGTGTAAAATTCTCCTACACTTTTTCTAAAATATCTTCTTTAGTAACCGATAAATTATCAGTATCATATTCAATTAACTTGCCTTTATACGAGGTGTGTTCAAAAAGTATCGCGAATCGTAACTGACAGTTTTCTTCGATTGCAGAGATAAAGACGGTATCGAAGGAGGTGATGAAAAAGATAAAAAAATGATTTTTTGAAGTGCTTCGAAGATTGGAAAAACCGTTGGCACAAGTGTATAACATCTCATGGGGATTACTTTGAAGGGGACAAAATATGTAGATATTCATGAATAAATAAATAATTTTTGAAAAAACACAAAATTCGCGATACTTTTTGAACACACCTCGTACATAACCGAGATACAAACTGGTCGGTCAAAATCGCCTTTTATGAGAATATTTTGTACAAGTTTAATTATAGTTAACGGTTTTTCTTGTATTTTCTCTCAGTAGATATAATTAACCCTTTAAGTCGATCATAGTACCCGTAATTCTATGTGGGTTAGAAGGATGAACTGTATCAAAGTATCAAAAATTAGAAGGTGGAGGTTCTAGTGTTCGAAATAAAAGTCGTTCTCAAAATTTTAGTTCGTTATATGGCGACTATAGTATTCGAACAAAAAACTATCTGTATAATAATCAGCGGCTGCTCTGGCTTGACAAGATTGTGATGATTGATAATGACGCTCTAATCGAAAAAAATTTCGATGCGAAAAGCGGTGGTAAAAAACACCGAGGTAAACCTTGTCTCCGTTTTAGAAACCAAGAAAAAGAAGCGATAACGAAAGGAGGTTAGGCCGAATCCTAATATGGTAATATGGCTAATTAAGGAAAAGAATCCATCCAGCTTATTAGCAACTGTGCACTTTCGTATTTTTTTTTTGAATTACGCCTATATCCATCTCGTTTAGTTTAAGGTGTTGGAGACAACCGTTGAATGAAAAAGTCTTCTACTTGTACATTCAGTGGAACATATAATTGAGAGCATAAAAAAAATGTTTGTGTATATTCCACGCCACTTACAATTTCTTCAATCAACTCAAATAAAGTCACAATTTTTCATGCCTAATTCTCCTTTCCATCTCCAGTAATTGTTTCAGCAAATGTTGCTCATTTACATGCGTTGCTCATTTTAATCAAATCTCCTACACAAACAGTACGAAGCAGACACAAGCAAGCACACATCTACAGGCATGTATTTATAAGCAAGGTGGATAACAGGTTCAGTTTCCCGACACACATCCGAGATTAAGATTTCATATGTAAGACACATCAAATCAAAACCAAATTGCACCCGAAGGGAAAATGACGACAAAATGCTTTACAAGCCAAATAAAATCTGAATGGGAACCAACAAACGACGACAACTAAAAACCAGGTAACGTTTGTCACTATTTTAGTATAAATGTTGTTGTTGATGTGATTGTGGTGTGGGCAGGCGGTTGAATACGATAGATACGTAGGCGACAGCCTAGAGCGGACGATTGTTGTGGCTTTGCGTGTGAGCACGTGTACTACGCATGGTGAAATTCCGCAAAGTAAACTCTGACTTCGTGCTGCTACTTTTAAAGGCATGTTCCTAGGCAGAGTGTGTGTATGCGTATGTTGACTGTTGCGACACAGTGGCTTTCCAGAATATAAAATATGTAAATATTCACCTTGAGGGTCGCTAACCGTTCGTAGCATCTATGTGTGTGTATACTTGTTGGGTTTACGGTTAGGTTAGTCTCTTCTTTCATGGTTTATTGTTTGCTAGTTAACCAGCTCAACACCGATATTCCAAGAAAACAAAGAAAAACATGTCGCAAAATCAGCCATCACAGGTAGAAAGTACTACATTCACATAAGAAGATATTAAAGCTGTGGCGGAATAAGCATGAAAAATATGTTTGTTGTCAAAACAGGGATGTAACGCTTGGAGAAGCGTGCGCTTCATAAGCAAAGCAGGAACAAAAGATTAAAATACATAGCAATGTGAATGTAGTGGGTGACAGCGCTGACAGAGCATGATGCTGGGTGTGGGTGGCTGTGAGCAGAAGCTATAGTTTTAAAATAGGCTTATGCGGAACGCAAAGAGAAAATGTCAACACGTTGATAATTGGATTAGCACTAACAAAAGAAAATGTATACCTAGACATTGGGGCACACCGTGTGAGTGTGGGTTCATATGACAGTGTTTAAAGCAGGATGGGAAAGTTTTTGATTTGAGAACTTACCAACATCTTGTGGTTTTGCGGTAGAACATGTTGCGTTTCGAGAATTTCAAGTAGGCTTGTTTGCTTTTATTAACGAAGTGTGACGCGCCAAACATTTTCGCTAACTAACTGTGATAGGATTTCGATGAAATAGGTTTCTGTGGATCTAATTATTACTAATAGCATGACATGTAAGTAAATTTATATATATGTATAAGTTGGAAATGCAGTCTTCGAAAATGTTCTTGTTATCATTTTATTTTGAGATAGAATCTTCTTAAATATGGTAAACATAACTGATAAAGAGGACAATAACTAAAATGAAACCATCTAACTGTAATCTTGGATTAATTTTTATTTTACTAACTACTTCGTACATTAGGGACAACGATTTTTCTGACTGAATGTAACTTTTTTGATAACTTGATACGTGTGGACATTGACTCGCATGCCCTTATACTACGGGGGCTTGCTACTGCTCAAGCTGTTAACTCTAATGTTTTTTAACTGACGTATGGGACGACTTTAGGCATTTTACGTCGATATCTTAAATTTAAAACGCACAAAATACAGCATGTGTAAGAATGGACAAAGAGAGAGAAAGAACATTTCGGCGAGCAGATAGCTTTACGGATTGGACTGGTCGATTGGCCACCAATATCCTGTGATATCACACCGCCGAACTTTTTTTGTGATGGGGATATATAAAGTCTTAAGCCTATGCAAAGAATCCTTATTCGATTCAAGCCTTTGAGCAAAACGTTACGCGTGTTATTCGTCAGTTATCAGTCGAAATGCTTGAACGAGTTATCGAACAACATTTGAAAGAGATAATCATCAAGAAATAATTTCAAAGAATGTTCTTCCGACTGCTAATAAAAATTCCCATTTAAATTTGAAGTTTCTGTATTTTTTCTTTAAAAAAGTAGGGAACTTCAAAATAGATCAATCTTTATTTCTCATATTAGTAATAGAGGAAGGTACAAAGGTTCAATATCATTCTCATTTCATATTTCGCACTCTGACAGATATGTATTGAAATTTGCCAACCGGATATTTGAGAGTTTTTGGTGGATAAAAAATTAAGTTAGAACAGCTAAGGAATACGAGGTATTTTCAAAGAGTATCACGAGTTTATTATTTCTAAAAAAAAAATGCGTATTTTTTCTTGAATATATTTTTTGTGCCGTTCTAAGTAATCATCCCAGTAAAACTGCATTTCTTCCAGCCTTTTTTCCAATACTCAAATATCTTAAACAAGTATTTTTTTGTACTCTTATCTAGCTCCTCAGTCGTATCGTAGCGTCATCCTTACATAGGCTGCTCCATCTTGGCGTGCTATCTTCGGTATTGGTATGATTGAGCTTTGGTTCCCACGTCACCAGTTATGACCCTCTGGAGCAGATCTGAGTCGTCGCGGAGAAGTCCAATATATCCCGAGGAATGTCAACGCGACGTTGTTTTTGAGCAATTTCGGCACAAAATTCGCCGCGACCAGACCCATTCCTAAATTATTGGTTAAAATCAAATGTCACGAGTCAGTTGATATATTTAGTTCCTCAGACATTTCTCTGAGTACATTTTATACCACCAATAAACGTTGCTTTCGTCCAAGGTAGCTTCACCATATACCATATTCAACACTTGGAATGCGTCCGCGGACTTAATTTTCTTTTCCACACAAAGTTCTATTAGATTATATAATCCATTTATTAGAATGAGCAAAAATCGAAGACAAAACAAAAAGCGTACAAGCAGAATTGCTGCCAAATATTAACTTTAGTTTCAAACTAGCCAATGTTATGAGCATAAGTAATGGATATGAGTACACACATATCTTAACGCAACAAAACAATTAAAAATCTAACATATGTAGCCCGCGAAAATTTAAAATTCCCCATAGCTTTTGTACAAACCAGGTCTATTGGTGTACAATATTAATTATTATATATAATATTATTATCAATATTTTTACTTAAATTATCGCTTGAATGGACGGAATTGTATTCGAAAATCAACTCGTCGTGATATCTTAATAATTTATACATATATATATCATATACATATATGCTATATATCTATCTACATCGCTTAATTTTACCTGTGAAACTCAACTATTACATGAAAAAACCATTATCAAAGTATGCTAGTGCATAGGTTTGTACTGGACGATTTTTTAGTTTTTTAATTTTATAAATCACTACTAGTTTATACTCAGCTGTGTAAAAATGTAGAACAGCATGTTGCTAGCTAATTAATCGACTTTCGAAAAATGTGCCTTATGGTCATAAATCAATTATCCATTTTTCTCTAAGCTACATTTATAAGGAGAAAGTGGAAAATGTTACAAAAGTAGCATGTCGTGCAAACTGTGGAGGTGGAAGCAAAATAAATGATGAATGAATATATATCGTTAACCCTTTGGTACAGGTTCGAATAAACTTTTAGTATAGTAAGCATAAATGTAGGTATAATCCTACAGCTTATAATACCAAAGTCATGGCGTATGAGTAACCTTTAAATTAATTATTTCTTTGCAGAATTTGCTTTTTCTCCGTGACGAATACGCGGGATGCATATGCTTTTGTACTCTGGAAATACAAAGCATTTAATTTTTTTTTATATTATTGAATAGAATGAGCTCGTAATTAAAGTGAGAATGGTTGAAATCGAGCATTCCGCTGCTGCTTACAGGTATTAGATTCATTATGATTTGAAAAAAAAAAAATTTTTTTTTCTAAAATTAAGCTCCTTAAATTACACAAAGGGTTAATCAACAACGCTCTGCAACAGTCACTAGCCCATGTGGTTGAATTGTGCTGCAACAAAACTTCAAATTAGTCAATAGCAAATGTTGCAAAACACATAAGTATTGTACATAAATCAGTTACAGGCCCCATCGCTCAATGACTAAACGACAACAATTTTCAAACCAAAACACAATTGAAAGAACGGTGAAAAATTTGTGAAAGCTTTGGCTCGTAAGAAACACTTATAAGCTACTAATATCATTTTTTAGGTTTTATTTACTGATGAAAGTGAATTTAATTTATTTATCAGAGATGGTAAACTAAAGTTTTGGCTGCGAGCTTCAACCGAAAATCTTACTTACAGTAGGAAGCACGGAAGCGACTTCGTCATGGTTTGGCACTGTACGAGGGCTGCTATATATATTTCTGGCCTAATAATGAAAATAGACATATTTATCAACGAAAATGGTTTTTGTTTTTCGTTGGATTTGGCTCGTCTTGGAAGACCCACACGGTCGATTGCTGTTTTGTTTCGGGATCATACGCATAGATCTTTTGAAGCACCGCGATCGTATTTTTTCAGCATTTCTTTACACCAATCCTAGCCATTTTTTGAGCGATTGTCAAATTGTGCGGGATCCAACGAGAACAAACCTTTTTTACGGCCAGGTGTTCATGCAATATCGAATGTATGCTGGTGGGAGAAATGCATAGGCATGCTTCTATCTGAAAGTATGTTACATGACGGTCTTGCATTATCAGTTCACGTACGGCATCGATGTTTTCTGGCACAACGGCTGTTTTTGGACGACCTTCACGGAATTCGTCTTTGAGCGAGCGTCGGCCACGATTAAATTCGTTGCAACAGTGCTATAGGATGGTGCTTCATAGCCATACAAAGATTTTAGTTCATCGATGCACTCTTGTCGTGATAATCCACGTCGAAAGTTGTGAAAAATGATCGCATGAAAATGTTCACGAGTTAGTTCCATTTTTTGGTCGATATGAATTTTTTAATTCCCTGTAAATAAAACAATTCACGATTAAATGACAAAAAATGCTCCAGTGATCCGAAATCGACCGTTTTGACAAATAAGCGGCTTCTTGCTGAAAAAAGAACAGATGTAAAATTTCAGATCGATATATCAAAAACTGAGGGACTTTTTTGTACAGTATATACGGACGGAAATGATTCGCATCGATTCAGCTTGTCATGATGATCATTTATATAATAATATATACTCTATATACTCTATAGGGTCTATTTCGTTTCTTTTTGGGTTGTTACAAACATCGTAGCCAACTTAATATGCCCTATTCAGGGTATACAAAATAGATCAAACTTAGTGTATGCCATTGTAGTTTCAAAGGCGTAATAAACCTGCATATTCTTCACTTATTTGTTCACAGTTCTTGAACATTAATATGTATTACTTTGCATAGATCACTATGGTTTTCAAGGCAAACTGTGATATTTGTTACGATACAGGAATACAATATCACCTGAAACCATATATGTGCCTTTGTAAATTAAATAGTTGTCAAAGAAGACAACAAAATTGTTTGCTTTAATACAGTACCTTTTTTATTTCTTCTACAATACACATACACATCAAAAAGTATGTATGTAAGATTTTCATAGACATTAACAAATGTTTTATCGTCTATGCAGCCAATCAATGCCACTGCCAATTGTTTCAATAATAAATAAAAAAGGATCTAGTCAATTTACTACTAATGACAAACAATTTATTTTTCGCCTGTTTTCTTGTGAGTGTGTTTTAGCAATCACTACATATAGTACATACCACACACATCAACCTATGCCACACATAAAGAAACAAGCAGCCACACATGCACTAATGTACATACATATGTATATTCAATGAAAGCTTTTACTTTCTCTACAATATCAACAACAAAAAGTGGATTTGCGGCATGCACCACAGTAACCGAGAATAATCTACAATGACATTACCTTCGGGTGGTCACTTTGGCTTTGCCACGGGCGTACATAAGTACAAACACACAACATAATGTATACACGGGCAAATGGTCACAGTAAAAACTTTCTGCCCGCCCAATTAGTCTTGATTATATTGAAGTGTTTGCTTGTTTCTAGTTTCGCATTTTTCAAATTCTGCTTAAATTGTTTCCATTTTTTTTGTGTGAATTTAAAAAATGTTTCTTTGTGGGTAAGCATGTTTTAGCAATTTGTCAATTTCCTCTACATATGCGGCCATTTCAGCTCTACAGTTCGTCACGTTTCTTAATCGCATAGATATTTTACTTTTAGAAGAAAAATATGGTGTGAAAGTTACCAGCGTAATATAAACATAAATACTTTAGAAATCACTAATTGGCTTTCCTCACAACAGACTTACGACGCTCTTTGAACCATCAGAAAAAGTAGTTAAGAATAAACTTTGTTTAAAATGATCACAAATCCACCACAGACTGTTTATTCACGGATAAGCTGGTTTAAGTTGTGAAAATATTTTTAAGGGTATTATAACGCAAGCAAAATTATTTACAGAAGTCCATTAGAAAAAAAATTGAAAATGGTTGCATGCTGGATAATCGCATGCTAGCTTATCATTAAAAATTATATAATAATTAGTTGGAGAAAGCAGACAGTGCTGGGCGAGTTAGGCAGTGTCATATTGACAGTAATAACGAAACTTTTTTTCGAGGGCGAGACAGGATGAGTTCCGAGTACAGTCTGTCCTTCCGTTTATGCAAGGAATAACTTGAGTAACAATTTGATGAAACTTAGTACATATGTTCTCTGGTATCCAAAATGGTTGATATTGCATATGGGCCGAATCGGACCCAGTGACAAATCAAATCGTAAACCTTAAATCGAAAATCACAAATCGAAAACCTTAAAAGTTCCATAACTAAACTACAAATTTAGTTAGGAATCTGTAATTTGACGCAGAGGTACACATAAGTGAAGGCACCCTCTGGTTGAAAATTTTGAAAAAGTAAGGATGGCCCGCTCCCTATTAGGTATCATATACATATCTCACAAACAACTAAAACTAAACCAACCAAGTTTTTTCAGGACAAATCTTTATGTTACAGCAAAGGATTAAAACTCCACACATTCACCATTTAATGGCAACGTTGGAAACTACTAAAATGGCGATGACTTATTAGGAAAATGCGTCAGAAGCATTAATTTTCACAGTCAATACGCTAAAACCTTGTACATAGAAGTCGGCATCAAAATTAGCCAATCTCAGTATCTCCTAGACAAAATTCAGAAAAAGTCTCTTTCTTATAACAGGACATTGTGGTGGTGGAAAAAATAGGATGAATACTTTCCCACGCTGCCTTATACCTAATATAAAGATTTTAAAACATCGGTTTGACTTTGAATTAATATCAAAACTAAGTCAACGTAAAATATTGGATATACAGGTTTTTCCAATTCGTGCGATATGATGATAATGATGATTTATTTTAAAAAACACACTAATTGTTAAGGAAATTCAAATATTTTTTATTAATGTGAAGAACATTTCATACAATTAAGTTTTGAATATAGCATCATTCAAATGAACTTCGAGACTTCTTTTGCAAATTCGATGAAGACAATTCAACTCTTATTTCATGAATAGCACGTTCAATATTGGCTCTTAAAGCTTGAGGAAGTAAACAAGAAGTAGTCTAATAATAATGTCTAATGTAATCTAATGTGTTAAATCACATCATCTTGACAGTAACGGTCTCACCAGCTTCATGTCGAAAGAGCACAGACCAATGATTTCGTCTGACTAACAACCGCCAATCCGAACTGTAAATTTAGGTGAATATAATGACTGTTCATGAACAATTTGTGGATTTTCTTCGCAACAGAATCGACAGTTTTGTTTATTTACCGCACCTTTCAAATGAAAGTGAGTTGATTTTCTTCCGAAAACGGTTATCATTTTCAAGTTTTTCCAAAGCAAAATCAGCAAATTCACATCGTCTACGGTGGTAAAATGACTTCAGTTCCTAAGTGAGAACAGTTTAATATGGATGGAAGCCCAAATCCTTTCACAAAATCGGCCAATCTGGTTTGAGACAGTTGCAATCTTTGAGAACGGTTGGAATCGACAAATTACTTGCTTCAATGGCAGCAATAACTTCATTAATTCAAGCGGTTTATCGCCTTACTGGAATTTTAACATTATTTAGAGAAAATGTAGTACGCTCGAAATTTTCAAAAATTTGCCGAATAGCGAGGACAGGTGGACAAAGTCGCTGATTTTCGATATGACAAGCAACTGCGGTTTTAAAATGGATCCAAAAATATCTATTATGATACCTCCAAAGTTACTTATCACTGTACTTCTGCTGATGGGAAAACCTTCGTATCCAATCTTTTGCCGATAGTAATACCAAAAACTTTCTAAGCAGTTGCTTTACTTACTCTAGATTCTCAATTTACTGCTTTTTCACATCTCGGTGTCAGCGCATCACAAATATCGTTACATTTCAAGACACTACATCTTGCTTAACTACAAAAGGGTATTCCATTGCCTATGTTATTTTTTTAAGTATCAAAAAAAAAAATGCCACACGCAGTCAAAATTAGTTTTCGCTCAAAACATGCAACACCCCATGACACATTTAGGGATAACAAAATAAATACGAAATAACTATTGATGTTGACCGGTACATTTTGCCATTAACCGGTCATCAGAAATTTGAAAAACTACTCTGTAATGCGGCGTGCTGATGTCATACACAACTTGCTCATAATAACATTTGACAATGAAAAGGTTGGAAGTACCCAAGCCGATTGTGATGATTTTATGTCACGGATTATTGCTGTACCGTACTTCGGTAGGTCGAAGGGTTGAAGTTATGCTTTTTCCATTACGACTGCAAAATTGTGATAAGCGGGTGTATTAAATTTCGCTCTCATTTCTATTACTAATGCCATTACCTGAATAAACTTATATATGTATGTATGTGAGTTTATGCGTTGTTCGTTTGAGCGTGCGGGAGCAACCCAGCAGGATGTCAGGCTTACCCTTGGCCTTATTATGTTGCCTTTTCTCATGCTCTGAGCCCTGTATACTTTTTTGGAATTTATAAGTTTTGGTAAACGATTCACATTTACGCCTCTTATCAAGCTCTTTAGTATTAAATTTTTCAGTGTACTAAACTTAGAACTATATTTGCTAGCCCCTTCCTTCCATTTCTGCTGGGATATTTATACGAATATTTTATGTTTTTCATATACGTAAGTTTATGGTACGTACCAGTATTCGCAACTTCTGAAATCATTTTATATTATTTGGAACTCTCATGTACCTTTTTGTCGTTTGTTTGTTATTGATAATGACATGTGTCCGAGTTTTGTGTGGGTTACACGTGTAGGTATATGTATATGCGTATACCACATATATACAGTTACTTTTGGTAGTGAGTTTCGGAAAGCTTGTTTCTTAATTTTCTAAAAAGATGCGCATTTACCTTAATCTTGAGCTGTGTATTAAAGTGCCTTTTGTGAAAATTGAATTAATTTGGGGGCTGATTTTTGAAGTATGATGGGAACAACAATGTTAGGGTTAGTAAGTGTCAAGTGCGAATTTTAAAGAATTTGCAAAATTGCAATATTTGTAAGAGCCTCTATTTAAATATAGTAATGAGGCAGATTGAATTAGCTGAAAATGTTCGACTCATTAATGTATTTTTTATGTATCTTTGCTTATCGTTTGGAAAATATTGTTTTGTATGTTTCTTCGAGTCTTATAAAATAAATTAGGTTTTATACAATAAAGTAATATTGGCTTAAACAAAAATGTAGATAAAAATAAGGATGAAAATAGTAAGAGTTGCACAATTTCGATGGAAGTTTGAGCTTTAAGCTTTTGAAAACTTGTTTCTCCAAAAATCTGTCCAAGTAGTACATTCTATGAAGTTGCTTTCGGAATGTTGAAAAACAAAGTTCACGGAAATCCTTATGTAGAGGTGGCTGCCATTAAGGTAGTAGTAAATGCACTGCTTCGAAGTGCAACCTCTTTCGCGGAAGTGAGCATTCAACTTGGTAGCAGAGCAGTAATACCGACCTTCAGCGCGTTGACTATGCGCTTTCATTGTCAGACTTGTTTGAGTCGTAATGAAATCGCTGGAAATTGCTAAGCTGATTTGCTAGTAGGAAAGGACACTATTGTCCTAAATATATCTGCGTACCTGCGAGATTATTCTGAAAAAAGTTGGAACGCCGAAGTTCCTTTGTATCACTGGCAATTAGTAAAGTTCATTTTACTACAATGGTAGGAGTCTTCTTCGTTAAAGACAACACATACGCGATTATAGCAGAGTTTACAACAGCGCGCCAGTCGTTCTTTCTTTTCACTGTTTTACGCCAACTCGAGATTCCAAGAAAGCCAGCCGTGGCCCGACGGTTTTCAATATTAGTGTCGTGATATTCGTCGTGAGAATGAAACCCGATTCGCTAGAAACTTTCAAGGAGGTTTTCATATGATATGGACCGCATTTCGACATCATGGAAAGACTCCAATTTGTTTTGTGAACTCAGAAAAACACATAGAGTTTCTTGTTAGTGCAGTTCGGTGAACAATATTGGTATGATTTTTGAAAAGCAAAAAACATTGATAAATTGGAATAATTCGGACCTAATCCTATCTAAAATCTTTGGGGCATTTTATCGATGAAAGGCCATACATTATTGGAATTGAAAAAAACAATCCAAAAGGAATGGGTAAATTTAGATTTTTGCAAGATTTCGTTAGGTCGATGCCATTTTCTATATCTGCAGTAATAAATAAAAAGGGAGGTCATATTGATTATTAAAATCATATTTAAATTTCATAAAAATACGAGTATACACTATTACACTGAACTACTTACCCCATCTAATTATTTTGCAAAGAATGAATTTTGTTTTTATTTAATGTCTTTAGGTTTATAGTTAGTAATAAATAAGATATATAACATTCTAAGAACTGTGGCGTGAATTCTAAAATATTCAGTATATGTATCTTGAAAAGGCGATTTGTATTTTTTAAAGTAAGAGAAAAACGGTTGTAATACATAATTTTTTCGCGCACTGTATTAATCAGGACAGTTTCTCCAAAATGTTTAATATTATAGATATTAATGAATAAAACAAAATGTTATTCACAGATGGTCTAGAAACACCTTGTGCCTATATTCAAGGATCAAACGTCGCATACAAAATTATAATTTGAAAACAAAAAAAAAAAAAAAAAATGTTGCTTTTCACAAATCGGTCATTATATTTATGTATGTTAGTATTAAACAGCCTTCGCAAATGTGTACGAAAATAGCAACAAGTGAAATCTAAAAACAATTTGGGCATGAGAAAAACCAAGAATTAACGGTGCATGCAAAACACAGGTGATGAGCATAATGTGCCACTGATGAAATGATAAAAGATGTGGCATGCAGCAATGAACCGTAATGCTGAGTGAATATGTGGAAGTTATTTTAACGAATCTCTCGCCACTATCGTTTTAACACATACCGATGCAATACAAAATTAGTACTAAAGAGCACAAGAGAGATTATGCGCTGAATCTGCAAGTGTGCTGAACACATTTGTGAATAGTGAGAACAGAGAAAGTGGAATGAGTATCGAAGCATATTCCACAAATGTACTAAAAATGTTCTAAAACAGAAAGAGCATGATTTTGGGTGTTACGATACGACATATAAAGTGAGTGCAGGAAATTTGCGGGAGAGAGAATGAGAAAAAGAGAGATAAATTAGAAATCCACAAACTGTGTGCAGAAATCTCGTTTCGACTTCTCTGCTAAGGTGATTTTAACAAATTGATGTTGTAACAACAAAAAAGGTAACTAGGTCAAGAACATCTGCTCAGTTGTTATAACTATTGTAAATAGAGCGACCGGTGATTACTCCTTGCAGCATCCACGTACTAAATAAAGTAATCTTTTATGCTTCGTTTAAGTGAGAATTTCGTAGAAATACTTATGGGACGAGTGAGTGTCCTCCTCTCCAATTGAGATGCAGTCGAAAAGAGCAGTGTTAAGCTGTGGACGTCATAACTTTTGAGTTTTTGACCCATTGTTTTGTGGCATATTGCTTGTTCGGTATGAGTACGAGTTCCGCAAATATAATATGTGCTAGAGAAAAGAGTCTTGTTAAATGTTCATACATATACAAGTATATGTATATATAGCTCATATAACTGATATATGTATGTACATTATATATGTATGAATGCATTTAGTCGTGTAAATAAAAAACATTTTGACGAAAGTTATCATTTTTGATAATAAATTCAAATTAGGTTAGGTTATACTAGCTCTATGTATAGTATGTATAGTACATAGATTCCTTAGTAAAATGTAGGTCCAATTTAATTTGCGACAAAGTATTCGGTATGCAGGACGTCGACGCTTTAGTACACACTTTAACAGCGACTTACATATGTATGTATATCTAATTTTAACACTTGATAAAGTGCCTTGAACTGCGAAGCTCTTTGACATCTGAGACAAGATAATTAGATAGTTTTGGACAGAATCGTAGAGATGTTCCAGGGACAGTCTCATGCCCACTTTCTTGAATTTTTTGCAGGGTTTTGGTTCTGCTCCCCAACCGGCTCGCATGTGATCCCTGTAAGTTGTGACCATCTGGCAGTACTTTCGAGACCAGTGTGAGTAAAAAACATCCATTTCTTCGGGGCTTTTGCACATGATTTTGACGATCCTGATAACCTTTAAAGCATTCAATCTCGATTTTATCCGTCTGATAGCCTTTTAGGAATTTTAATTTTTTAACGTTTTAAATGATTTACATATTTCCTGCACTGTTTCGGGTGACAAACCCGCATTTTGTTTCCTCGTTTTCCTTTGTGGCCTGGAACACAGTGTATACATATGCAGTGGCTTTCCGGAAACCACTATATTTACTGCGTTCCTGCTTCTACAGGCGTAAAACAATAATTCAGCTCAGAAGCTTCCCTTCGGGATTGGGCAACCCAAGTATTGCAATCTGGCAACTCACAACTTTATCGAAAAGTGTAAAATTTTTATGTTATTTACGAACAGAACATATTTACCTACGAACGCTATTACTTACAGTAACTCAAAATATTCATTTCGGCCAAAAATTGGAGTTAAATCGCGAACATTTTTGCCGAATTAATTTTTACAACTTTGGACGTTGATTTTTTCAGCGACTGTGGATGGATGAACTTAGTTCAATTTTTGGCGATTTAGCTCCGCTCAGGACCAGTGTGTATCGACGGTGTATATCACTCCAAAACAAGTTTCGTGAAAGGCGTCCAAAATCAGAAGGTCAAGTGACCTATCGCGAGATTGACTAACTAACTATAAGTATTAATGGGTCAGCATACATTCAATATTGCATGAACATTTGATTGTACAAATTTTTTTACATTGGATCTCACACAGTTTGGCAATCCTCAATCCAAAAAATAATCGTGTCGATTGGTCGAGAAAAATGGTACAAGAATACTTACGGCAGCGATGACTTGAAGAATGTCTATAACATCGTGATAGGTGATTAATTGTGGATTTATGCGTATGAAGATACAAGTAAACAGCAGTCGATGAGCCAAATCCAATAAAAGTTGCTTGCACCAAGCACTCCAATGTACACAACTGTGTTTTTTCCAGTTATTTTTTAAGAAATCAGGAAAAATAACCGCCGAAAACGGATTATTTTTCAATACGACATTCTCACTCTGCTCTCACGACAGAAACAACTGCATTTTTGAGCACTCCAAGCATCACCGTATGGTTCTGACTTGGCACTGAATGACTACTTTTTACTCTTGCACGATAACATTTTGAAAAGCAAAAAAAAAAAAAAAAAAATCGATGATTAATATTTCTTTTTGTTTCCCAAATCTGAAATATATAAAGCACTAGGAGGGTTGAAACAGTTGCGAATAGTTAAATTTTACTAATAATCTTTAAAAACCTAATTTTAATTTGCGTAAATTGTATTCAATAAGATCCGTTCTGTGGGACTACCAATATCCAAGACCTCTTATCTAAATTATTCAATTTGCTACTACAATTTAATTGCCTTAATTTCCATCTTGATATACATATATTATTTTTTGCTAAATATTTCATTCATACAAATATTTTTTTCAATACTATATACCAAAACGAGTAAGAAATATGTAAACAAAACTTATGAAATCACTAATTAATAACTAGAGCATTTTGTCTAGTTTCGAAGTCAGTTAAAAAGTTTCCCCTTATGCTACTCTCAACACAGTGAACCTCTTGACCTTACAAGTGGCAACCGGTCCAACCAACTTCATAGCAAGTGGCAATGCTTTGTTTTGCTGCGCACATTGTTAGGTCGAAGTTTTCAATACCAAGCAGAAATTGTTGATTTTGGTTCGTGCAGTTTTCATTTCGAAAATGTATTGACGATTTTAGCAGGAATTGATTTGGTTTGATTTTTATTTCTGCCAATGAAAGACAATTGGAAACTAGCAAGTGCGAACGGTAATTTGAAATTTCAATGATTGAAAGCAGTGCAACGGAATTTCTCGAAACTGTTTCTATTAGCTAAGTTTGGCAAAATCCAGAGCTTAAACAAAAATTAAGATGAAAATTACGATGAAAATGGTAAGAGTTGCACTATTTCGCTGGAACTTTGAGCTTTAAGCTTTTAAAAAATTGTTTATCCAAAAATCTGTTCAAGTAGTACATTCTATGAATTTACTTTCAGAATGTGGAAAAACATATTTCTTGGAGATACTTATGTAGAGGTAGCTGCCATAAAGGTAGTAGTAAATGCACTGCTCCGAAGCGCAACCTCTTTCGCGGAAGTGAGCATTCAACTTGGTAGCAGAGTAGTAATACCGACCTTCAGCGCGCTGGCTATGCGCTTTTATTGTCAGACTCGTTTGAATCGTAATGAAATCGCTGGAAATTGCAAAGCTGATTTGCTAGTAGGAAAGGACACCATTGTCCTAAATGTAACTGCGTACCTGCGAGATTATTCTGAAACAGGTTGGAATGCCGAAGTTCCTTTGTATCACTGGCTATTGGTAAAGTTTATTTTACTGCAATAGTAAGAGCCTTCCTTGTTATAGACGTAGAAACACATACGCGATTATAGCAGAGTTTACAACAGCGCGCCAGTCGTTCTTTCTTTTCAATGTTTTACGCTAATTCTAGATTTCAAGTTAGCCAGATCCTTTTCAACTTGGTCTTTCAAACGGAGTGAAGGTCTTCTTCTTCCTCTGCTTCTCCCGGGACGTACTATGTCCACTACTCTCAGAGCTGGAGTGTTTTCATCTATACATCAATTTCGTACAGCTCATCGTTCCATCGAATGCGATATTCGCCGTGGTCAACGCGCAAAGGACCATAAATCTTTCGCAGACATTTTTTCTCGAGTACTTCTAAGGCCGACTCAACAAATGATGATAAGTGACGTGCAGAATTCGGTCTTTATTCGCCGAGAGATGACTTTAATTCTCAATTGCCTACTCAGTCTGAGGTAGCACTTGTTAGCAAGGGTTACATATTCTGCGTTGGATATGGAACTAACGGCGCGGATTTTGAAGCCAATTAAATCAATATCATGTGCGCACGACAAAAATTGTACTGATACCAACATAGACTTAGCGGCATGAAGGCTTCCTTTTTGTGCTGGCAATAGCAGCTTTGAAATCGACAAAAATGTAGTGTGGTAGTCCAAAATTTGGCGAATGATGAATATCTGTTTCAATCAGTTTGTTGACCGTGGGCTTAATTCTTTCACGCAGTATGCTCCATAGAACCTTATTTGCTATGTTTACGAGGATTATCCCACGGTATTTTCAAAACGTCGGGCATTCGTTCGTTCGTTCATAATATATAAAGATACTGATCCATTCCTTATCAGTTCTTCGCTACTACTCGTATATTTGAATTGTTCGACCGGCAATCCATCAGCCGTCTTCGCTTTGTCGTTCTTCAGACAAGTAATTGCTATTCGAACTTCTTCATGGTCGGTCAACGAAACGTCCGCTTCATCGTCATCGATTGAGGAATCGGGTGTTATGCTTTCACTGCCATTCAGTAGGCTGGAAAAGCTCCGTGCTCCGGTATTGAAACCTTCTGTTAATTGCTGTATCTTTTCGTACAATTTCCGAACATTACCCCAGTTGGCTAGTTTGTCAAGCTCTTCGTACTCACCTCTCCCGATGATGTGCGTTTTTTGCTGCACAGAGACAGGTGCGGATCATGATTGATCTTGTTGCTGGCTTTTCGATCCGGAGAGAGCCAGGCAGCCATATTTCGGGCCTCAGCGCAGTTGATCAGCCTCAACCCATTTGGGGATATTTCATCCTGGAGGCTGAATTTATCAACTGTTGTGACAAATATAGCTTTTTTGTCCACCCTGGCATTAAAGTCGTGGAAGGGGCAGTTCTCATAGCTCATAGAAGGCATCTTTTGTCACATCGTCCTTCTCTTCCGTCGGGCCGTGGGTGCAAATCAGCGATGTGTTGAAGAACTTCGCTTTGAAGGGAATTGCGGCTCTCTCTCACCACGTCTCTCTCACCAAATTGGCGCTCCGTTATATGTCCGTTCAACGAATTTGTTGGACTGCGGTGATGTCAGCCTTTATTTTCACGAGGGCATCAACCAGCTGGGCTGCAGTATCTGACCAATTAAGAGAGCGGTCAGATCCATGTCATTAAACGGTAGTCCTTAACACGTTTGCAGGGGCCGTAATCAAAAGATGGTCTATTCCAAAGCTGTTTTCGTCTTTTCATTGGTTTTTTTTTTTTTTCTCGGGGCGGATTAGTGTTCGACCTTGGGGAGGGATGATTCGCCCTTTCACTTTAGCTTTAGAGAATATGTGGTTTAAGAGTTGAAGTCGTGAACTGCTTGAGCCGTATGTAAAGAGGTTTTCAACAGCTACGCTACACAAGTAGATCAATAGACATTTCTCTTCAGTAAGATTTGTCATTTCATCATGGAAAGACAACGAGTCGAAACTACTAAAATCGAATGTACTTTCACACGAATAAAAAATTTCATTAATGTCCCAAATCATTTTTATTTTATTTGAAAAAGCTTTTGTAGCGCTCTTATTGGAAAACCCGTTAAAAGAATCATTTCTGGCTACTACCGATGGAATGGCGAAAAGAGAGCTTTCCTCATTTGCGTGGACTTCTACACATGGCTCCATCCTTTACTGTGGGAATACTTACTGGATAAGTCCAGTATGTATGGGGCAAGGTGAAATGGTGCCTCAAAACGTTTTCACGACTTATAAGAGTCAATACTTTTTTCAGCTGTCCAAGTGGGATTCTTTGCGACTTTTGTCACTAACTATCTTAATACTGCAGAGGTACATATATTTATCAACATGATCTGTTCATTAAGAAGATTGTCAAGGAATCAATATACAATATCAATATAAATGGAAGTGACAGATGATTACTGGAAATTTTAGTCATACATTTTGTCAAAATCTTCATCCTTTTTATATAGCATATTTTTGAAGTAATTTTAACTATTTAAATTTCATTACTCCAATAAAAAATACTAAATTAAAGAAAATTTGAAATGAAACTTAAGTGCACTCATGCAGATTTCCTTCAAGGCAATGGATATTATGTTAAGTACTCTTCCCTTGTAACTGCTAAACGTCAAATAAGCTTGGAAAAAAGCAGACAAATAATGAGTACATAGTCAACTAGAGCAAGTGTACAAGAAGCGACAAGTAAAATTGCAGAAAGAGAGAGAAAGAGGACAAGATTGTCATTTTGTGACAATACAAGCCATTTTAGTGTAACCTAATGTGCAATTCACGGATTAATCCACTAAAGAGAGCGTGAAAATCGTAACAGTTTTGCAATATGCATTAGTGTATTATTTCGAGCATGAATTCCGAAACCTTAATTACTAGTCTACTTTTTTAATATTCTCTATCTTTAAAGTCAACTGTCTGTTGATATATTTCACAGACAAATATTGAAATATTGCAAAATGTAAAAATAACACTAAAATCAACAATACGAATCCATTGAATATACTTGTTTGTAAGATGTTCCTTTTCGATTTTCAAGATAGCGGTGAAAGTTATGAATCTGAAGTTTGAATGATGAATTTGTGGGTATGTTGTTACCACATATATCATATATATGCACATTCACCAGCTTGTTTGACTTAGCGCAGCAGAAAGTAACACGAATCAAACACCAATTCGTGTGTAGGAAGGCTTCAGTTATGCTATTTGCTACATTCCGCGACTTGCAGGCAGCAATGAAAACAAATTACACACTTTGCTGTTGGTAAGAGCTTACTACTCAGATTACTATTTTCTCTCCGTTTCCCTTCGGCCTATGCCAAAGGCGAGCTCTCTGCAATGAACCCAGCTTAAGCATGACAAGGTTCTTTTTACGTTTGACGCTTTCTCAGTTTGCAACATTGCTTTTGTTGGATTATACACTTTTTTCTGCGAGACGTTTTTCCCATACCCACACAAACACCTCGTTTTGGCAATTATGGTTTTTCTTCTGGCGAATATCAGCTCTTGCAGAATATAAAACGAATGTAATAACTGCAGTTGCCGACGCCCCTGCTGTGTCTGTATGCGAGTTATAAAGCTTGGCGAGAAAGAAAATTGAAACGCAAATACCAGCACGAGTCGCGACTTTAATTTGATAGTCATCAACGGCCTGCGAATTACTGCCATCGCAACTGCACGCGGCAAGGTAGCTGCGCGCCGGGGATTTTCTTAAGCTCGAAAGCAATTCTGCGTATCCGCGGGTATTCTGTTTCAATCCTGGAGCGTGGATTTTTACCGGATAATACTGCAGCAATTATGATAAGAATGAACTAAGGATCTTTTTACGTTTAACAGAGATTGCATTTAGTGGCATTTGATATTACGTACATACAGGTATGTATATATTTTGGAATAGGCTTGTTCACTAAATTAAAATAATGCTGTTTCACTTTATACAAGTTTATTCTTCTTCTTCTTAATTGGCGTAGACACGGCTTACGCGATCAAAGCCGAGTTAACAACCAAGTATATATACTCAAGCTAAACTTTTACTTATTTTAGGTTTCATATACATATGTACATACAACTGTGCCCAAAAAATAAGGTGACATTGTATTTACTTTGAAAATTCTTTAATTATTCTTCCAAATCAATTTCATCTTCTTCAAAGTAATCCCCTTCCGTTGCAATGCACTTATGCTAACGGATTTTCCAATCTTCGAAACACTGGTTGTAATCACTTTCCGGGATGGCCTTCAGTTCCGTCTTCGCTGCGGCCTGAATCTCCTCTATCGTATAAAAACGGTGTCCCCAGAGCGGTCTTTTGAGCTTGGTGAACAGCCAGAAGTCGCAAGGCGCCAGATCAGGTGAATACGGTGGTTGTGGAACGATATGGGTTCAGCTTTTGTCGAAATGATCACGAATTACGAGGGCAGTATGGGATGATGCATTATCGTGGTGTAAAAACCAAGAATTGTCTTTCCACAATTCCGGCCTTTTTAGGCGGTTAGCGCCACGCAAACGACGCATAACGTTCAAATAATACTCCTTGTTGACTGTTTGACCGGTTGGAAGAAATTCATAATGCATAACCACGATAATCGAAGAAAACAGTCAAAATGACCTTGATTTTTGAGCCACTTTGGCGCGATTTTTTTGGTCTCGGCTCTCTTTTGGCACGATATTCGCTCGATTGATCGGTTGTTTCAGGGTCGTAAGCATAGATCCAAGTCTCATCGCCAGTTATAATGCATTTCATGACACCCTGGTAGTCGGAAAGCATCATTTCACACACTTCAACGCGATGCCTTTTTTCCAAAAAATTCAATGTTTTCGGTACCAGTCGAGATTTGACGCGCTTGAGGCCCAAAACATCCTTCAAAATGGTATTGGCTGAGCCTTTCGATATGCCAACTTCATCAGCAAGGTCTTTAATTGCTAATCGACGGTTTTTCAACACCAAATCTTTAATTTGTTGAACGTGAGCTTGAGGTTGATGGTTGCCCTGGATGCTCTTCGTCTTCGACACGTTCACGGCCGGCTTGGAACTCACTATACCACTTGTAAACATTTTTTTTAGACATAGCCTCATCACCAAAGGCTTTCTGCACCATCCTCAACGTATCCGCAGCAGAAAATTGATTCCGTAAACAAATTTTATGCAAATTCTTTGCTCAACAAATTTCGACATCGCAAAAAACGAAAAACTCGCTTTTAGCAGCTCACAAAACGACACGTATCTCAAAGACTTATGAATGTTTTGACATGAAATTTAACATAAAGATGACTGACAGTACTGCCAATCTAAAAAAAGAAAAATTCTCCAAATCCTTCGACGCGCACAGTTTAAATTCAAATGTCACCTTTTTTTTTGGACACAGTTATATGTATATTGACTGGTTCTTTCGTTTTTCTAATCAAACTTCAATTTTTTTTTATATTTATACTAATAAATAAATAAACAAATATGTAGACCACTTTTTGCCATTTTTTCGCTAAAGACATTATTCCATCGATGTAAATCGATATTTCGAAATTTACAGAATGAAGCGAGCAAACCATTGTTGTGCTACACGAACTGATACAGCATCGTCTCCGTAGTGTAACTAGTGTTACTAATTTATTTTCACTCACTTTTGAACAGTTGTGGTTGTTTTTCAACTCACTCAACTAAAAGCTCATCTTTCCAAGTATATATGGTATGACATTATGTGA
Source organism: Bactrocera zonata (assembly GCA_037783105.1). Taxonomy (NCBI): domain Eukaryota; kingdom Metazoa; phylum Arthropoda; class Insecta; order Diptera; family Tephritidae; genus Bactrocera; species Bactrocera zonata. Next base: position 955,327 of record JBAWJQ010000866.1, on the reverse strand, counting down.
TTGGTAGCACTGGAGATGTACGACTGCAACGACATCTATTGATAAAATACGAAATAAATATATATATGAACAAAAACAAACTTTAACTTCGGCTGCACTGAAGCTAATATACCCTTCACAGGTGCATTTCTTTTAGTAACTAAGTGTTCAGTTAGTATGGAAGCTATCCGATCTGAATAATTTCTTCCGATATTATATTATTTCTATGAACAATAACTCATACCAAATTTCGTGAAGATATATCGTCAAATGTTAAAGTTCTCCATACAAGAACTTGATTCCAATCATTTAGTTTGTATGGCAGCTATATGTTATAGTGGTCCGATATCGGCAGTTCCGACAAATGAGCAGCTTCTTGAAGAGAAAATGACGATTGCAAAATTTCAAAAGGATATCTTAAAAACTGAGGGACTAGTTCGTATATATACAGACAGACGGACTGACGGACAGACAGACGGACATGGCTAAATCGACTCAGCTCAATATACTGATCATTTATATATATACTTTATAGGGTCTCCGACGCTTCCTTCTGGGTGTTACAAACATCGTGACAAACTTAATATACCCTGTTCAGGGTATAAAAAGCTTTCAAAAAATTTGTTGAAGTAAATAAATTTAATTCATGTATACAGATACTATGTATATATAAAATGTGTGTACCTACTTATAGATATGAAGTAAAATATTACGTTTTTGTTGGGACTTTTTATGGCAGGTGCAGTCATCTGTCTTTCATTCCTTAACGTCAGCTTTACGTGAGTCACAAATACTCATGTACACGCATACCATACATGGAAGCACTATAACTATAGACGAATGTGTCCGCGAATATGCGTTTGATTACAATCCCTCCATGCATCCAAGAGGATTTATTTCCACATTGCTCCTTTGCCGTTCCCGACAAAATTTTCACAGGCGTATTCGAACCATAAATTATGGGCGCGCAGGCCAACATGGTCATCGAATTTTTCATCCTTCCATTGACGGCTAACAGAAATATACGAGTAATCTTTTGTTCGCTACAAGCTTTTGTCTTTGGGCGTTATTAATTTCGGTTTGATGGAAATCCGAATCGCGTACCGCAGCATAATCTGCGCGCTTTCGAAATTTCGTTGCGCTTCCACGGCTTTGGTCAAATATTTCAAATTTTCTTTGTCAACGCTCGTAAATTTGGATTTCATAGCAAAAGCGCAAAAATATCTTGCAAATATGTTAGCAAAAGTTGCATTGTCAAAAATTTATTTCTGCATTTGTGAGCAGTGTGTACATGCCTTTCATAAAAAAATCAAATTTATGTTACATGGTTACCAATGTATGCGTGAGTTATTGTACTTATTAGCAAAATGATACGTATACGCACTGTTGTAACCGAATAAATATCGTATTAAAGTCCTTTATTGGGTATCAATGGCGTGTTTTATTCAAGTGAATGCTTTCTAAAAGATAAAAATTATTTTATTTAGTAATATAAATTTTGGTAATAGTGCAAGAAATTCTATATTATAAAAATGTATTATATTTGTATGTATATACACACCAACTAACAGGTTAATATTATCCTTAAATATATATTAAATACAACTATTCTATCACATGCTTAAAGTGTTTCCTTCTAAGACTCTTAATAAACATGTTTTGCTGACTTTCAGTTGACTTTGATTTGTTGGACTTTGGCGTGGCGAGACCAAACTAATCGTACGTGTGCCAGCTGACTCGACGACGCGTTAGGCATTCCAACTAGCAATTGTTAGAAACATTTGTGCAACACATGTTGCAATCAGCAAACAAACAAACATATGTCTCATATATTCTCTGCAAACGATTTAATGAATTTCTTACAATTCTTTAAGCAGCAGTGCTTGAGTTTGTATACTCATAACCAGAAACTCCATATTATAAGTTACGTCCACATATCAAAATAAATTATAAAAGTCTGTTGCAAACTTACACATAAATATCGCGATTTATACACACTTAATTCAAAATCGTTTTGCCTTTTTGATATGCACATATAAATTATTTACTGCTTTGGGAACAAACATTTTTGAAGAAGATAAGCTGGAAGGACAAGTGCACTAAATACATATTTATAATGCAAAAAACTGACTTTCATCTCTTCCTTTTCGTATAAGTATATTTTTATACCATTAATATTACTTCATAAGACTTTCGCATTCATAAGTGAACTTACTCGCACACTAACACAGAGGAGATAAACCGGCATTAATGCGAGTGTGTGGCGTAAAGCTGTTTTCTGTATGATTTTTTGACATTCTTGAGCTGATAAGCCAAGGCAGACTTTTAAGTTATTGCACTACGTAATCTGCTGCTCTTATGGTACTGCAGCTGTAGCTGCTTCTAACAAACAAAAACGCGCGCAAGTTCTTTTCCCACGACTTAACGAAACTTCTATAAGCATAGCGAGCGCGAATTCTGCGCGGTATTTAGGAGTGCTACTTAGCACCCAGTGTGTGGTGTGCAGCTGATAGATGCTTAAGTTGAGTTTTGAAAAATTGCACTTAGATGCATGCTGAAGTGTTGATAACTGAGTCAGAAATGCTTGGTTTCAGGGACAGGCAGCGAATATGCAGCGTTTTCATAAAAACAAAGTTAGCATATTTTGTAATATGTAACTTTATGTTCTTCCTAAAATTTCGCCTGCATCACATTTAGTTTGTTTGAAATTAATAAGTCGCACGCAGATTAAAAGCTCAGCATCCGTAATAAGCCCTGAGGTTTTAATGTAACTAACTGGCACAATGCAAACATTGTACCTTTAATTTAAGTTTTAATACCAATTCATTCCAGGTTATGTCTTTTTTGAACAATTTCTTATGTAAGTAGTAGACCAGCTTTTTGTGTTACATCACGCTTTATTTAATCATAATGCAAATTTTACAATCATCAACTCAGCGACGGACATTTCAATTTCAATTAAAGCAAATTCAATAAAAGCTTTACCACGAAAACTAATCAATTATAGTACATCCGACAAAGAAATAACCAAAACATTGCGGTTTACAATGGTTTACAATTACAGCATTTAAGTGGTCGTGAAGCAAACGAAATCATCTGATTTTTTCTTGGAATTAAACCATTTAACGTAAAGTATTGCTTTATATCGCAAATATTGAAGTGAAATCTGTAAATGATTTTGTTTTAGACTATTTCCGCATATAAAAGCTTGAAAAGAATTTCAAATAGTTGAAGGTTGACTCGCTGGTTCTTTCTGCAGTCTCGGTCCTGAATTTTGATTGTTCCTTTTTTACAATAAAACGTAACATAATAAATTCGTATTAATATTATCAAAACAGTTAATAATTATTATAATAAAAGATGAAATACTACTGTGATCAAATTGAAAGGTGAATTTTTAATTTGTACTTCGCTTGTTTTTTCAGTAAGTTGGTAGTACTGTTAGTGAAATCTATGCTATATTTGAAGTCAAAATAATTATTCGTATTTGAGATATGCGTCATTTAGTGAGTCTCTAAAAGTGAATTCTTCGATTTTCACTATGTCTGAATTTATTGAACAAAGAAATGCGATAATGCACCATCTCATACTGCATTTGTTATTCGTAATTATTTCGTCACATTTTCAACTAATATCGTGTCGCAACCACCGCATTCGCCTGATTTGCCATCGTGTAACTTCTGGCTATTCAGCAAATTCACATGACCACTCCGAGGACAACGTTTTGACTCAATTGAGGATATTAAACTGAATCGAAGAAGACTTTGATGGGCATCACTACGGAGGATCTTTCCAAGTGCTATGATGACTGGAAAATTCGTGTATAAGTGTATTGCAGTGGGAGGGGATTACTTTGAAGGAATTGGAATGGACAAAATTCACCTTTCAGTTTGATCACATTAGTAAACCCACCATACAAAATATATCTGCAAGCGTAACATGAAACATGTGAAGCTATGTTTTGGCCTGGTTTCTAACAGTTAGCAGGTATGTACTCCTGTGCCCAAAAAGGTGACATTGTATTTATTTTGAAAATTTTTTATTTATTCATCCAAATCAATTTCATCCCCTCAAAGTAATCCCCTCCCGATGCAATGTACTTATGCCAACGAATTTTCCAATCTTCGACACACTGGTTGTAGTCACTTTCCGGGATGGCCTTCAGTTCCGGCTTCGCTGCGGCTTGAATCTCCTCTATCGTATAAAAACGGTGTCCCCGGAGCGGTCTTTTGAGCTTGGTGAACAGTCAAAAGTCGCACGGCGCCAGATCAGGTGAATACGGTGGTTGTGGAACGATATGGGTTCAGCTTTTGCGAAATGATCACGAATTACGAGGGCAGTATGGGATGGTGCATTATCGTGGTGTAAAAACCAAGAATTGTCTTTCCACAATTCCGGCCTTCTTAGGCGGATAGCGTTACGGAAACGACACATAACGTTCAAATAGTACTCCTTGTTGACTGTTTGACCGGTTGGAAGGAATTCATAACGCACAACACCAGAATAATCGAAGAAAACAGTCAACATGACCTTGACTTTTGAGCGACTTTGGTGCGATTGTTTTGGTCTCGGCTCTCTTTTGACACGATATTCGCTCGTTTGATCAGTTGTTTCGGGGTCGTAAGCATAGGTCCAAGTCTCATCGCCAGTAATAATGCATTTCAAGACACCCTGGTAGTCGGAAAGCATCGTTTCACACACTTCAACGCGACGCCTTTTTTCGAAAAAATTCAATGTTTTCGGTACCAGTAGAAATTTGACGCGCTTGAGGCCCAAAACATCCTTCAAAACGGTATTGGCTGAGCCTTTCGATATGCCAACTTCATCAGCTAGGTCTCTAATTGTTAATCGACGGTTTTTAAACACCAAATCTTTGATTTGTTGAACGTGAGCTTCATCGGTTGAGGTTGATGGTCGCCCTGGACGCTCTTCGTCTTCGACACGTTCACGGCCGGCTTGGAACTCAATATACCACTTGTAACACTTTTTTAGACATAACCTCATCACCAAAGGCTTTCTGCACCATCCTCAACGTATCCGCAGCAGAAAATTGATTCCGTAAACAAAATTTAATGCAAATTCTTTGCTCAACAAATTTCGACATCGCAAAAAACGAAAAACTCACTTTTAGCAGCTCACAAAACGACACGTATCTCAATCACTAATGAATATTTTGACATGAAATTTGACATAAATATGACTGACAGTACTACCAATCTAAAAAAAAAATAGTTCTCCAAATCCTTCGACGCGCGCAGTTTAAATTCAAATGTCACCGTGAACACAGTAGTATTTCACACATTGACCGATATTTCCATCAAAAGTCAAATACTGGGGTTCAGCTATTTCGTGGGGTATTGAACAGTTTTTGCTGGATTTGAGCCATTTTTCCTTCATAAGGTGACACATACTGAAGGCAAGATCTTATTTCGTTGTATTAATTGCTTCTTTATTTGTGTAATGGAAAGTGAAAGAATGAAGAGAAATATAAAAATGGGCTATAAATATATATATATATATATATATATATATATTCGCGCATTTTCACACTGTAACGTTAGCAATACAAGTATACAATATTATTGTTAAAATCTCAATATGTAACCACTGTGTTGCATTAAAATATGTTTGGAGCACATTTTTATAAGAATACGTATGTAAATAATCACGGATACGAAACGAAACACGTATCAGCAGCATTAAATAGGAGTAGGCGGTTGCTTCGGAAATTGAGGTATTCGCAATTTTAAAGTTGAATGGCCGCCGCAAACCGTTAACCGCAATTCGCGAAACATAATATACCCAAGCAAATAATCACATATTAAAACGTAATAAATTCCATAATGGAAATTTAATTTTGCATGTTTTTATATTTTTTACTAGAAAAAGTTATTTATATCAACTAAAATTAACCGAAACAGATATAAAGGTATATAGTACATATGAAAATTATCAGGATCTGGACGACACTTGTTCAATTCTGGTTAATCGTCTGTCTGTTCATCTGCTTGTTCGCATGTCTTTCCGCTTATGTTGTAACTTGAATAAAAATAGATATATCTTGATTAACCCCACGAGAAGTTCAGAAATATAGATACGCGGATTCAGACCACTGCCACTCCCACAAAACACCGTTAATCGAATACCAATAAGGTGTCATAACAAAGGCGCAAATTAAGATACAAACTGCAATTTGATAAATTAAGTCGAATTAAGGAAAAATATAACTTTAATAACTTGCACAACGTTTGTTTCACTTGGAACAGCACTTTGATAAGCTTTTTGGAGTTTCCGATGTTCTTCAGTCGCCGATTGCTTTGACTGAAAAGAAAAAATCAATACTTCCCACAAACGATTATTTTTCAAAAATTCGGACATACTTGAACAATCAAAATTATAATATATGACACATAAACAAAGTCCCTAATGTGGAAATCAGTTCCGTTGTCGAGGTTAAGCTTATTAGGTTTTGGTTGGATTTAGGTTATAAAATACTTTAGTGGCGTGTACTATGTGAATTGAAGCATTGTCCTGTTGGCAGCTCACTTTCCAAACAATTTGTATTCAAGTTTAGCGTTAATCGGAAGAAAACAAATTGTTTTTTTCCTGTATACCCAAAAGCTATACAAACCATAAGAGATCTCCACTACTGTTTCACTTATGTCAGGTCTACATTGAATGTTCAAAATAATGCCAGTGTTTAGGGCCTCTTTTTTAAGTTTTTTTTCTCAGAAAAAGTACCTCATTAGTTCAAAATTTATAGTTTTGACAAATGTCACCTGGATTTTGACAAATGTCAGCTACTATTCCTTGTGAAAATTTCTAATTACGAATGATGAAATGCAAAACTTACTGAAAAGTGCACCGACTGATGGTCAAATGCTTTCTCTCTCGATTTGTGTATATATTTTTGCCTAAGAATTGCATTTTACTTATTTCTAAAAGGCACTTTTAAAACTTCCGAATACTTAAACTTAAATTTATAAGTTGTGCCGCGGGAGCTGCCTACCAAACCCTGAGGAAAAGTACTAGACAACCCCAATGATACATAAATAGAATTTGCAACAGTGCACATATGTATATCGCTAGGTATATAAATATAGATATAACAACCTTCTGCCAAATGAAAGTTTCGCAAATTATCACTTCATTAACTTAGAAGAAGAAACACAAATACAATGAAGAGAAAAGAAAGTTTTATTATCTTCTTGCTGAAGTAAGCGGAATTAAGGTAGATAAGACGGAAGTAAAGTTCATGGAAATATACACATATAAGTACTAGAAATATTCATATACTAACACACTTAAAAATAAAGTAATTCTACCTGTGAAATTGATAGCGCTCTACTGGCGCTTATTACCGTATCGGATGGTACAGGATATCCCGGCGAGCGCAGCGGATAAAAGTGAGCGCCCTCAAAGGATAAATTAACTTAATTTAAGTAGCGAGAATTTTAATGTATGAACAAATGAGACGACAGGTAAATGAGTTTTTGTGAAGCGGAAAAGAAATAGAAGAAAGGAAATAGAAAGGAAGGAGGGTTGTGCGCCAGCTGAGGTTAGTTATCTTTCTGTCTGCACTTGCTGAAAGGTAATAAAATGATTAAGTGGTAACAGTGTAGCTAAGTGAAATTTATTGGGTTAAGATAAAGTTGGCTGGTCAGGGAAAAGCCCGCCAGCTAGATATACATATGTAAGCAGAGAAAGCAAAATAGCATAACTTTATTTTAACTTGACACCAACTTTAATTAACCTTGACATCATAGGTGTCTGTGGTATAGCAATTTTTTACTAGTTAACAAAAGTTGAAAATTACTTTGTTCACTGTTCAGCAGTGCAATTAGTTAATTAGTACTTTTGTATGCAATAATAAATTATAGTATTATTCAACGGTTGGCACCGAAAACCCTTTATTTCAAGAGTTTCGAATACCAACTTGAAGTACTTAGTTAAAATTGGGTATTTGAATAAGTATTTTCGTATTTTGTCAATAGATATCGTTGTATTCGTATATCTGCAGTGCTACCAATCACATTTTGTCATACCATATGGTGTGGGAAAGTTGAGATTTTAAGCTTGATTCAACCAAATTACCGTAGACTTCCTTGACTTACAATCTATATTGAGTAAGTGAAACTATAAAAAAAATTTATTTCAGACAAATTTTTGAGTATGTTGCCAGCGGCTGGACCTGTTTTTTCTCAATAACACTGAATACATGGAGGCAAGAAGTCATAGTAAAATGAAGGTTTTTCCACTCACTTAATATGATTCTAAAATGTACCTCAACATTTTGAATTATGTATATTCTTCAAAAAGTTTTGCTTTAGATTAAAGATTATTATAATTAAAGAAAATATATAGATAAATTTCCATATCAGGCTTACGACTTGACAAGTGTATTATAGTAGCGCTTAGAGTCATGTTTGCTCTATTTTATAATCGCAAAAAAGGTTAAGCAAGGTATCCCGGTCTCTAAGTTATTGATTCATATAGATTTTTTGTCTCTTCTTTATTATGTTTAAAAGTGATCGTTTGTGAAAAAGAATTCTTAACACATATTTACTTTGCCTCAAACTTGATTTTTGTCAAAGTCGCAAATGCAAAAAAACTATAAAGAAACTTATTAAAATTTCGTAAAAGAGGTCTTGTAGCAATTCACTTCATATCTCAATGTAGAGAAAACTATTCCATCCTAAATAGCTCCTGTCTCTATACCAAAATGAGATTTATTGAATATGCGTATCATCACTAAACACCATTCAAAATTTCAACGCATTCAGCCTGCAATAAGTTACATAATGAAAATTAGTCGATATTAGCATAACGCATACGCCATGGTGCACAGAAATGAGCTCGCGTTAACGTTAATTCCGGTGCAATATAAAATAACGAATGATTACCTCTAAATACCGCTAAAATCTACACAATAAGGTGATTGCAAGAAGTCTTTGGTATTTTCGTATTGAAAGAATGTGTGAAATGAAACAGAAATGTTGTCATTTGTATGCCACTTTAAACGAGATTGCTTTTTTTGAAACTTGGTTATGACTTTCACCGATATGCAGGTTGACTTCGGCACTTAATCGCCTGAACATAAACGTATACATATGTTGAAACAGTTTTCTCAACTAAAATACTTATCCAACACTTAATTTGTGCTCCAGCAAATTAATTTATTACATCCGCATTAAGCTCTTACCATTTCTTTGTGTAGATAAAGTTACTAAGCGAAGTGCGATAGAAAAGATTCTATGTGCAATTAATTGCTTGTGATTTAGTTAATAAAGCTGTCTCTGTATCTGTTTTATTATGGTTATCTTAAACTACTTATAAGCACATAAAATATTTACCACTGTTTATTATTTCTATTTAGTTTGTACTAATTAAGAATGTGTACAAACTGAACTAAATGATTATTTTGCTCGCATCATTTAAAAGATTTTGGAATATAAGTAGACATACTCTGTTATGAATTTTCGAATGTTGAAGATAAGTTTCTTTTTATATTCTGTATGGAAACAGTTGCAATAGTCCAACCAAACTAAATAATAAACGTACATTGAGAGTAAAAATAACACGCTTTGAAAATTTTTCTAATATTCAATTTTTAAACTATCGTATTTTGCTCTAAATACCCAATTTCTGTTGTTTGACTTTCTTTATGTAACTATATTAGCTTACCATTATTTCTGAAACCGTTAGTTTCTGCACGTGTTTATTTCAGTACTTGCGGTATTTTCTTTTGAGTCAATTGTAAAAATAAGCAAAGTTGATTGTCCGCAAGACAAATAGTTCGTGAAGTGAGCATAAGTGTTTGGAGTGTGCTTAATATTATTAAAAATTATACTCATTTTGATTAATGAACTCGAAAAAAGGGTAGTGGGCGTCCGAAAAAGGTAATACCTCGACATGAACGACAAATTAAACTGATGTGCATTACTGATAAATTTTAACATACTGAAATAATTAATTCAATATTTTATGCAAATACTGAGGTATATGTAAATAACTAAAAGTTCTATGCAAAATGTCCTCAATAATCTTAAAATGTATCACACTGAGGAAATGTTATATTTTCGGACGAATTCAAATTTAATTTGTTTGGACCAGGCAGAATTGTCAAAGTGTGTCGTAGGAAAGGAGATTGTTTTTCGAAAAACTATGTTTTACCTACCGTGAAGCATTCACACTATTTAATGGCGTGGGAGATATAAACGGGCTTGAGATTGGGTAGTCTATTATAGGATCTGAGAATGCTGAAAATTTCATTGGAATTTTGAAAGAAGGCATTCTAACAACTTTTGAACAGCTGTTCAGACACACTCAAAAAGTTTATTTTGAAGACGATTCAGCCATAAAGCCAAAATGGTAACTAAAGCATAAAAATATTGTAATAGATTTTTCAATAATCCACTACAAATACTTACAGGTTACAAATAATAAATATTTTTATGGAAAGGAGTCTCTGAGTGACCAGCACTGGTGCTGGCATTACATGGATCTGCAAAAGGATAAGCGAAAAGTGTCCATAAACTCTAAAAGAAATGGAAAATATTATTTAAACTCTATGGCATGAGGAAAATTATAAAAAAAATTTTTCAAGGCCTGTTTGAATCCATAACGAGACGAATAGCCGAGGTGTTTTACAAAATACTAAGAATTTTTGTCAAATGGTTTATTTAGCTTTGTTATATAAAATATTGTTAAATATAAAACACATAAAACATAAATAAAGTTTATTATGTGAAAATATTTCAAACATGAACTAAATAAAGTACTCTCAAAAAACTGTCTAACTTAAGATAACATTAACTTCAGTTTTGCGCTACATACATATACGAATATACTTGTAGCTGCTCTGTAAAGTGCATGGATTTTTTTGTCGAGTGCATATCGTTATCAGATTAATGATTTTTCGGGCTGTGAATGGTTTAACAATATACAAGTATAAGCGTCGTTTCTTTACTTCTCGATTGTAAACCTTCGAAGATTATCAAATACAAACGTTTAACCTTCACGTCTCTTTAGAAGCTCTTAGTTGAGAAAGTGTCGTTTTTTGTCGACAGCAACTAAGAGATTTTTTAATAAGAGCGCTGCAAAAGCTTTTTTATAAATAAGACAAAAAGGGTTTGGGATATCAATGAAATTATTTATATCTGTAAAAGTACATACGACGCCATTATGAATGGAACTTGATATCTTTACAAGGCCACCACAGGCATATTTGCAGAAGTCCAGACCCTGAACCTAATTTTCGACGTTTTTCAGGCATAAATCGGAAGATACTGCTGCAATTTCACCTTCGATATTTGTATGAAGTTCATCAATCGTCGCTGGCTTTTTGGCATAGACCATAGACTTGACGCAGTTCTATAGGAAATAGTCTAACAGCTTTAAATTGCACGACCGTGGCGGCCAATTGACTGAGCCATTTCGTTAACCAAACTTGGTTTTCAATAAATCAGTTGTAGCAATCGCTGTGCAGCGCCGTCCTGTTGAAACTGCATCTTGTCCAAAACCATATCATCCAATTCGGGCCAAAAATATTCGGTTATCATTGAGCAAATCCCATTCACAGTAATGTGCCAGTCTTGATTAGGGATAGGAAACTCGACTCTGACTTTAGTCAAAAATTGATCTTTTAATAGAAGTAATCGACTTTTTAGGATCGATTCAAGTCTGTCTTGAATCAATTAAAATCGACTTTTACTCGATGACTTCGACAATTGACGGAATTAAGATAAGACCTGCACCAAGTAACTATAGTTGTTTCAATTTTATCGCAATATACTTATACTTATTTGATTATTTTATGGTTTAGTTTAATCTTAATATAATTTTTTGTGTAGCTGATCTTGTCAAGACAGAACGAAAATTAGCATTGGCAGCAACAGCAACGGTGGCAAATATTGACCCTCAAGATGAGATATTAGCTATTCAAGGTCCGGAATCTCAGAAAACGAACGATGACCATGATGATATATGGTCGTATTTTGATAACACTGTGAGTTGTAGTTCCAATCTTGCAGATTCTGATGATGCTGGAGGATTATCTATACAATTACGACAATATCGGAAACAAAATCCTAATCCTTTCACTGTGTGGGAAAGTATGAAATTTGAATATCCGTATCTATGGAATGTAGCTAAAAAGTCGAAATCCTAATCCTTTCACTGTGTGGGAAAGTATGAAATTTGAATATCCGTATCTATGGAATGTAGCTAAAAAGTACTTGCGAATAGTTGCAACGTCTGTACCTTGTGAGGGATTATTTTCACATGCAGGACTTATCGCAAATCAGTTGAGGAGTTGCTTATCACCTCAGCATCTTAATGAGCTAATATTTTAAGATCAATCGGCGAAGAAATGTGGTTTTCGTAGTTATTTATTTTTAAATTTTTTGTTTTTTAATTAAAAAAAGCAATTTTATTATCCAATACAAATTGTATACAATAAAATCATAAAATACTTTCTATAATATGTTAAAAGCTTAAAAAATATGATTGTACGTTCATAATTTATTAAAATATTGATATATCTAACGAATTTCGTGTACGAGTTGCTTAATTTATAAAAAAGTCGACTTAAGTCACAAAAGTCGACTATCGGGGTTGATTAATCGACTTCCAGAATCGAAAAACTAGAAGTCGATTCCAAAGTCAAAAATCGATTCCCCTCGCGCTCTTTCCATTCCTAGTCTTGATCATCACGGAATGACTCATGGAAAAATTTAGCGCTCTTAAAGTTGAGCCCACTGACTCCGAATTTCGGTGGTAAATTTTAATAATTGTGACACGTTTTTGGATCGTATGTCTTTCTATGATGTAATGGCAAACCTTATTCTGAGAAATGTTAAAAGAGCGAGAAAAACAGTTTCAGTGGTTTTAACTATTTTTGGCCAAGTTTTATATGACATACGTATGCCATAGAAGAACGAATTGTGATCTTCGAAAAAATAATATATTATTTTAATATTTCTCCGATTAAAAAAACTTTAACTGAAATAAAATGCATACTAAATAAGATACCCATCTAGAAGTTATACAGCTACTGAGAAATGAGGGCCAATAATCGAGCTTTTACGTGTGTAAGTGTGGCAACAAATAATTTTTTTTTTACAGTCAACCTATAAATAAGTGTTAAAGCAAATAATTTCCACTAAAGCCCGTTGAATGCAGTACAGGGAATGTTATTTACTGCTAAGTCTTTAAATCAGAAAAGAATTAGAAAAATCGTTTATTTCAGTTGCATCGAAGCTATAATACCCTTCACAGAGGCATTTTTTATAACACAGAAAAGTATAACTTTTTTTTTTTTTTTTTGATTTTGAGCGGACAGTTTAAGTGGCAACGATTTGCTATAGTGGTCCGTTTTGAGCCCTTTATTTCAAGGTTATATATATATATATAAAAGATTTCTGTACTCGTACGAGGACTTGAGGTACATATATCGGTCACTTTGTATGGCAGCTAAATGCTATAGTAGACCGATTTCATTAATTTCTTTGGAAATTGCCAAATTTCGTGAAGATAAATCCTGAAATGCAAAAGTTTTCCATACCAGCACTTGATTCTATTAGTAGCTTCTTGAGGATTTATTTGATACCGAAGCAAAGTTGAGGATATAAAGGCTGAATCGAAGAAGGCTCTGATAGCCATCACGACGGATAGATTTTTCCAATTGCTATAATGACAGGAAAATACGCTGTCATAAATATATTGCAGCGGGAGGGGATTATTATGAATGAGATGAACTGGACAAAATTCACCTTTCAATTTGATCATAGTAGTATATGTACCGGACTTTCCAATTGGGATGATATTTTGTCTAATTGTTGTTTCAAACATTTTTAATATATCAGGATCTGTAACTGTGCTCACTATACTTCGAATTGTGGAACATTTCGAGCGTACATTTTCTTTACATACATAATTACTGCCAATAAGATAAAGAACCGTTGTTGTTCAGGCAACTGTTGCTGAAGATCGCGATTTGTAGATCCCAATACGTTCTCAGGAATCTGTCTAAAACCACAACCTGGCGCATTTTGAGAAAGAATTTGCGCTTGCATCCATATAAAATTGTTCGCACTTAAGAGCTAAAGGATGGACCATCGTTATTGTCGCAAATTTGTGTTTTTTTTTTTTGTCTTGAAACCACTAGAAACGATTTTTTTAAGAAAATCCTCTTCTTTGATGAGGCTCACTTTCATCGGAGTAGTGCGGTAAATAAACTAAAATTTCAATTCTGTTGGGAAGAAAATTCACAAATTATTCATGAATAACCATTACCTTTACCTAAATTAACAGTCTATGGACGTCTATTTAGTGACGGTTTCACATCACTTTCATTAATTTTCTTGTTCTGGCATACCATGTAACCGGTATGTGACATCCCGCTCGTCAACCTAGTTATTGTAAACTGAGCTATAACCGAGTAAGCGGTGTTTACACCAATAAAGAAGAAGATAACGTCATTGATTCCGTCTAATAAATGCAATAAAAATATCTCAAACAAAACATTTTTCAATTAATGTCAACCTTATTATCGTATGGAAACTTCTGTTCTTATCTCGAGTATTATAAGGCGTTACAAAACCATTCAACTAAAGAAGACTCCGTGTATAAAACTGAAAAAAGGTATGAGGAGCAAAACATAATCGCATAAAAAGTGAAGTTCTTATCGCCAGCAAAAAGCTAACTTCATTAAAACATTAAATTTTCACTTTATGCAACTCACTGCAACGACAGACTAAAATAGCCTTTACTTTCGAATATTTAAAAAGTTGCCAAATTATTTCGAGCGCAAATGCCTGTCGGCTCAGTTGGCAACAAGTTTTTCGATTTTCGTAATTTATGAGCACCCGAAACGTTGCCAAATGCAATATTATGAGGATGCAATGAGTTTTCACATTTTATCATATTTTATGCCATGTAGTTTTCATTTCCTTCCTTCATTTTGGCGGCAAAAACATATTCATCGCAGAGCTTTTATATACTTCGTTGCCAAAAATACATAGCGAGGAATGAAGTCGCAATGTGGGTACTAAAAATCTAATTCACACATACAATAAATGAATTTTCGCTCTCGAAACATTTCTAAAAAGTAAATTGGTTTTGTGGATATAACGTTTGTGGCGGAAATTTCATGCAAAATGCAGAAAGTTGACATATATATTAAAATATTTTAAACGTCTGTGGATATGGTAGAAAAGGCGACCCATAGTGTTTGAATGTATTTTTGTGAATCTCGAAAAATCAAATTATTGATAAAGCGTGTTAAGTATGATTATTGGTCTCAACAATTTGTGACTTTGACTGTATAAACCTATGTTCTTTACCTTATCAAAACAATATTGTTATGCACTTTTGAAATATGTTGCGCTTGGTTAAATGAGAAACAAAATGCAGTAATCATCATCACTTCTATTGTTGGCAGTCATTGTTGTCTTTGAAAGATTTTAGCTGGCACTTCAGCGAATGAGACAATGACATTTCTATTGCTGCTCTATAAGCCAATTGGAGCACCCAATTCAAAAGCAGACGGAAAGCAGCGATTCACTGTAGCAATTCCCCGTTTATGATTTCTTAATGGCTCTTGTTAACAGTCAGAGTATTACGTATTTATAGCTTAACATATCGTTGTTGTTGTGTGTATAGAAATGAATCCCAGTCTACATACTCGTATTTCTGCTATTTTCATTACCTTAAGGAAATTATGCATACAGTAGTATTATTTACTTTTAATTCTTCGTCTAGCCAACGACTTACACCTAAAACTTAATAAAGCTTAAAACACTGATTCCTATAAGTTAAAACTTGGCAGGCTGTCTAAAATAAAGGCTTTTCTAATGTCGTATAAAGTATTATTTTCATTCATTTTATTGGCCATATGGTATATACAAAGATTTAGTAAAACTTCATTATCATATGTTAGCATGGTATGGAGTGTGGAACTGAAGGGGAAGATCTCGTATCTTTGGTTTTCTCTTTTGGAAGTGGAGGTGTTTGAGTCAAACAGAAAAATTGCCATAATAGCAATGCTATTTAAGTTCTACACAATGCTTAAAAAGCTGAAAAAATTTGATTCGAAAGAGCGCTGTGGAAATGAGCATTTTTCTTAATATTTGGCCATGGCACCATTATTTGAATGGAATAGTTTTGAGACTTTTATTGTATTTCTAGGCAAATTTTCTGTCTTCATGCCTTAAAGTTAAAATAAACGTCATCCATATTTGGTTAAGAACCAAATATATCCTATATTAGTAAGCATATATATTTTAACATGGAAAGTAAGCTTGAAATGTCGACCACTGGATGTGTTAAAAATTTTTGAACCGATCTCATATAGATTATTATGAAGCTAAATAATATTAGCTTTGTTCGATTTCTCGTGCGCTGGAGAGCAGTGAGCAGAACAGTTCTTCAAACTGATTGGTAGAACTTATGGTTGAACTTTGTCCTTCTGCAACACGTACACTTCTTACTCACACAATTAAGTCACATGAACGCCATGATGTACAAATTCATAAAAGTTGAATTTTACTATAAATTCGAAAAAAAGTTTCACAGAATTGAAGGAATTGACTTTGAATTATTGTATTGTTTTTGAAAGCAGATTTTTAGTTTAAAAACAAAAATTTGTTTTCCACTTTAATAGTATATATACATACATTAAAAGTTGACCCATCTGACAACGCTGTAACTTTTAACAGCGCTGACAAATCGGCTAATGTCATACCGCGTTAGAAGCGTCATTCGAAGACAATTTATACCATGGAACAGTACACTCCAAAAGAACGCGCTGAAATTGTTCAGCTTTATATTCAAAATAACTTTTCAATTGTGTTAACTCAACGTGCGTTTCGCAAAAAAAATAAAGTGAAAAGTGCTCCAGTTAAGAACACAATTAAGTCTTTATACGCAAAATTTGTGAACACCGGTAATCTCAGTAATGCCAGTCATGCATCCAGACAACGCACAAGACGTTCTGATGAAAATATCGAAGCTGTACGAGCCAGTATTGAGGAGACTCCATCGACATCGAGTTATCGCCGCTCTCAGGAATTAGACATCTCTCGCACCACTCTCCGACGCATAATTCATAAAGATTTGAAGATGTTTCCATATAAAATTCAAATGGCACAAAAACTAAACCCAGCTGATTATCCGCGACGCCTTAATTTTGGCAAACAAACAAATGGGTCAACTTTAAATGGCCTACCCTGTATATCGTATCTTTATAAAGCAACAAAAAAGTCTCAGACAAAAGAATTCGATTTTTTGTTGTTACTTTATTTAGTCTAGTGTTTTGTTGAGAACTCCTGCAAAATCCTTTCCCTGATCCGTTTGCCATTGTACGTACCAGCGTGCTACATTGGTCAGTGGTAATATTGCTCCACTCGTCCTTTAGAATTTGCCAAAATGTAATCTTATTGAACGGGTTTCTCGCCGCAACTGCCCTCTTAATAATCCCGAATAGATTACCTATGGCGTTTAAGTTTGAGCTTTGGGCAGGCGAGTTGAGACACTTGATGTGATTCATTGGTACCCAGTCCATAACGACCCCGGGTAGTGCTTTGGGTCATTAGAGTCATTATCTTGATGAAAAAATTTATATACTCCGTTGAAATGTCTCTGTATATACTGTCAATCTGCCCTCAAATTGTACAAGTGGTCATATGAACTGAAGCATCTCCATACAATGACTGATGATCCACAATGTTTCACAGTTTTTGTTTTTTTTTTGTATACCATATCATGGGCTTAATTCTTGCAGTGGTGGTCGGTGGAAATAGAGTCTACCATCATCCTCAACGACATTAAACTTGGATTCATCACTTCGTACCAATAATTTATGTTGATGCTCTCTCGCAAATGCCTGTCTTCGTTTGGTGTTCTTTTTTGATATGTTCGGTTTCCGTCGTGCGATTCATCCATTCAGAGAGTTTTCCTGTAATCTATGGCAGACCGTCTGCTTATTTTCCATTTGTGCTCAAATTTCCCTTGATGTCAAAAAGGGATCTACCTTGCTCATCCGTACATTTTGTTTATGGTCGTTAGGTGTTGTTTTCCGTCTTTACGGGGCAATTTTGCAAAGATTTTATATTTATTAATATATTGCAAGGAATTCTAAAAACACAGTAGTCCTTTATATTATATTTTTATGCTTTTGATAACACACACATATGACTTTTCTCTGACTAGGAGTTGAGCTTTTATTTTTACTTTTTAAATTAAGGAAGTCAATATACTTTTTACTTCTTAATTTTTTTACGCAATTCTTATATTGATTGGAATATATTCTCTACCGCCTTTTGTCTAGTTTCAGAAATTGGCTTTTTGCATTGGAGAAAGATTACACTTATATGTATGTAACTTATAGCGACGAGCCTTAAGTATCTTACATTCATACATTAAGTTTTTTTGTTCAACCTTTGAAGGCTTAAGTGATTTGAAGGATTTATAATTTAATATTTTATAAACCATTCAACCACCAACCGAAAAGTATTACAAACATTTGCCTGCATTTAAAAATTCCCCGATATTTAAAATGAAATAATGTTAATCAGTTTTAAGGAATGTTCTTTTAGACGTGTGGTTTTCAATTGACATTCATAATGCCATTCATAATGTCGACATAATCACCCAGGAGAGTCGGTAGTTCGAGCAACTATGGATTGGTTTCGCGCCACATTTATGGTATCCCATTGGGTCATGTACTCTAGCAAACAGTATATCTCTTAATTACTGACTTACAAACATACAATAACAAAAGTAAATATGTACCTGTGAAGGGTTCGACCCTCAATAATAATGACTTTAAACAAAAATGTTTAACTTCAACTGTTGCACATTGGATGTTGTTATCAACATTGCTCTTTGCTATATAGGGAGTTAATCCTGATTCAAGTATTGCTTGCAATATTTTTAGATTTTCAAGAAGACATCTTCGTATCTACAAATGATTTAATTCATCATTTTTGGATGCGAAATTGTGCTTTATGAGCATACATGCAATGTAATCTACTAAATTACCCTTTAACTAATGAGCACTTGAACCAAGAAAATTCCATAATAACGAGCTTGGAAATTTTGGCTGCGAAAATAAATTGATTCAATTAAGTACGGCTTTTAATAAGCTGATAACAAATTCGCTTACGAGTACACACCTAAGATACTCATAAATAACTGATAATGTCACATAAATGGTAGAAAAAAAGAGCAAATATTATATATTCAGATACAACAAAAAAGTTTTCCCTCATTGTGATTTGAACCTTGTTATGTATTTGCATAAGCTAAGAAATCATCATTTATATCGTTCATACGCAGGCTGGCTTTTATATTTCGGGATTAAAGAAAAATAAATTAATCATCGAAAATCGCTTTATTGCTTTTCAAAATATTTTCTTATCAAATCTATTTACTTTTGCATGCATTTGAACCAATTCTCAATGCACTTCTGCCATTTGGATTGAGGTATCTTCAAAACATGCGTTCGAAACGCATCAACTTCAGGTGTAGAAACACGTTATCTTCTTAGTTTATTCTTTACGAACGCGAATAAAAACAAGTCATTCGGTACCAAGTCTGGACTATACTGCGAATGACACATCAACTCGATGTTTCGTGTGCTCAAAAATAACGTTGTTTCAGTCGTTGTCTGAGAGCTGGCATTGTCTTGGTGCAGAGTGATCTGTCTTTGGCGGTTGGTTTTCCTGATTTTTTGAAAAACAACTGGCAAATAAAAGGTTGTGCACAATCTTTTGTACTCTTCTGCGTTGTTCTTGTGGTGATATTGCGACATGTTTTTCCAGTTTTTCTACCAAACAAGGAACCTTCTTGCGCGAACAACTTTTGTTTATTTCTGTTTATCTTGATACACCTATACAGTCGACTGCTATTTACTTTCGGGTGCAAATTGATCGATTAACAAATTGTGTGGGATCCAACGTAAAAAATTTTTAATTTAAAAACAAATATTTATGAAATATTGAATGTGTGCTGGTCCCAATAATGCCAAAAGTGGTCTCAAACTCACGATAGGTCAAATGATGATCTTGCAATATCAGTTTGTGTACAGCATCAATAGTTTCTGGAACAACAACTAATTTTGGGCGACCTTCCCGAAATTCGTCTTGGAGTACGACCTCGATTGAATTCACCATACCATCAATGAACACTAGTCATGGATCTTCATCGTCAAAAATGGCAAAAGGTTCATCAATGTACTCTTGATGCATTAATCCACATCGGAAAATGTATGTTTATTTAATTTTTTGTTCGAGAAGAATATTTTAAGTTACTGTAAATGACACAAATAGCGATTGATTGCCAATTGTTGCCAAATTCCGAAATGTAAAAGGCAACCTACGTAGAAGCATCGGGCTGTTGACAGTGAACAATATTGAACGAGCAGCATTCGTGTTGTGTTTCGAGGTTTCGAAGTATGTTTTTAAACTTCGAAAGAGGAAAAAGCTTTGAAGAGGGGCATGAAACCTTCGCACTTTTAAACATTTAAAGATTTTCTGAGCACTTACCGTTTATCACACTCTAGCGATGATATCATGCGGTTTCTTAATGCAGTCTTTCGTATGCATTCCTTATGCCCATGATGTGGAACGATAACCTTAGATCATACTTGGTTTTCGACTTACTTTAAATAGGCAGATTAATTCTTTTATATTAAAATATACATTCCTCCATATACAAAGATACCTTATTAAGTCTTAAGTTAGAAAATCAAAAACAAAAGGTTATGATGGCTATTGACATTTGAGTTAGGACATGAGTTATGATTTTTATAATTGCTTGACGGTTCAAAAAAATTAACTCCCATAGACCCTCTCCTTAAAGAAAGCATGCTAAAAGAGGAACCATAAAAAACTATTAGAACTTCCATTAACGACTAATATCAACTAAAAAAAACGTATTATTGAGAAATAATTATATTTTAAGGACATATCATTTTTTTTTTTTTTGCCAAATAAACTTTTAAAGTGATACTAATCTAAGCAAATATTTACTATATTCATAATATTATAAGTAAGCAGTTTAAAGTGGCGTCAATTTCATAAAAGCTCCTATAATGCAACTATGCTGCTCATACAGCTCACGAAGAACATCTCTTTTTCATGTCAATTGAGTGCTTTTGTCAGCAGCTGATGTCTTTTTGCCATTGCCTGTTACTTTTATTGAGCCATATTGCCTTCCACAATTACATTGTTCGCTTCGTATTTCCGCCAGTATGCTCACATACATGTATAGAAATAAACTTACATTTCTAAAGCTTTTTATTGCATTGTCCAAGTAGCTTTTGTGCCTCAACTTATCCGGTTCTACCTTCTTCCATTTCACATTTTCCGATTTCAAATATTGCACTTACATCAGCAAGAAACTGCACATGGTGGTTCTGTACTACCACTGTTAATACCTTCCTTACAAAGATGCAATTCAACAAATTCATTTCCTGTAAATCTGACGCAGCAAAAATGGCGCGCGATTGCCTTGACAAAGGGTATTACTGTAAGGCGCCAAGTGATGGCATCATTCGGATAGTTGAGAGAAATATATGGACTTGTCGTTAATAAAGCATATTGCCATTCGACTTTTACGGCAATAGTTGAGAGTCGGTTGACCAAGGCCTTTTATTATTTTCAACTATAGTATTTGTCAGGATGTAAACTTAACGACCTGCCTACAATTTACATATATCACTGCCGATTGCTACCCGAGGAATATTCTTAATTACGCAAAAGCTTTCTTAACTCTGTGGTTTCACACAAATCCACATATGAACATAAGTGAATATGTTGCAGCAAGTTTGTATGCGAAGGGTCCTTATATTTATATGCTGGTACATATTTTTAGGCTTACATTTTACTACATGCACATTCACTTGGATGGTTTCAAAAGTGCATGCGTATGTTTTTATTTATGAGCAGAGCAGTAAAACCGCAAACATCGAAATGTTCGCAATTTATAGATGAAAGGAAATCGTATGTATGTAACAAATATACATATTCATATATAAACATTTCATGGACTGATAAAAAATATCCTAGTTGAAGGGGTGGGTCCAAACATTTTTGCATTCCTTATCTAAACAAGAAAAATAGATAACTTTGGTTGCACCAAAGCTATAATACCCTTCAGAAATACAAAATATTCCCCACAAATGCTTTGATCAGCCAGTTTGTACGGTACTTACAAGCTATAGGGATCCGATATCTGCAGTTCTGGCAAATGCGCAGTTTTAGTGAAAAAAGGACGATTGCAAAATATCAGATCAATATCTAAAAAAATGAGGGACTAGTTCGCATATATACCGACAGACGATCGGAAAGACGGATAGACTAACGAAACCGACTAGTCTCGTCGCACTGATCCTTTAGATATCTACTCCATAGGGCCTTTGACGTTTCCTTTTGGGTTTTACAAGCATCGCTACAAACTTAATTTAACCTATTTGGGATATAAAATGCTTTTTTTTTTTAGCGATCGCTTAATAAGAAACGAAAATTATTTGGCCGTTTAAAATAATAACAAAAAGTGAAGTGAATACTAAGCTTTCATTTCCACGAAAAAGCTCCACTTTTTAACCATATGACAACCATTTTTCTTTAAATTGTTTCGAATTGTTTACGTATTTTTCAAATATTGTACCGTTGACTTGTCCGTGTTTTTAAACCTAAAAATATACTCCTTCAGAAGAATTTTGCGATGATGTAGAGGACGCCATTACCCCACCGTACTTAAACCATCTTTAACAAACCCATTGGGCTGAAAAGTGATACCCAACTATGCGCTTTCAGGAACTGGATGGATTTGATAAAGCGAAAACGTTGTGTTTGTCTTTCTAGATATATCTTTTTCTCGACTAATATACATATTGAAGAAGGTTTAGAAGTTTTTAATATAACAACGAATAATTTTTAAAGATTGAGAAGAAATTCTGCGAAGTTAACACACGGTAATTAGTTTTGTAAGATCCAGAAAGACGGCAAAGGTCAGGATCTGGGAAGTAATAAGAATTAGTTTGTTCGAAATCAAGTTTCATACAGAGTTTGTTCGGAAAGTAATAGGATTGAATTTCTTCCGCCACGACTGTACTTCGGAGCCTGTGCGCACCGACTGGATTTGATAGAGGGCGTTTCTAGCTAACGAACGGCTGGTCAGTTGTCTCCGAGCACTTGGAGAGTCAAGACAAACATTTTCGCGCGTCGTGTTTCTGTGAGTGGTGCAATCCGAAAATGCAGCGTTCGTTAGAGTACGTTAAATTCTGTGTGAAACTCGATAAGTCTGCGACAGATGTTGCATTAGCAAGAAGTGATTTCTTTCGGTGGCACCAGGTTTTTTTGGAGGGCGGGGAAGAAGTCGCTGAGTAATGATCAAATTTGTTCTCCTTGGACAAACCGTCAACACCAAGTTTTTATGTGAAGGCCCTCAAAGGACTAAATCGAAGGGTCAACCGGGTCCGACAATAGATCGCAGCCGATTGGAAGTTGCAGCTTGACAACGACCTGGCTAACACCGCCTTTCTTCTGAATAGCTACCTAACCTGGTATCCCAACGTTTCCGCGGCCGCCCTACTGTCTAGATGTGGCCCCGGGACTTTTTTGTTTCCTTGCCTGGAAAGGCTGATGAAAGGGTATACAAGCCTTTTGTGACACATTCATTGCGGAAATCACCCTGGCAGCGCTGTGTCGACGCAGAAGTAGCCTATTCTGGAAGTTTCTAAAGAATTGTCACGAATGTTTCAATATTTGTTTTTAAATCGACTCATTCCAATTACTTTCAGGAAAACCCTGTGTTTTTAACCATATAATAGAAGAGGAATACTAGTAAATCTGGTATTTGGCTCTTAGATTCTTGTATTCGTAGAGATTTCTTTAAAAAGGAGATTTTGATGATAATTCCCAGATATCAAAGCATAAATTAACCGACCAAAAAATCTGTTTTTTTAATACGAAGGAAAGTGAAATCGAAATTCATAATCCATTTTGTCTGATTAAGTCACATGTCATGCAATACACAAGCCACAGATGGAAAGCAAAGTGTAAAAATAGCTCCCCAGATCAGTTGTCATTCTGCAAGGTGAAACCTTATACATCTTTCATTGGCCACCTCCCTTAATAAATTAATACTTCTACTTGCCAGGATGAACTTGACGCTATCTTTTGTGCAGGGATGTATCCTAACTGCTTATCCTGGTACATAGAATTTGACTAATTAGACAGAGGATCACTACCCAACCTTTAATCCGAAGAAAAATAAGTCGAGTTAAATTGTCAATGAGACAAGGATGAAAAGAGATCTATAATGAATTGAGCGCTGAGTTTTCATTTGCCAATGTAGAAGAATGGATCGACTGGATCAAAGGGGAAATGGAAACAGGATTGTGGTTTTTCTAAAGTATCTATAAGAATAGGATAGCTTCAAACTAAATGACTACAATTCAGTGTTTTATCCCAAAATTGTTGGCTTAACGGAAGGTGGCAAGTGTAAAAAGTGCCTAATAATGGCCTAAGTGCGGCCACATCGGTCTGGCGCTGCTGCGCTTCCCTTTTCAACCAGCTAATACAAAAAATAGAAAAATAGAATTAACTGCTTAACCAACTTACCAAACATTAATTATCAGCAGCTTCTGTTGCATGCTAGACTGAGGACTACATAAACGTAGCCCAACAAAAATCAGAATGGCGCAAAAGTCAAATGAGGCAACATCAATCAATCATAATTAGCAAATCAATCTGCTGCATACTAAAGAAGAACAATATAAATATTTTTTGTTAGTTTTGGGTGCTTTCATAGTAGCTTTAACAAATTCGTTGCGAACAGTTTATAGTGGCCATAAATCACCTATAAGTTCGAATCCTATGTCGTGTGAATAGTAATACTAGCACCAGTAGATATAAACAAGATATGGGAGAAAACATTTTATGTATACATATTACGAGTATATCAAGCTTTAATTAAACATTTACGGCTTCTTATTCTTGAGCTCACCTACAGTTCTATTGCCTTACATTTATCAAGTGAAAATAATATCTTGACTTTATATCGCCTTTTCAGTATTGTGTTAGACAAAATTGATGACTTTCTAATGAAAATTAATAGCATTGTTTACTTACGCACTTACGCACCGAGGTAATAAAACTAGTTCCATGTATGTTTAGCTTTCAAAATATTTACATGCTTATTTGTATTGTTTATAGCATTAAGCATATGCTGGCAGCCTGCTGATTCAATTAAATAATTTGAATAAAGTAATATCAATATTCTAAACTGTATGTTATTACTCGCCAGGAGATCATTATTACCATATTCTATTACTCATAGTAATAAATGTATTAATAAATATAAATTAACATATCTATATGTTATAAAAAATAGAGAACAAAAGCAATACATGTAAACAAAAACGGTATGGAGGTTTTTCAAAAAGATTAATTATGAAGTAATGACAAAATCTCATTATAAATAACTCAAAATACACATCAATCAAGTATGGCAGTGAGAACCATAATATGTGTTTGGAAGGTCCTATAAAATATCAATATTTCATCTGTACAAAATAATTCTTATTATTACCATAGTTGACTGCCTGAATATAATTTCTCTCAAGGAATAGAAATAAAATCGACTAACGCTGCCTGGTGGCACGCTCATTTTCCAATTAATATTGACTGCTATGAAGCCATCTCGATTGTAAAACTAAATGTCCCTGACATATTTTATAAGTGAGTTATAGCACCTTAAGTAGTTTTCAACTCAAATGTTAAATGAGGATTGCGCAGTGCTATCATTCGACTTCACCCACTTTCACAAGTCGGAGGAGATGTCGAATGGCTTTGCCCTGAGCAAATTTTAGGTGATATGTCTCTAAAGGGTTTTTAATGTACAAATGTACATTAAGACTATTAAGGGCTGTATTTCGACCACTTTTTTAACATTTTAAAACTACAGATGGCCCTCCCTATGGCAACTCGGTGTATCAAAATACAATTTTGTATCTTAGTGTTGAACTTAGATACTTTGCAAGTTTTCCATTAACGTTTTGTGAACACGGTATTAGTCCACTCGGTATAATTTTAATCCAACCTTGTGCGAAGAAACACGTGTACAAAGTTTCGTAATGGCTTCTCAATGTTTGTTGAAATTCTCACTTGCACAGCAAATGGGTCTGGTAGTGAACGAGGGCAAAACGAAATATTTCGTATTATAAAAAAAACAGTAGGTGCTCTTCGGACTGAGTAGGCAATTGAGAAGTAAAGCCCTCTCTCGAAAAACACAGACCAAACTCTAAAAGTCGCTTATCATCCCCGTCCTGCTATATGCACTGCATTGACGAACTCCGATGAGTCGACTTTACGAGTTTCGAGGGGAAGGTTCTGCGGAAGATTTATTGTCCTTAGCGTATTAGCCACGGTGAATATCGCATTTGATGGAACGATGAGCTGTTCGAGTTGTACGACGCCATTGACATACTTCAGCGAATTAAGAGACAGCGGCTATGCTGGCTAAGTCACGTCGTCCGAATGGACGAAAGCATTCCAGCTCTGAAACTATTCACGACGCTGTTCCCACCGGGAGAAGCAGAGGAAGAGGAAGACCTCCACTCCAATGGAAAAACCAGGTGGTGAAGGACCTGGTTACACTTAGTTTCTCCAATTGGCGCCAAATAGCGAAAAGGAAAGCGCTGCTGTAAATAAAGAAGACGAAGTATAGATGTTAACAGTAGTAAATGTAGGGTGAACTATTTCGAGGTACTCTACTTTTTTGAAAAACTTAAAGTTTAATGGAAAATGGCTACTATCATTCGAAATGTCGTTGTTTAGAATTTAGTTTTTGAAGATTATCTCTTTCAAATCTCGGCGGCGGCTACGTCTCAGATGTTCGATCGTAAATCGTGGTAAATGTATCCAAGGGCTGAATTGATGTGTTCTTTCAATAAGTGCATTGATTGGTGCGATGTGTGGAAAGTGGGACCGTTCTGTTGAAGCCAAATGTCGCCAAGATCACAAGCTTCAAATTCAGGCATAAAATAGTCGGTTATCTTGGCGCGATAACTGTTATCATTGACGGTTACGTTCTCATTTGCATCATTTTTAAACAAATATGAATCAATGATTCCACCGGCCCACAAACCACAGTAAACCGATTTCTTTTTCTGCATAAAATGTCATCTATTGAATCTCTGTAGGTTGCTCTTCGGCTCAAATGCGACAATTTTGCTTGTTTACCTATACTTTGAACCAGAATCGGCCCCGTCGTTGAAAAAATTAGGCTCGAAAATGTCCCGGTGGACAAAGCGATGTCGCTTATGAAGGTCGACGGTCCTCAGTTCTTGCTACTAACTCAGGTATACATCAGTTGCTAGTTCCCCAAAGTCGGGCATTTATATTAAGTGCCGCTTTGATATTCAATAGACGAATTGTACAAAAAATCAAATTTTTGTTATCAAAGACTTTTTTCATGCCTGATTATATGGTATTCAGGCAAAACAATAACCAGCCTGTCCGTAAAGTAACAAGTTGTTAGCACATAGTTAAGTATATGGATTATTCCGAGAGTGTTTATGTTTAACGACCAAAGCGGCAATGAGACTGATCCACAATGTCACAAGGGACAATAAATGACGTTAATTTCGCATCAGCTGTTCTATGCTCATAATGTGGTCCCTCGAAACCGGCATTTTGCAATACGTAGTCGTAAAAGTAATGTAAAAGAAGAAATATATCATATAATTTTTGTACATAAAACAATATTTTATGAGTATAGTTATATACATATAAATAAACGAGATGTTTATAAACATTCATAGTAAAATTTACTTGGGCGAGTAAATATGTTAATAACTATTAGCCTCTTTATACCAAAATTAAAGTAACAATGGCTCATTGAGGAATACTTATTGTTTCTATAAGCTAGCGTATCTATTTGTTTTCAATGTTCAGTTTTCTGACACCGTTTCATAAAGATAATAATACTACCCTAAATATACATACATATATACATATGTATACTTATACGAACATATGTAAGTATGTCCTAGAACAATAATTCAGGAATATAATGTACGCACACGAATATGTTCAAACCATATTAAATGCCTTCCTTTAACAAAGCCTGCCTTGCTTGTTGCTAGAAGTCGTTTTAGCTGACAGGAACTCAGTATATTAACATACGTTGACTGTGAAGTTGCCATAACATGTATATAACCATTAAAAGAGAGCATTTTTTGCACTGACAGTATAAAGATACTTTGCTATTTTATCCTAATTATGATAAATTGTTATGTATCCGCTTGAGGAAACAATTCATTTTTGCGTTTTTCACCTTTTTGCCTAAAGATTTCGTATTACATGTGCATTAGCGGTAGAAAGGTTTTAGTCAGCATATTTTTTCTTTCTATGAGTAAATATGAAGTCGTTGGAGCTTCATGCTTAGGAGTGTGCACCACCGCTCCGAAAGTCTGAGTTCGATTCCACGTTCGTATATGAAGTGTATTTCTGCTATTCATTAGAGGCACTTTGAAAGTTGCAGGGCAAAAAGTGCGGCCAAAGTTCTGACATTGGTGGATGTATAGATAAATATATATGTATCAATGTACATGTGTGCTTTTCTACATAAGTAATGCTTTTCTATATAAAATAATAATACGTTATATGCTTACGTACAGACAAAAATATTAGATATCATTTTCAGTTTATATTAATGAGATCTCCGCTTCTTTCTTCGCATTTGTTTTGGCTAAAAGTATACCTTTCAGCTTACCGTTGGTAAAAGCTCTTTAAACTCGGTGTTTGTATGAATGGTAATTTAATATGGATATGTGATGTTGAATTAGTATTATGAAACATTAGAAATGTTGTCAGTTCGGTGGCATCGCCCACCCTTATTTCTATTCCTTACAAATAATTGTATTCAGACTATGGCTTTAATTAACCAGAATATACGCCTACTAATTTTATTTATATGTATATTCTTCTCAATAACGGAAAAATTTTATATTCTTACCAAACTTACAGAAATATTGTATATTCATCATAATAATGGGGAGGAAAATATGGATCGATATTACAATTTTGTTTTTACGGCTCACACAACCTAAATCACATTTGTACAGTATTCGACTAACCATGTACTCCCTTATGAACTGAATAAAGTCAAAATTGAGTGCAAACATTTTAGATCAACTTACGCTTCACTTAAGAAAATGTAGCCGCATAATACGAGGACAATATAAGTCAACCGGTTATATAAAACTCTTTTATCTTTGGTATTAATCAAACCTTTAAACATCAGGAGAACAGCACATAAAATTATATTTGA
This sequence comes from Bactrocera zonata, assembly GCA_037783105.1. Taxonomy (NCBI): domain Eukaryota; kingdom Metazoa; phylum Arthropoda; class Insecta; order Diptera; family Tephritidae; genus Bactrocera; species Bactrocera zonata. The sequence goes on along the minus strand of JBAWJQ010000866.1, from coordinate 926,005 downwards.
AATAAGGTCAATATAAAATATTTTCGTCTCACGTAATTTAATTAATTCTATACAGAATAAGGGACATAAAGTTTTCCACGCAGATTGTAATACCCCGAAGGAAACGTTATGCATATATACATATTCATTACTCAACAGCATGATGAGCTGAGGATATTTAGCCATTTGTCTGTCGCCCCTCTTTATATATGCGAATAAGTCTCTCAGTTTTTGGGATAATCATCTGAAATTTCGCATATATCCTTTTATCCTCAAAAATAATCACATTTGTCGTAACCTTCGATATCGGACTGTTATAGCTGCCATACAAACTGAAAGCTTTATCATTTGACTAGATATATACACGAAAATTGCCACAAATTGTTACCGATTTCGATGGTGCAATCCGGTTTCAAGACCGGAGCACACTCTTGTAGAACCCAAGGAGGTGAACCGATGCCCAGAGCATACTTAGATTATGGAGGGAACACTTCTCCAGCCTGCTGAATGGCAACAAAAACATAACAGAAGCAAACCTGACTCCCCAATCGTTGACAATGGAGAGACGTTCCACCGCCCGATCATGAAGAAGTTCGAATAGCAATTACCCGTCTGAAGAACAACAAAGCGGCGGGCCCTAAGGTATTGCCGGACGAGCTATTCAAACACGGCGGCGAAGAATTGATAAAGAGCATGCAGCAGCTTCCTTGTAAAATATGGTCAGACGAAAGCATGCCCAGCAATTGGAATTTAAATGTGCTCTGCCCAATCCAAAAAAAGGGAGACCCCTCAATCTGCGCCAACTACAGTGGAATAAGCGTATTGTGTGAAAGATTAAAGCTTACCGTCCACAAACTTATTGGAACTTTTCAGTGTGGCTTTAGACCTGGAAAATCAACAACCGACCAGATATTCACCATGCGCCAAATCTTGGAAAAGACCCGTGAAAAGAAAATCAACACACAACACCTTTTCGTCCATTTAAAAGCTGCCTTTGACAGCACGGAAAGGAGCTGCATTTATGCTACGATGTGTGAATTTGGTATCCCCGCAAAATTAATACGGCTGATATCATGTCATTGGCCTCAACAGCTGTGTCGTTAGTTCTGCTTTCTCTATACTGGATAAGGAAGCAAAGCAAATGAGTCGGGTAGTAAACGAGGGCAAGACGAAATATCTCCTGTCATCAAAGAAACCGTCGTGGCACTCGCGACTTGGCTCTCACGTCACTGTTGACAGTCATAACTTTGAAGTCGTAGATAATTTCGTTTATCTTGGAACCAGCGTAAACACCACCAACAATTTCAGCCGGGAAATCCAACGCAGGATAACTCTTGTCAACAGTAGCACCTGATTTGGAAGTAAAGTCTCCTCTCAACGAAGAAAAACCAAACTCTATAAGTCGCTCAAAGCAAAATGTGATAACATAGCAAGTAAGTACACTTTTTCAAATTTAAAAATCATTGGGCGATAAAAAGGAGGAAAAAGTTTGACAACAATATAATTAACATTATACTATGTTGTGCATTAATATATATCTGAATATTTAATTTCATAACATCTACATCTTGTATATTCTGGGTCCTACTTTTATGCTCTCATTTTTATTCTATGGCCATATTGAGCAAATAAGGCTGGCTAATATTATTAAATATTAAAGATTTGAGCATACACAGTACTTTGATGTGTGTCTTATGTATGTCACATAAATGTGTCATACTTTAATATTCTATTATGTTTAAAACGATTTATGGGTCATAAATTGTCATTACATTTTATATTATGTTCGCGACTTGATTATTGAAAATGATCTTATTTATTGTCTAATAATGTTCATATTTATCTAATTATAATTTCATTGAAATCAAAAATTTTATCTTCCACAACTGAGTACGGCTGAGAACTGTTTATTGAAAATATATGCGTCTGAGGTTTTCTGAAATTAAATTTACTTGGAACCCTTCTTATAATAACTAAATCAATCACCAAAGTCAACTTAATACAGGGTAGGCCATTTAAAGTTGACCCATCTGGCAACGCTGTAACTTTTAACAGCGCTGACAAATCGGCTAATGTCATACCGCGTTAGAAGCGTCATTCGAAGACAATTTATACCATGGAACAGTACACTCCAAAAGAACGCGCTGAAATTGTTCAGCTTTATATTCAAAATAACTTTTCAATTGTGTTAACTCAACGTGCGTTTCGCAAAAAAAATAAAGTGAAAAGTGCTCCAGTTAAGAACACAATTAAGTCTTTATACGCAAAATTTGTGAACACCGGTAATCTCAGTAATGCCAGTCATGCATCCAGACAACGCACAAGACGTTCTGATGAAAATATCGAAGCTGTACGAGCCAGTATTGAGGAGACTCCATCGACATCGAGTTATCGCCGCTCTCAGGAATTAGACATCTCTCGCACCACTCTCCGACGCATAATTCATAAAGATTTGAAGATGTTTCCATATAAAATTCAAATGGCACAAAAACTAAACCCAGCTGATTATCCGCGACGCCTTAATTTTGGCAAATGGGCCATCGAAATGGCTGAAAACGAACTTGACTTTTGGCGAAAACTCATCATGTCAGACGAGGCACATTTCTCGTTGAATGGAGGCGTAAACAAGCAAAATTGCCGATTTTATGCCACCGAAAATCCTCAATTAATTGAAGAACAGCCTCTTTACGACCAAAAAGTAACAGTTTGGTGCGGTGTTTGCGCGAATATGATCATCGGACCGTATTTTTTCGAAGACGATGATGGAGCCACGACAACAGTCAATGGTGAGCGTTATCGAGCCATGACAACGGATTTTGTGATACCCATTATTCGCGAAAATGACATGGATAACTTCTGGTTGCAACAGGACGGGGCTACATGCCATACAGCTCGACCAACAATCAATTTATTGCGACCATTTTTCCCCGGGCGATTGATATCGAAAAATGGTGATGTTGACTGGCCACCGAGATCACCAGATTTGACGCCACCAGACTTTTATTTGTGGGGTTATTTGAAATCCAAGGTATACGCTAATAAGCCAAAGACCTTAGCTCAACTGAAAGCCAACATTCGACGTGAAACAGCCGCCATATCATCCGAAACATTGGCCAAAGTCATGGAAAATGTCGAAAAAAGAGTGCATTTAGCTGTCAAAGCTAAAGGTGCCCATTTACGCGATCTAATTTTTAAGTATTAGCTGAAACAAATTCCCTTGGACCAAAATAAATTATTTTTGAAATGAACAAAAAACATTGTTTTCTTTTGTTCTTTTTTTTTAGAAACAAATGGGTCAACTTTAAATGGCCTACCCTGTATTATGTATAAATATAGAATTGAATTCTTTTTTTCCTCTTCTTACGAAATATTGTTTGCTCCAAGAGTTGTTTTCTTAGGTTTTAAAAAAGGCTGAGCTTCCTTCCGCATTCGAATAAATCTTCCATTAGCAGCACATTAAAGCAATAAAAAGATAATAAATATTCAGTCAGACGACATTTCAAACTTTTATTGGTGTTTTTTTGAAGAATATTTAAATTCAATCACCAGTACATTTTCGATAAGGTCCTTACTTTACCAGAAAATTTGATGATAGAATCGATGGCATAATGCAGAATATGTACACAGTTACTTACACACATACTATATATGTATGTACTTCATAAATACTATATAGCCACAGCACTCAATTTTCGAGCAACCACAGTCGTTTTTCGACCATTCTAAGCCAAGCAGTGGTAAGCGATAAATGTGGGGAATATGCAAATGATGGAAGTAAAACCATTTTCATAACAATATCACTGCTAAAATGATTTTAATGTCGCACTTAAGATTTACATTACATTATATTCAGTGACTGAAATATTTTAAATTCGTATTGCTTTTTGGCAAAAGCACTTTTCGCAATTTATTTAGCCATGTTAGAGGGAAAATTTCATATAAATAAAAGAAATGGTATTGCAAAGTTTCGAGCTTATTAAATATTTTCTCTTCAGTCCTTTCCTTCTTTTCCAGACTCATGCTGCATTCGTTGGCGTCTTAAAGTTTAAATCATAAAAAACATAGGTTCTTCAAGGGTAAAGGGTAAAAATGCTGTTCAAGCAAGACGAAAATAGTGTGATGTGTACAGAGAACATCACATAATTTTCGCCATGTGTTGACCGAACGCCAATGCCAAAAGTGATTTTCCAAATTTCCCTCCGGGATTTTCTTGACGCTGCATCACATCCTGTAATGCTTCTGAAGCCGATGGGGTAAAATAAAATCGTTGGCCCAAGCAAGTCGTCGAATAAAAACTCAACAGTTTGCTAAATTTGTGTAAAATTTCCTAAAATATATTAAAGAATTAAATTTGTGTAAAATTTCCTAAAATATATTAAACAATTAAAAATTGTGTTAAAATTTCACAGAAACCGAAAAGTGAACGTGCCAATCATTAAAGCTTTGATTAGGACATTAATTATATTCCCAAAAAATTTCGCAAACCTTCTTTCCATCGCAGGTTGCTTATGTGAATTATACGCCTTAGTCGCAAAGTCATATTTAAGAAATGAGTTCCGTATACGCGAAAAGTTTTGAAGCATTTTTTTTGTTCTCATCCAAAATATCAAAAAAATATCTTACTTTTGAGTTCTGCAAAATACGGCAAAAAGTTGAAGGTGTGGATAGTGAAATCAGAATTTTTCGATCCACAAGAAAGTGGCCGACTTGTCAAATTGCAACATTTGCAGAGCATACTCAGAATAGGACAATTTGGATATAAAGAGAATTTTCGAAGCTAATCCATCCATACCCTCAAATGCAGCAAAGCAAAAATTTACCCAAAAAGCCATGAAGGAACTTAATGTTGAAGACAGTAACTTTCTTATTAATATGTGGATGATGATTGCAGCCAAGTGCTTTTCACCGACCAATTTTCGTTTTGGTTGCGGAACACAATGAAATGTGCTTGGTCCTGTAAAGTGCTAAGCTACTCCAGCCATCAGTGAAACATGCAAAGAAAGTTCATTTTTGAGAACGCTTCACAAAACAAGGGTTTGGTAAATTAATCAGGTTAATGAAATATTTGGATGACATTAACGATAACATCTACAGATATGTGGTTTGGGGTAAGAAGCATTGCATGAAGACAATGGCTCAAAACATCGGAGTCGCTTGTGTAGCAGCTGAAAAAAATGAAAATAGGATAGCTTCGTTTTAATAAAAATACGCGACTAATAAAAAAGGAATATTCGGACAAAATGGCGAATTTTAATTATTATTTTTTAAATTAAAATGAAATTATAAAACAATGCCAATCAACAATGAATGTCTTATTAATTTATTGTCATATTGAATAATTAATTGTTTTAATATTGTGAACTTATTTGTAAGACATCTGTCACAAATACACATGCTTGTATAAACGAACTTTTATTTTAAATTTATTTTAAAAGAACAATTAATAAAGGAATACAAAAATAACTTAGTATAATTTTACAGCATCGACCCGTCTTCGATGGTTGTTGCTCTTCGACTTCATTTGAATCACTCACGCCGAGTAGTATCTTCTGTCACATCAACTCAGAGACGTATTTTGTGGCAAATACGCTCAGAGGCGCATTTTTGTGGCGTGACACATCTTAATTTTTTCAGTGACCTAAGCCGATTGCTTTCTTGTTTAACCTAATGTATATGTGATGACCAAACTTTTAAAAATTATTTTGGATACTTACGAATACTTTGAGTCAGTTGACCAGAGAACTTGAGATAATTAAGGCTTGTTATATTTTTTAATAATGACCCCACCATTACCCTCCGCTCGCTCAACGGACGGCGGACGGCGCATACGCTTACATGCGAAACAAGTCCATGTAGGAGAGTTTTTTCAGCGGTGGGATCTAAAACAACTCAGCTACAGAAACAAAAATTTCAACAGCTAAGATTTAAAATATATTTTAACCAACTTTTACGATTTTATTTATTGGGAGATAGCAATACAGTCTTCTTGATTTCGAAAAGAGTGTCAGATAAAACAAATGTGCAGGAATGAGAATTAAAATCATGACATATGCGACGGATTGGTTTGTTTAGTTCAAATTTGATCTACAAGATTTTAACGACAATTTTTTTTTTGCCTTAAAAAGCAAACCGGGGTATTAAGTTTCACTTAAGGCAAGAAAAAAGAACTTCGAATTGTTTCTTTCATAATTTTTTACTAAGAATATAATGTCAAGCGTTTTCCTAAGGCTAGTAAATCTTGGCAAATTGAAAAATTTTCAACGACTAGTGTAGAAAGGTAATCTTATCCTAAAATCATATCAGAAATGCCCTAAGACGAAAACTAAAAATTGTTATTCAGCAGACCCTATATTGTCGGAATGGTTGTGGTAACTAGGGTTTCACACAACAGAGGTATACTGAAATGTACATATGTAGGTCTAACCAATGTTTTAAAAAGTGTTTTTTTAACATACTTTAATAGATGTTGTTGTGATCAAATAATTGTAATTATTATTAAATATATATATAAATATTTAATATGCGATTTGTAGTAAATAAAAATATTGTATGTGAAAAAAACTTCTCATAAAGTAATCGGAAACATCTTAAACATATTTGATATATCACTTGCTGGATAACGTTTAGTCGTACATAAATTTAAAGTAACAGTACATGGCAGAGGAATACTCGTATAACATATGTAGATACGATGTAAGTGTCAGTTATATAAGTGATTACGCATATATGCATATATGCAATGTCTTAAGAGATGATCAATTCAACAGACTAGTATGTTTTATAGATCTACATAATAAAGCTCTACCACCACCATTCAGTAGAGATTTTAACTAATTTTTCAGCTGTCGCAAAGCATAAGCAAAATCTTTATCACTTGTCGTATAGTTTTGTGCTGACATAGGTAAAACTATATTTATTTTTTTACTTTTATGTGTCGTTCTTGTACACTTTGCTATGTCACCACGTAAATTAAAAATGTCGGTTGACACAGCGGCGACTACGAAAGCATTAGCTTTTGACAGTTAAAGAATTGCAGGTGAATTTGTCCGCAAGAAGAAAAAGAATGATGGAAAATTGGACAACAAAAACTAAAAATAAGGAGCTCAGTACTTAAAGCTGTTCTGAAGACAAAGTAGATGAAAATATTAAAACTACTTAAATTCATAAACGCCCTATATATTATATTTCGATAAAATTTACTTAAACTAAAAAACCTTGGCAACACTTAATTGCATATCACCAAAGTATTGTGCTAATAAAAGTTAGAAGTGAGATTTTGACTTTAGAGCAGGGACAGAAAATGACAGTTATTTCATAGTTTTTGACTAAAACAATCTTTACGAAGGAAGGGTGGGCATACAAGTGGCAATGGACAATTTTTTTTTCAGAATTTTTTTGATTATTAATTTTTATTTTTTCTCTTTACTTACTTTTCTTAAGGATTTATTTATTACTCACAGGAAAATAGCTATGCGGTGAGTTTTTCATAACTCTTTTGCAATAGGGATTGAAGAGTAAGCTAAATATTTGTTTTGCCATCGCGATTTGATAGTAATAACATGAAATTATTATTTGTTAAGGCAAAAGAAAAAGCTTACTCTTCAACTCCTATTGTGTAAGGGGTATTTAAAGCTCACCCCATATTATTCTATGAGCGATAAAGTTGTGAAATAATTTTTAGTTTATAAAGGAAAAATAAAAATATAAAAATATACATAATTTTGCAAGAAAAAACAAAAATATACATTGAAAAATATTTATTAAACTTTATTTGTTGTATATTTTCTCATAATTGTTCCATTATAAAAAGGCAAATTCAAGTTTCAATGCTTTGCAAGGGAATTGATAACTTTTTGTGTGTAATGTGTCCAAAGCAATTTTAACCATTGTGTACTACAAAGGCACTGAAGGATAGTTGCCAGGCAAAACTAATTTTGTATACCTTTCAATATAAAAAATATATAAATGGATCAACTAACTGCCACTTTATATTAAAGAAAAACAAATGGGTTTTAAATCCACTACACAAAGCTCACTAAAGACGAAAACCATAATTGCAAAAATTGTATACTTACTTTCATTTGCAATTTTTCTCAAAATTTTCTGAATATTTCATGTTATTTTCATATTTCAAATATTAAGGGACTTTAGCTGACAGAAAAGGAATAAGAAAATAAAATATATAAAATTTTAATGGAACAAGTCAGCGAAAGCCATTTCTGTATTTTTCAGTTTAAATGAATTCCCTTTGGAGTCGCCCTTTGGCGGCGACAATTGGGAACACAAAAATGCAAAACAAAATACCCGTCCACTTCTGAATATGAAAAAAAAAGAAAAACAAAAAAAAAAAAAAATTAAAAACTCCAGCTGTGAACAACTTATGGGCGGAGGGAATTTTTTAATCTGTATGCTAATGTCACACAGAGGAAAGTCTGCAACAGCAGAGAAATGGGCGAAAAATTGTAGTTGAAAAGCCAGCGCAAGTGGATTCATGCAGATGAGCTATGTGCTGTACAAATCCCGTTTCATTGTGTTTTGTACTCATGCAACATGTTTCATAGAGTATGAAAGTTTTGTACACCCAATGGTGCCGTTGACTACATAAAAAGCCACCCAGAAGCAGCGTTTTTTTAAAAAGAAAGTGAAGTGGTATAACACTATTACTAAATAATATACCGTATATGACTCAAAATTGGTAAGGAGGGTATGAGTAAATATGTGAGTTATCTTAGGAAAATTTGTATTAATACAATTTCTTTTGTAAAAAAAAAATCAATAAGTGATTTGGTGTCAAAAATGTATGGTTTCTTACCTTGTAATTGCATGTTTTGCTTTTTGATTTAACTCGGTTATAATGTGAAATAGCTTAAGGGGAGACTGCTGTAGAGGCTTCAAAAATCATTTTTTTAAGGATTTTTTTGGGAGGGAAAGAAATAAGTGATTAAAGCCAATTTATCTTCTAGTTAAACTAAAAAAAATTCTAAAGAAATGTAAAACTTTACAATTTTTTTTTTAAATTAAAAAAAAGTGGTTTTTGACCAAAAAAAATTATTTTATGTTGTTTAAAAATATGTTCAAACTTCACTTTTCTTATTTCAGTTTAATTAGAAAATAATTTAATGCCAAAGATAGTAAACTTTGCCCCAATTCCATATGACACATAGTTTTTTTTCTATCCTGTCCGCCAATTAAGCAAAATAGTAAAAATGAACAATCGCGAAATCGCGCTTCAAATGTTTTCGTTTTCTGCTCAATCGCTTACATATATATCTGCTAGATGCTCGGTCACTATTTTCCTTCTAACTGTGAAAATATTTAAAATTCTCATCTTAAACTTTGAGGACATATCCTTAGATTATTTTTAAAGAGATTTAAGCAAAACAAAAAAAAAATCGATTTTTTGAAGCTTCTGAAGCAGGCTCCCCCCTTAATGAAAATATGAATGCTTTTACTTTTCAAATACTATGTACTACATAGTGAATAAAATACCATCATGAAACTAAAAAATATGATTCGAATTTTCACCAAGTAAGACATGTTGACTTCTTATGAAAAACTTTGTGTCATAAAATATTGCAGAAACTCTTGTACTACTTACCATTTTCTAATTCTGAGAAATTGATACATAATCTAAAGTTGGTCTCTATCTGGTCTGAAAATCTCATTTGGTATGAAGTGCTTACAGATGGAATTTATAACATTTAACTACCATAAGATGTATTTTAAGTGAACATAGTCTTTCTTTTTCAGCATGAATGCACACATGGAAAATTATGTCAACTTAAATCAATCATCTGATTGGATTCTCATATATATATAAATGTATAAAGATTTTTTAAAATACTTTCTATAGTGAAATGTATATCACCGAACTGAAGCTATTGTATATAATTAATTGAAGTGGCGTAGTAAACATAATACTGAGTAATGTCTAATGAGAGAGAAGATTCGATTAGTTTAGATAAACAATTGAGGTTTGCATCGCCACCTAAGTTCTATTGGGTCCTCTCCTAAGTCACATTGACTCACCCTGCCTCAGCAAATTGACAAATTCCAATAAACTGCTAAGTGCTATTAAAGCGACGTGATCCCTATTTGGAAATATGGGTCAAAAGGCAGTATAACTGTACCTATAGACTGTGCAGTCAATTAAAAGGTGTTATTGAGTTTCAGACTCAATGTCGCCGAACCGGCCATTTCCGCAAGCAGCTAGGTCCATGTTATATAAGTGCTTCTTGAGCTTACGACGGTCATTGTAAAATGCGACAAATAACATGACCTTAACATTTTTAAACTTGCTGAGGAAGTAATCATCCATTAGCAACTTGGCATGGCGCATGCCTAGGAGTTATTGCCAATTCCTTTCTCTGCCTACTCCTTCTTCCTTGCGTAGCAGCTCCTTTATGGTATGAGGACCCACCACGACGAAGAGTTCAAGTCTTACCATGTTATTGAATGCTACAGAGGGGATGGTCTAATCAACCAGTTGATTCCTAGATATACTTTTGTGACCGGGCACCCAGATAAGGTGCGTTTGATTACTTTCTGATACATGTTCAGTCATTCCCTACACCCATGCAACAGTAGGTAGAGACTACTTTAAGTGCCAATTGACTGATGCTAAGTATGGTTACACGGTCTTTGCGATAGTTGGGTTGGAGGTTTATCATTACGCACCGCTTTTAGCAATAAATCTGCTTGGAAAATGCTCGGAAAACTTTCCATAAATATGGAGTCGTCTTGCGACTCCTACGCCAATTACATCCGACGTTTTCGAGCTGCCGGTGTGCCACTTGATTATACTATCCTTAAGCAGTAGCTTGAGGACATCATTCCATTCTGATGGTAATCTTCAACTTTCAATGAAGTTTTTACATTTGGTAATGCTGTCCCTTGGGAGAAGAGCCAAGAGAGTATTTCGTCATTTCAGACCTTAATGCGCTGGGAAGAGAATATTTTACCTCTGCCAAATTCTTCTACTATTATTTGGAGAAAATTACGTTTGGCTACCTGATCGATTACTAGGTGAAGAGTTATGAGATCCAGAATGGTTTCAAGTCCCTCCCTCGGACATATGCGCATGGTACTCGACACCCATATGCAGACGAGTCATTGCAGCTTCGATAGTTGAAGTCCTACCGAAGTCTGCGATGCTTTCGAAGCACAAGGCTTCATAAGTGATTATCGGTCATACGATCATGGTATACAAACGGCTAACAATCCATTGCTTGCAGCCCCAGGATTTGCCAGCTGGCAGTTTGCACACCACAAGTGCTTTAGTCGCTTTAAAATGACCAGGTCAACATGCTGCTTCCACCGCAGAGTGTAATCCTGCGTGATACCAAGGTATTTGGTTATATTAGTTATCTTTGACCCCAAGGGTTACGTTCCTGAGCCCAGGCAGATACCTGCGTCTCGTAAATGAGATGATTTTCGTCTACCGGCGGTTGATGTTCACTCCAAAACGTCTGCATCATCCCTGAACTTGACCTAATTCCCTGAGGGAGGGCGTAGTATAGTATATCCCTGAAGCGAGGAATAATAAGGAATATAAGTGTGACTGAATTCATATTTATATCACTTATATATCTATTAACGCAAATCTGTTACTAAGTTAGCTCAGGATATATATAATACAATCATCTCGCACCTTTATTCCTCAAATTTAGTTCTTTATAGTCTAGATCACATACAATTTACCCAGCTTTCATCATTAACTAGCGTGTTTGTTGATAGAAGAGACACATAGTTCCACTTATTATCCACTTTCTGGTCCTCTTTATTATATTGTCCAATTAAGTAAGCCGTAGTTTACTTCAAAGTTGCTTTTATTTTTCTTGAAACGAAATGCACCGATGCACCTGCAGAGCAAAGATGTGCATGTGAAGTGCTATAAAGTGTGTTTGAACTTTTTATGCGGAACTTAAATTGATGCTACAAAGTTGCTGCCAAGAAGATTCATTGCAAAACTTAAATTGACACCTGTAGGATTGGAAAGTTTCCAGAAAATTGAAAAAGTAAAAGTATTTGAAAATTATAAATTGCACCACGCTAGTTGCTATTATTGCTACTTTCTGTAATGTCATTCTTTCACATAGTATTGCACAAAAACTTAAAATATTATTGCAAATAAAGGGAATATATTAATAAAGTAAATATATAGCGAATGATAGATGTTTCGCTTATAACTCATTTGTATACTTGTAAATCAATTCAGTGATTAGGTTAGGAGTCGGTAGGAGACGTTCTAAAATATAATAGTTTTTTAATATATCAACCAAAAATATATATATGTATATATTATGCTAGAAATTTTCATTCATAATGAAAGAATGTGTAAGTAATTTATGTACGCTTTTAAAATTAAAGAATTATTTATTTTCATATTAATATTCGAAAGAAATGACAAAATTTGCAAACCGATTTTAATGGCTTTACAGCGATAAAAAGTATAAGCTGGAATTATGGGATATATTGGGTTGTCGAAGAAGTCTTTTCGTATTTCTAATCAGACTTCAACTTATTTTTTTTTTTTTTTATATTTATAGAAGTAACAATAAATATATAAATAAATATGTACTACTTTAGTCGACCACTTTTATTAATTTTTCCGCTAGAGACATTATTCCATCAGTGTAACCCGAAATTTCGAAATTTCCAGAACGGAAGCGAGCGAACCATTGTTGTGCTACACGAACTGATACAGCATCATCTCCGTTAACTTCACTAATTTCATTGGTGGCATTCAAATTATAGCGATTTTTTCATTATTTTCACCCATTTAGTTTTTTTTTGGTTAAATGAAGCTAAATATCTCACAATTCCAACATTTTATGGTATGACACAATGTGATTGGTAGCACTGGAGATATACGACTGCAACCACATTTATTGATAAAATACGAAAAAACTTTTTCGACTACTCAATATTTCCTGCAAGGAATTTTATTTTATTTCTGCTTATGCTTTGTAACGCCTTTTTTACTGTCATTTGTTTTACGACTGTAAATTTTATAGCTTATAAGAATCACTCCACAAAATGTCCTCATGGATCCCTCAAAAGCTTTTCACATTTCCTCACTTTTTATTATTATGGCTAATTTAGTAAAATTGGCTTCCTATATTCTACTTTAAAAGTACTTTAGGATAGCTACCTTAAGAATATTACATAACGTGAATATGAAAAGCGTTCAGTATCTTATCACAATCGTCCTCAGGCAATGAAAAATTGTCAAGATTTAAAATTATGGTTGAAATTGTACAATATCACAACAATATATTTTGCTTTTAAAAGTAGCAACTAAGTGTTTATACTATGTGATATATGTATATGTAGGTATAAACTTTGTCACCTGTTTATGTATTAATACCAAATCGAAAGAAGGAAGCTTAATTACAAATGTCTGTTCTCACGGTCGTGGTTGGATTCGTGGTGGGAGAGAGACTCCGTCGCCGAGTACTATCATTCACTCCGGAGAATGAACGTCTAGCCACAATCCGCATCAAAGCGAGGTTCTTCAACATATCGCTGATTTGCGCCCACGCCCCGACGGAAGAGAAGGACGATGTGACCAAAGATGCCTTTTATGAGTGCTTGGAGCGCACTTATGAGAGATGCCCCCGCCACGATGTCAAAATCGTGCTTGGCGACTTCAACGCCAAGGTGGGCAAAGAAGGTATCTTTGGCACTACGGTCGGTAAATTCAGCCTCCACGAGGAAACATCCCCAAATGGGTTGAGGCTGATCGACTTCGCCGGGGCCCGAAATATGGTTATCTGTAGTACTAGATTCCAGCATAAGAAGATACATCAAGCTACCTGGCTGTCTCCGGATCGAAAAACCACCAACCAGATCGATCATGTTGTGATAGACGGAAGACACGTCTCCAGTGTTTTAGATGTGCGTGCGCTCCGAGGTCCTAACATCGACTCGGACCACTATATTGTTGCAGCCAAAATTCGCGCCCGCCTCTGTGCAGCAAAAAACGCACGCCAACAAACACAAGGAAGGTTCGACGTCGAGAAGCTGCAATCACAACAGACAGCCGAACGTTTTTCTACTCGGCTTGCACTCCTGCTCTCTGAGAGCACTCGTCAACAACTCGGTATAAGGGAACTGTGGGACGGCATTTCAAACTCCTTACGTACAGCCGCAACCGAAACCATTGGTTTTCGGAAAGTGCAAAGGAACAGCTGGTACGACGAGGAGTGCCGTGTCGCAGCGGAGAGAAAACAGGCTGCCTACCTCGCAACGTTACGATCGACCACAACACGTGCGGGATGGGATAGATATCGAGAGTTGAAGAGGGAAGCGAGACGCATTTGTAGACAGAAAAAGAAGAGGCCGAAATGCGTGAGTACGAACAGCTTGATAAGCTGGCCGACAGGGGTAATGCTCGAAAATTCTACGAAAAGATGCGGCGGCTTACAGAAGGTTTCAAGACCGGAGCATACTCTTGTAGAACCCCCCAAGGTGATCTAGCCACCGATGCCCAGAGCATACTTAAATTATGGAGGGAACACTTCTCCAGCCTGCTAAATGGCAGTGAACACACAACACCAGGAGAAAACGAACCCGATACCCCAATCGATGACGATGGAGCAGATGTTCCATTGCCCGACCATGACGAAGTTCGAATAGCAATTGCCCGTCTGAAAAACAACAAAGCGGCAGGGGCCGACGGATTGCCGGCCGAGCTATTCAAACACGGCGGCGAAGAGCTGATAAGGTGCATGCATCAGCTTCTTTGTAAAATATGGTCGGACGAAAGTATGCCCAACGATTGGAATTTAAGTGTGCTATGCCCAATCCATAAAAAAGGAGACCCCACAATCTGCGCCAACTACCGTGGGATTAGCCTCCTCAACATAGCATATAAGGTTCTGTCGAGCGTATTGTGTGAAAGATTAAAGCCCACCGTCAACAAACTGATTGGACCTTATCAGTGTGGCTTTAGACCTGGTAAATCAACAACTGACCAGATATTCACGATGCGCCAAATCTTGGAAAAGACCCGTGAAAGGAGAATCGACACACACCACCTCTTCGTCGATTTCAAAGCTGCTTTCGACAGCACGAAAAGGAGCTGCCTCTATGCCGCGATGTCTGAATTTGGTATCCCCGCAAAACTGATACGGCTGTGTAAACTGACGCTGAGAAACACTCAAAGCTCCGTCAGGATCGGGAAGGACCTCTCCGAGCCGTTCGATACCAAACGAGGTTTCAGACAAGGCGACTCCCTATCGTGTGACTTTTTCAATCTGCTGCTGGAGAAAATTATTCGAGCTGCAGAACTTAATCGAGCCGGTACAATCTTTTACAAGAGTGTACAGCTGCTGGCGTATGCCGATGATATTGATATCATCGGCCTCAACACCCGCGCCGTTAGTTCTGCTTTCTCCAGACTGAACAAGGAAGCAACTCAAATGGGTCTGGCAGTGAACGAGGGCAAGACGAAATATCTCCTGTCATCAAACAAACAGTCGTCGCACTCGCGACTTGGCTCCCACGTCACTGTTGACAGTCATAACTTTGAAGTTGTAGATAATTTCGTCTATTTAGGAACCAGCATTAACACCACCAACAATGTCAGCCTGGAAATCCAACGCAGGATTACTCTTGCCAACAGGTGCTACTTCGGACTGAGTAGGCAATTGAAAAGTAAAGTCCTCTCTCGACGAACAAAAACCAAACTCTATAAGTCGCTCATTATTCCCGTTCTGCTATATGGTGCAGAGGCTTGGACGATGACAACAACCGATGAGTCGACGTTGCGAGTTTTCGAGAGAAAAGTTCTGCGAAAGATTTATGGTCCTTTGCGCGTTGGCCACGGCGAATATCGCATTCGATGGAACGATGAGCTGTACGAGATATACGACGACATTGACATAGTTCAGCGAATTAAAAGACAGCTGCTACGCTGGCTAGGTCATGTTGTCCGGATGAATGAAAACGCTCCAGCTCTGAAAGTATTCGACGCAGTACCCGCCGCGGGAAGCAGAGGAAGAGGAAGACCTCCACTCCGTTGGAAGGACCAAGTGGAGAAGACCTTGGCTTCGCTTGGAATATCCAATTGGCGCCAAGTAGCGAAAAGAAGAAACGACTGGCGCGCTGTTGTTGACTCGGCTATAATCGCGTAAGCGGTGCCTGCGCCAGTAAAGAAGAAGAAGAGTTCTCACGGTCGCGTCTAAGTAAGTAATTGGAACGGAACAGGATTTTTATCCGGCCAAGGACTGTCAACTCGGCACAAATTATATTAGAAATGTTTTCTGCATCTTCAACAACATAAAAAAGTTATCCGTATAAGAACAGATTATCTTTGAAATGTAATGAATATTTGTACAGAATTGCTAAATTGTAATAAAAGCTGCCTGCATTATACCAGGTTATGCCTCCTGTTGTTTGATAAAAAAAAGCACAATTTTTATTCAAAATACACTTTATTATTCAGTATAATATCCCCGAATATTAAAACAACTATCGTTCAATCTGTGGATCCCATCCCTGAAGTGAGCATCCGGAAGTTCTGCAAAATACGCTTCAACTGCTTTTTTAATTGATGATAAAAGCTTGCCACGCATACACTTTTTAAGTTCTGAAAATAAATGGAAATCGCTAGGGGCCAAATCTGGTAAAAACGGTGAATACTCTAACAATTCGAACTTTTATTCACGGGTTTTGGCCATTTTCAAAATGTTCTTGTGACACGGTGCATTGTTCTGATGTAAAAGCATTTTTTCTTCTGCAAACCGGGTCTTTTGTACCGAATTTTTTCCTTCAACTGGTCCAAAAGTTGGCAATAATATTCAGAATTAATTGTTTTACCATTTTGCTAGTAATCCACAAACAAGATTCCTCTCGCATCCCAAAAAACTGAGGACATAACTTTCTTGGCCGATTTCCGGACAGGAACTCGTTTCGAAGCTGAACAAATAGGTTCACACCAGTTTTTAGCCTCTTGTTTTGATTCGGGATCACGGTGTTAGACCCAAGTCTCAACCATGGGGATGGGTCCACGCACAAAACATACTTAATCCTTTTTAAAACGCTCCATATGTTGATGAGAAAGTTGCATTAGATTGTGTTTTTGTTCCATTTTTAGTGAATGCGGCACCCATTGTGCACACAGCTTTCTAAAACCCAAAATTTCACTTAAGATATGGCTCAAACTGTCTAATGAGGTGTGCAGAGCTCTATTAAATCTCTCTCTGTCCATCGACGATCTTCCAAAACCATATACTGTATTTTGGTTATCATTTCTGTTGATAAGCTTTTTGGACGTCCTTCACGTGGATCGTCTTCAAGGCTTGTACGACCACGTTTAAATTCAGCAACCCATTTTTCCACTGTTCCAATTATAGGTGAACATTAAGTATACACTTTTAACATTCGTTCGTGAATTTCTTTTGGTGCTACACGTTCCAAAAATAAGAATGTTATCACTGCACGATATTAAATGTTTTCTATTGTAAAAAATACTGTGACACGGCGACATTAAATGGCATGAAAACAAAGAATGAATTGATAGATTAAAATGAAGCTTTACATACGTTCATATGAAGAGCGTATTAAACAAACCAAAATAAAATTTTCGGCTAGTAGCAACGCCCTCTCTTATCGAACGACAAAACTTATTGAACAACCTGGTACAAGCGTTTTAGAATAGTGAATCGAGCCAGTCGTAACTTGCTTTTTTTGGAGAAACTCTTCTTACGGTAAAAAAAACACTTAACTAACTTCAATTTTCGACGTGGTAACTTACGTTTTGAAAATCAGTAGGGAAATATGTAATTTGACCTTTTCAGAATTATTTTTTATAGTTATAAGCCATTCATAATGTTAAAACTTGGCAGGAAAGAAAGTATCGTTTAAGTTCCTTTAATGAGTTCTCCGCATATAACCTTGTGGCAATTCAACTCCATAACCTTAATATTGCCATTACATATACATAAAGTAGGTCTACAAAACCCTTCCCTTTCCTCACTCCATTATGCCCACCCCCTGTGCCATTCATGCCACGTGTGCCCCGTTGTTGAGAAAGTGGCCTTAGGCAAACAAATTCTCCCTTTTTTGGTATTGCCTATTCACACTAGTTCATCACAGTTACAGTTATTAGATTTATCACCACGTCCTGAAACCCATTGTGGGGTTGTTAAGAAATAGGATGTTAGATGCACTAAGAAATCAAGGCTGCCTTTTACTATCTTGAGTGAAACCTTTAGCAACTTTAGTGATTTCAAAGTCGCTTGGTTTTCTGTTGATGATTATGCAATATTATACTAGCTTAATTATTATAAGCGAAAGAAACAAGAAATATTTATTTTTCAAATGACCTCAAGGATAGTAATCATGGCGACGAGAATACGAACTGTTTTCCCCCTCTATTTCAGGGACGCATTACTGAATAATTTCTTGATTGAAAATATATCTTTGGGTTTATTCATATTGGGATTATTATTCATATAAGATATATTTTAAATAGTTATTTACGATGGGGTATATAACTCTGAATAATTTGTAGCGTAATTTGTGTCATTTTCGAGTTCTTGATTCCCTTTTGTATTCCAATCATTTCTATTACAAGCTTCTCTTAAAGTGCTCTCGTTTAACTTCTTCTATTTAATATTTGGCTGTTCCTGAACACGAAGTTAACATACTTCCTATATTCACATATATCTGTATGTATGTATTTAAAAACTCCTTACTGTAGTGTTAAGCTGCGATGCTGTGACACTGCAAATCTCACAAAAGTTTCGATGAGTGTGATAGTTAAGATTTTTCTCTTAAATACATAAATTCAAATATTCCTTACATTTAAGTCATAGTCGACACATATACCTATGTATGTACTTACATTGTAACATTCTGTAAGGTACATACATACATAGATTTTCGTGTGTAAGTTGTGTGTGCTGAACTGTCTGCGCTGGCCAGTCTTCCATTCTACTTCGGCTACGATGTGGACGCTAGTTAAATCTATAATCTATGGCACTTATGCTGTCCGGTGTTACGAAAATGAAAATTATTATCATTTTTAATCCTATGAATGCACTTTGTTCTATTTAGCGACTAACGTAAGTAGCAGATTATAGCTGTGTTGGCCTTGGTGCCTGGCAATGACAACGTGTGCGGCACATACTGGCTGCCTATGTACATTGTACAAGAAGGAGCAAAAGCCTGGCCATTGTTTTCTCAATGTAAATTTTGTAGGAATATGGTAGAAAATGTTGAATATATTTTTGAAGGGAATGTTGTAGCATTTAGGGGGACATTTTTATATAACACATGACAGTGTGTTTAATATTGTGTAATGTATAATACTTTTGGGTAATATTTTGTCTTATTTATATACTATTATAATTATTCATACACATTCTATATTATAAATTACTAATTTATATATTTAAATGAACGCTTAAATTTCTTCAAAATATAAAATTGGGTTTTTGTAGCCTTACCCTATAAAAATTCCAAGGGTTTAGTATTATATCCTTATGCTAATGCACGTACTCGTAGTGATTATACGGGAACTACATTGCATATGGATGAAATTTTACCGTATCTGCGATCAGAATACATTGTACAATATTCACGGTTGCTTGTGTCACTTCAGACTAATTAAGGTAGATTGATCAGCGTCACAGACTAGTTTACTTCCGAACTACCGTCTGTCTGTTAGTCCGTGAAACCGATATCTTCACTAAAAATTGAGATGTTTTGAAAAAACTTCGTATTTATGTTTCTTGTCAGCCATGGAAGTTTATATTCTAGGTGAACGGTAAAGAAGACCAAAGAAGTGAGGCTACCTATAGGGTCAAAACTCTTTAGAAATCGGCATGGCTCCGCCTCATAAACAGTTTAATGTCGAGGACAAACCAACCCAATTATCTTGGAAGAAGTACTTCATCATATCTTTATATGCTATGAAAATGGGTAAAGTCATATACACCAAAAAAGGTATACATATGTTGAAAACTTTCTGGATGAATACGCCAACCGAGATGGTACAGAAGACTGTTTAGAAGCAGGTGTAAAAACTTGACAAGTGGCGTGGAAACCCGCATGACATTTAATATCTTAGGTACTACTCCATTGATTTGAACAGTTTTTGATATGCGAGATAACGCAGAAATTTTTATTAAATACTGTTAAAATGAGCGAAATCGATTGGAAAAATTTTGAGTACAGCCGAACTTATGCTTCCATTCCTATTGAAGGAATATGGGGTTTCTTATAGTCTCATAAAATTACAGGGTAGGCCATTTAAAGTTGACCCATTTGCCCATTTGCCAAAATTAAGGCGTGGCGGATAATCAGCTGGGTTTAGTTTTTGTGCCATTTGAATTTTATATGGAAACATCTTCAAATCTTTATGAATTATGCGTCGGAGAGTGGTGCGAGAGATGTCTAATTCCTGAGAGCGGCGATAACTCGATGTCGATGGAGTCTCCTCAATACTGGCTCGTACAGCTTCGATATTTTCATCAGAACGTCTTGTGCGTTGTCTGGATGCATGACTGGCATTACTGAGATTACCGGTGTTCACAAATTTTGCGTATAAAGACTTAATTGTGTTCTTAACTGGAGCACTTTTCACTTTATTTTTTTTGCGAAACGCACGTTGAGTTAACACAATTGAAAAGTTATTTTGAATATAAAGCTGAACAATTTCAGCGCGTTCTTTTGGAGTGTACTGTTCCATGGTATAAATTGTCTTCGAATGACGCTTCTAACGCGGTATGACATTAGCCGATTTGTCAGCGCTGTTAAAAGTTACAGCGTTGCCAGATGGGTCAACTTTAAATGGCCTACCCTGTATATGTAGTAACAATTCGAAAATAATTTTTTTAAGCAAAAGTGTATGATATTACAGTGCGATTTGACAAGTTGTGAGTCCCAAAATAGAACTGATCGAAAATTTAACGGGCTTTTCCATATGAACGCTACAAATATAGACCGCTAGGGACAGCAAACAACGCCATATTTTTCCCGCTCTTAGACATTTCTCTTTAGTAAAGTTTGGCATTTCATCGTGGAAAGATAAAAAAACCAACAACGAGTTGAAATTATTCAAATTTTTTACCGAAATTCAAAGTCAGTGGCACTTTAAGAGCTCAACGTCCAAATTTGGGTCGTGATAATCTTCCTATCAGATCAACAAATGGCCGTCTAGTGGAAAAATTTTTATCCACAGGCACAGTATAATATGTTCCCACGCTAGTGAGACAAAGGAGTGCCCGTAGTGCCGATAAGCATCAATTGAAGACACAAATCAGTCTCTCACACGTCGTTCTTAAGCGTTGGACTTCTCTGTGACGTTGTTGTGGCGAGTTTTGCAAACAGATCTTGGCCTATGTCCTTACAAGATCAAATTCACGCAAGAACTGAAGCTCCTTGACCATCAGGTCGTATGTGCGTGAATTGGGCTGAAAAAAAAAACTTGAAAATGATAAGGATTTTTATAGAAAAATCATCCTCAGCGATGAGACTCATTTTTGGCTTCCTTAATAAGCAAAAAATGCGTTATTGTTCAGACAGCAATCCACATGTACTCCATGAGTCACCATTGTATCCCGAAAATATTACGGTTTGGTGCGATTTAGGGGCCGTACGTCTTCCGTGATGATCAAAACTGGAACGTTACTGTGAATGGGAATCGTTACCGCTCAATGATAACCAAATTTAATTGTCCCGAATTGAATGATTGCACTTGGACAATATATGGTTCTAACAGAAGGGTGACAACCGATTTATTGGAAAACAAGATTGGTGATCGTATTTTCTCACGAAAGGGCCCAGCCAATTGGCCGTCACGTCATTTGACGCCTTCAGACTATAGTATTTCTTGTAAGACTACGCCAAGTGTATGGTCTATACTAGCAAGCCAACGACGATTGATGAACTTCGTACGAACATCGAAGGTAAAATTGCAGCAGTATCGGCCGATTTATACTTGAAAACCGTCGAAAATTGGGTTCAGCGTCTGAACTTCTGCAAGGAAGCACAGGAATAAAGAATAGAAAAAAATTTGTTGCGTTTTTATTGAAAAACAAATTATGAGTAGCAGTCTAGCCGCTCAATGTCGAATGTGAGGCATAAATTTATGTTATTGATTATCGATGGAACGTAATTGAACTTGTGTTCTTGAATATGACGTTGTTTAGCGCTGAAAACATATTTTTTTTTAATTGGAAAATAGTCTGAATATATATTAATTTGTGTCCTTCCGGTTGACTTTATATACGGACAATAATATACCGTATATATAACACTATTAGAGCTCGGCAATCTTAATAAAAGCATATGACATTATGTGGTTGAGCATTTAGTATAATGTTATCAAAGATTTATATAAGTATATTTGATCGCGTTTGAATTATAACAGTGTATTTTTTGGGAATATACTAAAATGTATGATCAAATCTGCAAAGATAAAATTTACTGGGTCGAGACTATTATAACAAATTTATTAGAAATACAATAACAAAAAAACTTTCGAGTAGATAATGAAATCAGGAACACTTATTTTGCTATTTTTTCATGTTTTAATCTCCGTATTTAATATTATATACGAACTTATTTGATTTCTTCTTGTCATTGGGTAAGTTATTCGATTTGAAAAGCAAAATATCTGCAATTATTTTACAATGGCTTTAAAATGGCTTGGTAAAAACACTGATTTACGCTCATCTCAGCATATTTGCACAAATTGTGAATTAGCCTATTGATTTAACATTATTTAATTTCGAAAAAAATATGTTTCAATAAAGCAAATTACCTTATAACCTGATAGAAATATTGAATACTAGTTATGGTACAAAAGTAAATAATATAATAAATAAGTTTTATAACCCAAATTCCCTTTCCCACTTTATGTGATACCTTTTCTCCACTTCTTTTTTTATTCGCCATCACTTATCTACTCACTATAAAATACATTCGGGATATAACCATCCAATGCTCACATCCAGTGTTTATCCTTGAAAGTTTGGCAAGTCTATTTTATTATTATGAATGAAAATGAATTTAAGTGGTTATTAAACCCTTCCAAACGCACTTCAAATGTTTTTATGATAATGTGGGCATTATGCTAATGAGAGATGACAAGGAAAGTGTTCGCATGCGGAAAATTGTTCGCCTTTGTACTTTTAACTTCCAAAGGGTTTAGATTCCTAACTAAATTATTATTCATAACATTTAACCCAAAGTTTTTATCAAAATAAAATGCCTTTATTGCAATATTTTTATTTATATAAAAAATTGTTTGTAGGTTTTTAAAATGCGTTTTGCAAAGCTAGGCTAATGTATACATAACTAAATAAGTTCTGCTCTGTGTTAAAATTACAAACTACACATAACAAATATAATCCATTATTTTGCAACACAAAATTTGTCTTCACATGTTAGTGCAACAGACAGAAGTTTGCATAATTGAAGTAGTTCTACAAATCGGTTTTTTATAATATAATTCTAACTCTTTGTAAATTCAACTTAAATATTAAAAACTAAAATGAAATTATTATATATATATGTTTAATTCCTGTTTAACTCACCTGCGAACTCAACAAGCTCAACTCAAAACAACGTAAACAAGCTTTTTATTTTCAATTTATACTGCCTTTTTCCCAGTATATATCATAAAGTTTATAAAAGTCTATACATAAAAGTTATAGCTCTTTTCATTATCTTAAATATTTCCGTAACATTTTTTCTTTAGGATTCGTAGTTTTGCTGCAAATCGTTTTAACCCTTAAAAATTCAATCACTCCCCTTCCTTTTCCCAACCACAGATCGCCCGCAAATTATTTTTCCTTAATGTTACTTATATTATCTTCAGTTTTCGATGCGTTTCATCTTAAAATGAATTTCTTTCTTTTTTTATGATTTCGAAAGGCTTCTGCAACGGTCTGTTCATACAAGTGATTATTCTATCTGCATTACTCATACGGCATGGTGTACTGTAAGAATGTAGCACATTTGATGCATAACTATAACATTAAAACGAATAATTTTATAAAAAAAAAATTATCTCCCAAAATTTTAGATTAATTTTTTTGTAGATAAGGAAATTATTGCAAAATTTCAAACAGTAGAAAAGAAAGAGTTTGTGTACGTTGGATATTTCTTGCGGCAAAAAACTAAAACTCTGAAAGGTGAATTCGAAAAACCTGTAAAATAACGGACATTTTAATGTAGGCTAATGCTTTAAGAGCTTTTTTCATAAAATGTGTGTATTTTTCCTTCCACACTTTAACTGCTTAAAAAATAAACAAAATGGTAAATGACCCTAAGCAAGGGATAATAATCGACTTTCCTACATTGTGCTATTGTGCCGTATTTGATGAAAATAACAAAATGGTAAAGCAAAGATTGTAAATATATATTCCTTAAAGTTAGCAAATCAGTCAAAGTGAAGCTGAAAATTTATAAATGACAAACTATGTGTGAAAGTGAAGTGCAAGTAAATATTTCATGGGTCAAATAAAATTTACATAAGAAGTCGTAAAACAAGAAGTGGAGTAGGTAAGAGTTTGCTACTAAGAAAATTTGACTAATTGGCATATAATTTATTTTATTTAAAAACTGCTGATTTCATTAAAATATCGAATGTGAATGAAGTTACAGAGTACAAACTGCAATCGCAAAGCATTCACTAATTTTATTAAATTTACTTTTTTATTAAGTAGATATGTTAAATATTTTCGTTTTGATCTACCCAAAACACTAAAGAAATTTAAAAAATTCTGTAATATTTTTTAATGCAAATAACGAGTTTTTCAATAAGAGTGCTTGAAATTTTTTTTTTTTTTTTTTTAAAAATTTGGTTTGAGGTCTCAATGAATTTCTTTATCCCTGTGAAAGCACATTGCATGCCATTACTGACTTCTTTTGCATGACATCCACGGGTACTCTTGCAAAAGTCTTGACACTCTACCCAGTTTTGGACGGTTTTCAAGCATAAATCGGTAGACACTGCTGCAATTTCACGTTCAATATTCCTAGGAAGTTTATCAATCGTCGCTGGCTTATTGACATAGATCATAGAAATAGAGTAACAGGTTCACCAAACCTGGTTTTCAATAAATCGATTGTCAAATTCACTGTGTGACTTGTGGCGCAGTTCTTTTGGAATCAAATATTGTGCAACTTTATAGCATTAAATTTGGGCGAAAAATATTCAGTTATCATTGAGTAGTAGCTATTCCTGTACACAGAAACGCGTTGGTCTTGATCATCACGTAAGAAGTACATCCTAATGACCCCGCCGGCTCATAAACCTCACCAAACCGTAACTTTTTCGGGATGGAATGGAGACCCATAGAGTACCTGTGGATAGCTGCCTGACCAATTATGCATATCTTGTTTATTGACGAAGCCATTTACCCAGAAATGAGCTTCATCGCTGAAGAAAATTTTCGATGAAAATGAGGATCATTTCCAAGTTGTTGTTCAACCCAGTTCGCGAACATACAACAATTCTGGTGGTCAAGATTTTTTCGCGAAATTCGTCACAACAACGTCTCAGAGATGCACAAGGCTTAAGAACGACATGTGAGAGACTGATTTGGGTCTTCCAGCAATATTCTCGAAAGTAACGGCACTTCTTTCTCTCACTGGAACGGGAACATTTTGTACTGTGCCTTTGGGTTCAAACTTTTCCACTAGACTCTCAATTGTTGATCTGACAGAACGATTATGACGACCATAAGTTGGACGTAGCGCTCTTAAAGTTGAGGCCACTTTTTAATAACTTCGACTTTTTGTTGTGTCGCATATATTTATATGGTAAAATGGAAAACCTTACTGACGAGAAAATCAAAAGTGCGGGAAAAAGTATTGCGTCGTTTGCTGTCTCTATCGGTCGACCTTTGGAGCCAGTTATAAATAAGAACTTAGCGAATATGCTCTATGTATATGACTCAAAGTCGGACTATATAGCGAAGTCGTTGTGGTCGTTAAAATATTTACTTATAAAAGTGTCCGAACATCCGTTTTAAGGCGAGCTAAATTGAGAACGCGAAACATCCCCTCCGCAGGGTTGTGCGCCGGGCTTGGGACCCGCCACGTAAAAAAAATCATAAGGAAAAGGAATAACAAGCCTCGGATGAGTGCCCCCCCTTTTGATGAAGACCATGACAAAGGCAATAAAGACTACGAATTGAGGGCATGCACCTGGGATGTCCGGTCCCTTAATTGGGAATGTGCCGCTGTCCAAAAAATGCGATGGACGGGACGAATAACTACACTCAGTTTTATTTAATACCTCATTTTTACTTGCTTTTTTCCAATTCCTCTAGCTCCTCTGTTTTTGTTTTTTCTCCTTACTTTCCTGCCATCTCTCTATTACCTCTATGTCGTATCGGATAACAAATGATTTTTTATCAAGAAAATTATTAATTATTATTGATGAAAAATATCTGGAGTAATATGTACTTCAATTATTGCTTTCTCATCCTATCATTTTCTGCAATTATTTCAAAATAGCGAAGGTGAATGCAATCTAATTAAAAGAGCTTATATTCATCTACTGGCGGCAATTGTTTACCATTCCATTCTCAATAATTCTTTAACTGGAGAAAGACAATAGTTAAGGAATACGAGTATTTAATTAGTACTATTAATGCCTTATTAAGATTTCAAGAAGTCTATTGTTTTATTTATTTGTTTTATTTGTTTTATTTCAAAAATCAAAATATACAAAAACTTGAATAAAATAAGTTAGAACGAATATCCAATAGCTATAAATAAACCTGGGTGCTTATGGGATGTGATGTCACTACCTCACTCATATTAGTATTTACTATGATTATAAACAATGACCAATGGATTACTCGAATGAAGAGGCTTCATTACAGCACTTATACTTGTATATAGGCAATGCATATTAAAATGTATGAAATATATAATTCTGGTGATATTGCTGACTTAATTTAAAAAGTTAGCTCTCTCAAGATATATTTTATTTCACGAAGGATGCGAGGAGTACTTATAATCACACTGTAAAAATATGAAAAAAATTGTCAATATAATACCACTGCCTACCCACAATTTATTTCATTCGTCATGCATGCTGTTAGAATAGTAAAATTTCCATATAGTTTTTAGCAACTGTTCACATTTTCCACAAGCACGTCGATAATTGGATAATTTTATTTGAAAGCACAAAGCATGACTTGTCCATATCTAAAAAACTAATTTCCTATAAATGTCATGTCTGATCTCCTAAATTTATCTCTTTCACCTGAGATTTTTGTTTTTCTCAGTAGCTGAATTAGGAGTAATATGTGCGTAGATGAAAATTGCGAATTCGTTAAAATCCAACTCATTTGTGTGTGAAAACCGGAAATTAACTTTGAAATTGACTACATGTCATTTAGAACAAAATTTACGAATATGTATGTCTTCCAACTGGCTACCTGGCTCTACTTTGACTACTAAGTAGCAATGAAGATGCTTAAGAGCCATAAAATCAAGTTTAATTAAAATGCAGTAGTGACATTGACAAGTTACAAAAGGGTTTGACGTTGTGAACATATGATATAAAATGGGATTGGTTTTCGGATTTAAGTGCGATTTTTACGACACGATGCAAAAGCGAAAATTATTTTATTTAAATGAGACTATTTTTTGCAAAATTCCATAAGCTAAAAATGAGGTATTATTTTGAATAGTCTTTTTTTAACTTTCAAGGGGAAATCCAACTATTTTAACACCAAAAATAGTTAGAATATTTAAATTAAGATTTGAATATATTAGTACACATAATAATACTGGGTTTTATTATAAACAATTTTTTATAACAAAAGTAGCAAAGAAAATAGATAATGGAAATATTCTTGTTTCCTCTCAAATAAAGATTCTTTAGACTATTTGGTGAACATGATTAATTTGAATATTCTTTTATTTGCTAAACTAAATAAGCTGAAGCAAGTAAGGAAGGGTTGATTTCTGGTGCAACCGAATATTTTATTATTATATTACTCTCGCAATTTGTGAGGCTCACAGGCGTCGTGATATTATTGTCCTAAATAAAAGTTATGCATTTTTTAATGGCTTAATTAAAGCACATTTTAAGAACTTTGGCGAGATGGGAAAGATAGATCCCATACGTCTGCAACATCAATTGTTTTAAGGTGTCCAATCCGAACTCGTTTCATCAGGACATCTCAATTTTACTTCACTTACCTTGATCATTTGTATGTAAAATAAAACATTTATATCAAACTCTTTTACAACTGTAATGGGAACAAAACCACTACTGTGGGCAAAAAATTAAAAAACTTTTGAATTTAAATTTCGCGCGAAACCCCGTTTGTTGAAACGTTTTTTTCTAGGTTGGTATGACTCTCAGGGATATCTGAGCGAAATGTGATTCAAAATAATAATTAGTGTTTATTATAGCTTGTCTTTTCGAACTATATAAAGTGCATTCCGCGATTTTTACGACGAGTGAAATTGTTCAATAAAGAAGTTTCATTAAATTTTATGTGCGGAATAATATTTCTCGTGCCGAAATGTTCGGGATTCGGTGATAATTATTTGTTGCGAGCAAGTGTTTTTGATTGATACAAATTATTCAAAAAGGGTCGAGAACACGCTGACGACCAACCACGTCCAAGACGGTCATCAACTGATGATCAAGAAGTCAATAAAATAAAGGAATTGGTGCTTAAGAATTGGCGACTAACAGAGATCCTACTGGCATTGTTGTAATATCGGAAGGACCAGTGAAAACTACTTTGAAAGATCATTTGGGCCTAAGAAAAGTGAAAGCACGAATGATTCCAAAATCACAAATTTTTTTCGAAAAATAACGTCGCGTAAACGTTTGTGAAACCAAGCTTTCTGACTACCGGAATGCTATGAAAGCACACATGAAAGCAGGTCAAAAATCAAGGTTACTTTGGTAGTTTTCTTCGACAATCGAGATGCGGTGCACTCCGAATTCGTTCTAACCGGCCAAACTGTATACTATTTGAGTGCTATACGTCACTTGTGTGAAATTCATCGTAAAAATAGACCAAAATTATGGGCCGATAACTCTTGGATTTTGCACCACGATAATGCACCGTTACATACTATATTGATTCTTCGTAAAATTTTTAACCAATATCATTCCGCAACCACCTGGCTATTCAGTATAGTACTCAAACGACCGCTGCGGGGAAAAAGTTTTGAGTCAACTGAATAATAACTTTGAAGGAGACGACATAGATTTTGAAGAATAAGTTACGAATTCTAAAGTCATGAACAATGTCTTACTAATTTGTTCTCATAGTAGTAAATATGTATATTTTTGTCATACTTTTGCAACCTGTTGCTACCGACTACATATAATAGTTTTATTCACCTAACTGTTGTACGTACCACCGAAAACTAAGCGAAATAGTTACAGTTATATAAATATAAATGATCGGGATGACGAAAAAAGTTGAAATCCGGGTGACTCTCTGTCAATTACGAGTTCGTATGTAGATAGGCGTAGATGGTCCACTGCCACGGCCACAAATCGTTAATAGATAAAATCGTATCGATACTACCCAAACTCCCATATAATACATATAATGATTTTCGTTTTTCTAAATAATTTTATTTCGAAATTTTCGGCCAGTGTATGAGTTATAAAGGGTGATTTTTTAAGAGCTTGATAACTTTTTTTTAAAAAAAAACGCATAAAATTTGCAAAATCTCATCGGTTCTTTATTTGAAACGTTAGATTGGTTCATGACATTTACTTTTTGAAGATAATTTCATTTAAATGTTGACCGCGGCTGCGTCTTAGGTGGTCCATTCGGAAAGTCCAATTTTGGGCAACTTTTTCGAGCATTTCGGCCGGAATAGCCCGAATTTCTTCGGAAATGTTGTCTTCCAAAGCTGGAATAGTTGCTGGCTTATTTCTGTAGACTTTAGACTTGACGTAGCCCCACAAAAAATAGTCTAAAGGCGTTAAATCGCATGATCTTGGTGGCCAACTTACGGGTCCATTTCTTGAGATGAATTGTTGTCCGAAGTTTTCCCTCAAAATGGCCATAGAATCGCGAGCTGTGTGGCATGTAGCGCCATCTTGTTGAAACCACATGTCAACCAAGTTCAGTTCTTCCATTTTTGGCAACAAAAAGTTTGTTAGCATCGAACGATAGCGATCGCCATTCACCGTAACGTTGCGTCCAACAGCATCTTTGAAAAAATACGGTCCAATGATTCCACCAGCGTACAAACCACACCAAACAGTGCATTTTTCGGGATGCATGGGCAGTTCTTGAACGGCTTCTGGTTGCTCTTCACCCCAAATGCGGCAATTTTGCTTATTTACGTAGCCATTCAACCAGAAATGAGCCTCATCGCTCATCGGACGTAAAGCGCGAAACACATTTCGAACCGAACACTGATTTTGGTAATAAAATTCAATGATTTGCAAGCGTTGCTCGTTAGCAAGTCTATTCATGATGAAATGTCAAAGCATACTGAGCATCTTTCTCTTTGACACCATGTCTGAAATCCCACGTGATCTGTCAAATACTAATGCATGAAAATCCTAACCTCAAAAAAATCACCCGTTATAAAGTATATGCATATGTAAAATTGCTTAGATTCCGATACTCTTTGGTTGCATTTGAACTTAGCCTTCTTTACTTGCTAAGTGATTAATACTTCTTTGTGGTTGGTAGTAGTGACGATTAAATTTTGATGACTTTGTCTATTTTATGATTTAATTAGGTGTTGCAAAAAGTAGGTACTTTTTCATTTATCAGTATTTTGAACACATGTATCTTTACCAATTTCTTAGGTTTTGCTATTGTGCAGGGTTTGTCCGGAAAGTAGTAGGACTGAGTTGATTTAAAAAATTTATTGAACCAAACGTTACAATACTTTAAAAACTTTCAAAATATGCTTTTTCTGCGTTGATGCAGCGCTGCCAGCGTGATTTCTAAACATTGAGGGCATCACTGAAGGCATTATCCGGAATAGCCTTGAGAGTCGAAGTGCATGCAGCTTGGATTCCCTTTCATCGGACTTTTCAAGTAAGGAAACAAAAAAAGTCTGGTGGGTCACATCTGGGCTGTAAGGCTGTTGGGAGAAACAAATTCATGGTGGACGATGCCTTTGATGTCAAAAAAGAGAATGAGCATCGTTTCCACTTGGATTTGTCCAGTCACAGGTCACCACCATTTTGGATTTGAAGCAGCTGCATGATACTGACATTTCGTTGATATTGTCTGATTATTTCTTTATATTTCAATCTATTGATGTAGAAGATAATTAATTGTTATCTATATAGTATAAAAGTATATTGGACTTCCAATCATAAGGTCTACTAATAAGTAGGCCCAGAAAGGTCTTCATCTACAACCTACCGAACGGAAACACACCACTTCGTGCTAAAGCAACATCTGCGTAAACCTGCTTGATCATTTCAAACGTCTCTTTCGCAAATTTACCGAGTTTCACACAGAATTTAATCGCGTATCTCTGCTCTAACGAACACTTCACTTTCGGCTTGTACCACTCACGGAAACATGTCGCGCGATAATGTTTTTCCTGCCTCTCCAGGTGGTCGGAGATAACTGACCAGCTGCTCGTTCCTTAGCTAGAAACGCCCTTTACCGAATCCAGTTGGTGCTCGCACGCACCAAAGTAAAGTCGCGGCGGAAGAAAATCAGTCCTATTACTTTCCAGACAAACCCTGGGCATTCTTGTGAGAGTATAATAATACATTTCTGCAAAAACGAGTACGCATTTTGTTCGTTTATTTATATTTTGTACCAAAAGTAAGAGTAGTATCGTCAGAGAAAACAAAAACTGCAAGAAATAGTCTATGGGTCATATCAGCAATAATTCAGTTTGTTAGAGTGAGCATTATTCAAAATTCTTCCGTCTAGGTACACGAACAAACCAACGAAATCGATGAACTCAACTATTGAATACTGTTACCACTAAATCAAGTCGTATCTTATGACGTATGTTATGTACGTTCAATATTGACTTCAAAAGCTTAAAGACAGCCTGGTTTATTACTAAAGACCTATGCTTTCAAATAGCCTCACAAGAAATAGTCTAATGGTATTAAATCACAACTTCTTAAAAGCCATTCCATGTTACAACTCAACCACGTCCAGGACGGCCACAACTTCTTAGAACCCATTCAATTCTAAAAATAATCAAACCTTCATATTTTCTCGGAATAATTCACTTGATGCACGAGCGTAGCCCCGTCATAAAAAGTTGGTCTGCTGCAATCAATGGCTTAAATTTTTGAGTGAGATCGATTTTATACAAGCCCAAATCTTTTCTTAAAATACTTCAGGTTGTAGGTTGAGACAGTTCCAATTCTTAAGAATGTTTTGGAATCCACAAATTGCGGTCTTCAGCAAACACTTCCTTGAATAGCAGCAATTTTTTCACTACTTGAGCGGTTTTTTGTGTTTTTGGCATTTAACAGAGGGTGGGCCATATAAAATTCTAAATTTAAAAAGTCAATAAAAAAACGACTTGATATTTTTCAAAGGTCTAACATTTATTTAAAAGGTTGTTTTATGAAATTTGTTTGTGGAAAACAATTTCGGACAAATGACCACCATGGCTGAGTTTACAGTAGCTTATCCGATCCACCCAATTTTTGAGTACTTTCTCGATGGTTTCAGGCCTTATGGCAGCTACAGCAGCTCGAATCTCGTACTTTAGATCTTGAATTGTTTCTGGATGGTTGCCGTAACTTTTATCTTTAACAGCTCTTTCCAGAAAATAGTCCAACGGAGTTGAACCGCAGTTTCTGGGTGGCCAATTCATATTACCTTTTTTGCTGATAATGCGATTTTCGAAGATAGGGCGTAAAAGATTGAGTCTAGCGTTTGCTGTATGGCACGTAGCGCCGTCCTGTGCCCCAAATGCGACAATTCTGCTTGTTAACGTAAGTATCGAGGTGGAAATGAGCCTCGTCCGAAAAGATGATTTTTCGGTAAAATTGAACATCCTCGGTTTTTTTTTCAATAATTCCCAGTTTACTTCTAGTGAATAGAGATCCATTTCGAA
The DNA here is from genome assembly GCA_037783105.1 of Bactrocera zonata. Taxonomy (NCBI): domain Eukaryota; kingdom Metazoa; phylum Arthropoda; class Insecta; order Diptera; family Tephritidae; genus Bactrocera; species Bactrocera zonata. Next base: position 892,996 of record JBAWJQ010000866.1, on the reverse strand, counting down.
AATTTTAGATTTTTTACTGAATATCTGTCACTTTCCGAATGCTATTTGACGTTTCCAATGTCGAAATATGGATAATTCAAATTTAAAACGTTAGATGGCCCACCCGTTATTATGTAAAGAAAATTTACGCTTGACATTTTTACTAATTCGACGAATAGCAAGCACAGGGTGAACGATTATTAGGACTACAAAATTGTAAAAGTCGACGAAAAGTTGAAATTGGAGAACGATTATTTTATAGTGGTCCGATATCAGCGGTTCCAGAAAATGAGTAAGTACTTGGAGAGATAAAGACGTGGTCAACATTTCAGAGAGATATCTTAAAAACTGAGGGACTAATTAGCCCATATACAGACAGGCGGACAGACTGATTTGTCCTAGCGGTCGGCGTGGACCAATTTTAGTTTAAGTTTATATTACTCAAGTATACTTAAGGACATGTTTTAGTATGTAATAATAACGAAAATAGAGATAATTGTTATATGGACAGGGGAGACTTTGTGGTTCGATTTTGCACATTTTCTGTTTTTAACTGTAGTATATTTGTATGTTCATTTAACTTTGCTAAGATAATTGCATATTGACTAATTTATATGGTATAGTGCCAAAAGGAATTTAAATTGAAGTTAACGTCTACGGTAACTGGGGGCTTGCAAAATTATGGATTGATTTCCATTACTTTTAAAAGTTCCTCCAAAGACACTCTTTAACCAGAGGCTTTATAATAAGAGTGAACACTGAATAAAAATAGAGCAATAACGCAATAACCTGCACTAAATGACTTCGACGGTACCCACATATTTGCCAATATCAAAAATTCCTATAAGGCATGTGTTTATCTCGCCTTCAGCGTGAGTTACCATGAAATATTAACAGTAACTGTTGTTGGTGGCATTACAGGGTTTCAGTAAATTGCGCTGATTATTTCCTCTTTCTCATTAATCTGCTGCAATCAAGAAGAAGAATTTCGCTGCGGTCTATCCTATTACGAGTAAATCTTTTTACACCAACTACTGTGCGGTGTAATATAAAGCTGCAAGTAACTGGTTCATTATTTTGTACTTGACAGTTTTGCGGTCCTTTCGCGGAGTTGATTTTTCCTTAAAGTCGTCATCTAAGCGTACTTGATAAAGCAATTTCCGTAGCCAGGACAATTTCTTTATTCATCCTTCGACGCTTGGTTGCTAGGTGAAGGTCTGCTGTTTGTTGCAATTTTAATATTTATTGCACTTTTAAAGTGAGTATGGCGCAGCAAATGGGAAGCGCTGCAGTAATGAGCAAAAGTAAATGCCGCGGAATTTCTAAATCGCGAGACGCGAGACTGTGGCTCACATTTAACTATGTATGTATAGTAGATATATTTGCTGAGAGGGTGGCTATTTGTTACAGTGTCAGATGTAGTTGGAGCTAAAACGGCTTTGAAAAAATTACACTAATTTGAATCCTCATGTGCACGACATGTGGAGTGTATGTTTCGTCATTTCAGCGGAATCCGAACAAAGTCAGGCATTTATACAAGATGCAACCAAGCGTAGTAGAGCTTTGTAGCGAATCGTGAAAAAAATCGCAGAACAGAACATCAGCAATGGTTTTGACAACTAAACTCTGTGTAAAATTGGCTACATACTCAAAACATAGCAATGACAAATGTAGTTGCGTTACAGCTGTTGTCGGCGTTGCGTGGAAATTAACGACGTACTTGTTGTTCCATATTATGGGAGACAACGAGTTCACTTCCTAGAAGGTTTTTATTATAGAAGAGTCAACTTTATTCAAAATGGTAACAATTTTTTGTTATGCAGTTATTTTTATGCCATTTTTGATTTCAACCAAATGCCGACCACTTACGTAAATTTTCGAAGACCCGGTGGAGCGTTTCGACTACATTGCTCAGAATGTTGTCTTCGAGCTCTTCGAGCGTTGCTGGTCGATTGGCGGAAAACTTTGAATGTATGCCAGAAATGAGACTTATCGTCGTTAGCTTCCTTCATTTCCAGCGCTCAACTAACAAAGCTCTGGCTTCAGTTCTTACGCTAACACAATCTTATGCGAATGCAGAGCCAATTGGAACCGCAAAATTCATCACGTTGTCATCCGAGAGAGATGCAATTGTGTAGAACGATTTTGAAATGACTGATTCGGATTTGGGATTGACTGAAGACGCTAAAACACTTCTTCTAAGAGGTGTGCACTCACTCAAATAGAAGAGCGATTTGTGCCCTGGAGATTTGTTTGTGTACCGGATCATTGCGAAATTGGATTACTATTAACTTCCCAGTACGTTCAAACTATGAACAAGCTGGTCATCCGTGGTTCTTATGCGGACTAACGTCAGACAACTGGAACTTGCGTTAGCTGGGTGTTTACTGCTCAGCAACCAGCAGGTCCGCACTGTGAGATCCTTCTAAACAAGGCGACAGTCTTTTAATTCACTGACGTTGAGACATCTAGGAAATCATCTTTGGTAAATCAGGCGATTTCGATGGAATCGATAGTAACGGTCTCAGCGAATTTGTCATAAGGTGTGAGAGATTTGTCGAGACACGCCAGTCTTTAGGTCTACTACTATACTAACTGTGAGTTTTGGCTTCAGAAACGACTGGTGTTACTACAAAGTGAAATTCTTAGTTTCTTCGCCGAGGGTGTCAACACTTAATCTAAACTATCTGAGAAATAGTTATTTAAAGATAAGAATTTACCGTAATAATAATTTATTAATCCTCTTTGAAGTGCCATTTTTAATAAACTGGGAAAGACAAAGACACACAACATTTTATTTGGTTTAGTTATTTTCATGCAGTTGTACTTAGAAGTTCCACTACTTTAATTTAGAGATCTTACATTTCCTATCTCTTTATTTTCCTGACCATATGCATATGTATAAGGAAGCTAATGATCGTGGGTGATTCTATAAAAGGCTCTAGAGAAGTATAGGTTGTTATAGCTGCATAAAAGTGAAATACTTTGCTAACTTTGAGTACATAAAGAGATGCATTTATATAAAAATACATTTCCCACAAACACATACGCTTAAACTTAAATGCTGACCTGCTTTCGAATCTGTGTAAACTCAGTACATATCTGCAGACAATCTCTTTTATGTAGATCCATGACACATTTTAAAGGCTTACATTTTTAATTGACAACAACCGCTGACACGGAAGCATAATACCTTCCATTATTTCTCATTGTTGAGAATTATACAAGGTTGCTCATGGAAACGTATGTATGCACATACCCATGCAATCATGGAAAACGACAATTTCTGCAGAAGGAGTTGACAAAAGCATTATTACGCGGCCAATAGTGAGAAGAGAATTGCGCATGTGGTGGATATACTCAATTTAAATTCATGTACATGAATATTCTGAACCAAAAGTGGGCGATGCTTTGTACTGATATTTGGGGTTATTAATTAATACGTTCATTAACTGAGTTTATTCTGCAAAGTTCATGCCGTTCGAAACTCTCTCTTTAAGTTTTTGAAGAAACCCTGATTTTATGCTGCGGTGTTTTGTTGTTAATTTTCATAATTTCATTTGAAATTTTTTAAAAAGTGGGCGTGACACTGGTCCTCAAGTAAGTATATAACATATTTCAAAAGTGATTCACCTTTATCAACAGAATTGCTCTTCCGGCAGGGTGAAAATAAATCAAATCGGACCGGCCCACTACCTAAATTACTAGAAGTACCTAACTCTATATATGAGGAAGTCAGAACCATTTAGTTGCACATCCTAAAGTTGAAGATTCTGTAGTTATTGCTTTAGTGGTTATCTAGTGCTCATTTGGGTGCTAAGGTTCAGTTTGGCTGTCATCGTAGGCGATGGGATCGGACTAAAGAGAGAATGGTGTTAGATGAACGGGTTAGACATTAAGTGGTATCCTGTAATCATTTGTAGTGCAGTATTTCGACACCTCAGAACCTTCCTCGACTGCGTTTCATTGTCCAAAAAATAAGGTGACATTTGAATTTAAACTGAGTGCGTCGAAGTATCTGCAGAAGTATTTTTTTTAGGTTGGTACTACTGTCAGTCACATTTATGTCAAGTTTCATATCAAAATATTCATTAGTGTTTGAGATACGTGTCGCTTTCTGAGCTGCTAAAAGTGAGTTTTTCGTTTTTTGCGATGTCGAAATTTTGTTGAGCAAAGAATTTGCATTAAATTTTCTGCTGCGGATAGGTTGAGGATGGTGCAGAAAGCCTTTGGTGATGAGGCTATGTCTAAAAAAAATGTTTACAAGTGGTATAGTGAGTTCCAAGCCGGCCGTGAACGTGTCGAAGACGTAGAGGGTCCAGGGCGACCATCAACCTCAACCGACGAAGCTCACGTTCAACAAATCAAAGATTTGGTGTTGAAAAACCGTCGATTAACAATAAGAGACCTTGCTGATGAAGTTGGCATATCAAAAGGCTCAGCCAATAGAATTTTGAAGGATATTTTGGGCCTCAAGCGCGTCAAATCTCGACTGGTACCGAAAACATTGAATTTTTTGGAAAAAAGGCATCGCGTTGAAGTGTGTGAAACGATGCTTTCCGACTACCAGGGTGTCATGAAATGCATTATATTTGGCGATGAGACTTGGATCTATGCTTACGACCCCGAAACAACCGATCAATCGAACGAATATCGTGCCAAAAGAGAGCCGAGACCAAAAAAGTCGCGCCAAAGTCGCTCAAAAATCAAGGTCATGTTGACTGTTTTCTTCGATAATCGTGGTGTTGTGCATTATGAATTCCTTCCAACCGGCCAAACATTCAACAAGGAATATTATTTCAACGTTATGCATCGTTTGCCTAACGCTATCCGCCTAAAAAGGCCGGAATTGTGGAAAGACAATTCTTGGCTTTTACACCACGATAATGCACCATCCCACACTGCCCTCGTAATTCGTGATCACTTCGCCCAAAACTCAACCCATATAGTTCCGCAACCACCGTATTCACCTGATCTGGCGCCGTGCGACTTCTGGCTGTTCACCAAGCTCAAAAGACCGCTCCGGGAACACCGTTTTTATACGATAGAGGAGATTCAAGCCGCAGCGAAGACGGAACTGAAGGCCATCCCGGAAGATGACTACAACCAGTGTTTCGAAGATTGGAAAATGCATTGGCATAAGTGCATTGCATCGGGGGGGGTTACTTTGAAGGGAATGAAATTGATTTGGAAGAATAAATAAAGAATTTTCAAAATAAATACAATGTCACTTTATCTTTTGGGCACAGAGTATCTCTTTTTTGTATGTTGCCAGCAACTTTGCTTTATCTTTCCATATGAGCTGCGGGCCAGCGAATTGAGGAATTTGTTGCGATTCTGTACTTTGACAGCAATCGGAGTCGCATCGAATACTAGGATTGTTTACAGTTGGAATTTAGCGCCATTGATTGTAGTATTATTAAGGTCCAGTCTGTATTCGTTGCTGTGGATTTAGTGGGGAAGAGTGTCCTCTCCTTGTAGAGAATAGCTTAAAAGGCTGGAGATATAATTGTTTACTTTCGAGCACACGAGGTAATGGAAATAGCAGAGTGTCATTGAAACTGTTAAGAAAATAGGAAAATGTGCATAGCGCCGTCCACCATTAGGTGAAATCTATTAGAGATATAATATAATGTTGAAATATTATACAAGTAATGTTTTGATTTTTTTTAACGGCGACTGAATACCAGCGTCTGTATTAATTTTCCATAATGTGTTGTTTTGAAAGTACATATGCTAAGTAGAATATTTTAATAAATGATAAAATAATTGCAGCAAAAAAAAAATTAACAATGAAAAAATCTGACCAAAAGCAAGGTCATTGAAAAGTTGCAAATTCGCGGAAAAAATCATGACATTTGCTTATAATGAGAACCAAACAGACTTAATTACTTGCAAAGAAAGTTTGAACTCCAAATCATGAATAATAAGAAGTGTGGGCGCGAGGTATCTACACCATAAAGCTTGCCTATTATGAGTAAACTTGTTCGGTAATGCAGGCTATAAATAAATTATAAAATACATATACCGGAAAATGTTTAGGAGAGTTTTGCCTGAAGTTTCAATAATGAATATATTTTGTATGAATGCGAAATCAAAAGGCTGCCAATACAAATTCAAATAATTATGAATTCACTTTTAAAAAGCGGTATGTGTTTGAATTTCAAAGTCACATTCTTAGCACAATAATTTGTAACTCATACTTGATAAACTCCTCAACTCTTTCTAATATATACGTACAATCTGCTAAGAGGATTCTATGGAAATGTATATGACTAATTGCACATTTCGCCTTTGCAATTACATTCATATGATTCTCAGTAAGGACATCTACACAAAAAAATTGTCTTATTTTGCGCAATTATGCATAATTCTGTTTAGCTTCAACTAAAAGCTTCTTCCCATAATGTTTAATTAAAGAAGCACTGCGTCCTTTCATAAGCAGCTACAGTTGCGCTGAAATAATGTTTGTTTTTTCCATGTCCCACTAGCTCCTACTTTCCAATTGCAACGATGCGCAGGACTAAGGCTTTGTGGAAGTAGAGATGAAAGCAATATTTTTTAAAGCCATAAAACGCATGCATTTATCTTATATAATTTTTTTTTTGGTTTTTTCCATTGTTTAGAACAGATAAATGCTAAATTTATAATGATAATAGAAGCATGGCAATATAAAGTGAGAATAAAAAAATCATCACAGAGTAATTCGAATTCAATCCGACACAAAGATATTATATGTATGTATCTGTAATGTTGTGGAAATTACATTGTGGCTTTCTAATTCCATACAACAATAGGTATGATAATTTTTAATGCTCTATTTACGCCCATTTATTCAATTATATGTGTGTATATAATGTATGCCTTTAGTAATCTAAATATCACTATTAATAAAGGATAATCCATTTCAAATTTCCCTACTTTTTTTAAGGAAAAACACAGAAAGTTCAAATTTAATAGCAAATTTTTATTGTCTTTCGAAAGAACATTCTTTGGCATTTATTTTGAAGATTATATATTAAAAATTTTTGCCGCGGCTACGTCTCAGATGGTCTATAGTTATTCTATATTCTATCTTACATTGTTATCCTAAGAAAAGCACTACCACATTCTCTCTTACATACATACATTAATAAGGCTATCACAATAATGTATTATATACTAAGAGCATCATCACCTAATGCTTGCTGATCACCGTTACTTAAACATAAGACATTAAACGCTCAGCTAAATAAGCCAGTTGGATTTTGATGTAGCTGAATTAAAAAAAAAAAAAAAAAAGTAAGGAAAGGGTAAACTCGGGCGCAACCGAATATTATATACTCTAGCATCTTGCAATAATCAAATCCAGAAAAATACTTTAAGATGTAAAACCAATCAAATAAAGTAAAGTCAGCCGGAAGTTCGAAAATCCTGATATTAGTTATATAGGGCCTAGGCCAAGTTTTCGCTTAAATTTATATATTTTATTCACAAAGTTTCACTGTTATGAATAAAACAAGCTGTCTTATTTTCATTGGGATAACTCACATATTGGTGAATATATACAGTACAAAGTCACCCCGACATTCGAAAATATTTATACATATATATATATATATTCGGGCTAAGGGAAGTATTGGTCCGATTAAGACCATTTTTGACATACAAACATGCCACTATAAAAGAAGAATTATCCTTTAATTGCAATTATCTATATCAGCCACTACAAGAGAAGAATTATCCCTTAATTGCAATTATCTATATCAGACATTGACCGACTTTTTCGATCAAAAGTCAACTATAGGTACGGGGGTCCACATACTCGGTACCTAGGGTCTTGAAAAGTGTTTATTGGACTTAAAAAATTTTTGGTTATAAAATGGCACACACTAAAGACATTATTGGTGCGAGGTTTTATTCCGTTATATTAATTGCTTGTTGATTTCTGTACTAGAAACTGAACGGATCAAGTATAATTTAAAATTGCTGTATATGGGAAGTAGGCGTGGTTGTGGTACGATTTCGTCCATTTTCACAATGTGAAATAAAAAATGTGTAAAGAATGCCACGTATTTAATCTTGTCGTATTCGGTTACTCGGGTATGAAATTTCATCAAAAACTAGGCGGTGCCACGCCCGTTGTCCACGTTTTCACAACAGCTCCCATATAACACTTTCATACCATCTGTATGGTAAAACTTCATGTCACTGGCGTATTTAGTTAGTGATTTATCATGCTTTTAGTAGTTTGAACAGTACCGTTAATTAGGAGTGAGCGGGATTTTTCTACGATTTCATCCATTTTCATATTATTGTTAGAATTCTTATAAAATTTGTACTCAGCAAATTTGGTTGTCGTAGCTTAAGTGGTTAAGAGATATGTAAATTATACTTGTTAGAGGGCGGGGCCGCGCCCACTTTTTCAAAAAAGTTATTACACTTTTTATGTTTTCGGTTAATGACGATTTGTGGGCGTGGCAGTGGTGCGATTACGCCCATTTACGACCTCGTTTTTTGTATGAAAGAACCCGCATACCAAGTTTCATCGAGATATCTCAATTTTTACTCAAGTTACAGCTTGAACGGGCCTGATGTGCTCAGTTTTAAACGCAACTCTGAAAAAATGCCAATTGATTAAATGGAAAAAAAATTGGTAATATTAGACAGTCATTAAGGCAGCAACACGATTACCCTGAAATTAATTGTATATTCGTGAAAAAAGTTTTAAATTAATATTAATTTACTATATTAGCAATAAGATGCTTGCTTGCAAATAAATTTGCTTTTCGTTGGAACAGAGATGGAATAAAGTTTTTAAAAATTTCAATTTTCAAAGCTTGAATGCTTCAAAGTCATATCTCTTGTTGTATCTGTAAAGCAGTTCCACACTTTTTTTATTTTGCTTAAAATCGCTTCACTAGCACTGCGACTAAAAGGCACAAGAACGCGTGAAACCGCCAAACTTTCTCGAGAAAAATGAGTTTTGAAATTAAAATACACTTGTTAACAGTGAATGCACGAACATATCTTAAAGTTAGTAAAACTTACGAACGTAGCGAGTCCATTAGTGCTCTTTTCTCAAAACTTTTTTTTTTTTGAGCGCGTGATGGTTTTTACAAGCTACTGTTTACATACTTAACAGACATTTTTATCTGAATGGCCTGCGGAAGAGCATACAAAAACTTAAATGCTTTTTCTGCAGAAATCTGGCATGCAACTTCATGTGTATTCATTACAATACAAAAGAATATGACTTGCCACATGGACATGTGCAATTTGCCTTGCAAAATAATTACCTCCACTGTTTCCACCTGCTTGCGAGCCATTACATTTTTCCCTTACATGGTATTTACACCAGTTAATTGTCTGGATTTTTGCATTTCCCCGATGGTTATCGAGAGAGGTCGCCCTTTCGCTGCCAAATACTCATACAAGTCGACCGTCATATTCCGGCCATTTAATCGCTTCATTCCTGCTATTAGGTTTTGAGCTCAACCGCGCGCGTATAGCACATATGTCTTATTGCCGCCTACCTGGCAGATAAATGAATGTGTGCAATTTGCCATCTCCACATTTGCATCTGCGTTTTCATCTCTAAGTTTTCATTTTTAAATGTTTCACAGTTTTACATGGCAGATAGAAGTAGATAGTCGCTATTTTTCATCTCTCGAGGTTTCACATAGTTTGTATGTGTACGTGGGCGTGTTATGTGTACGTGGTTACACGCTACCAGGCCAGGTTGTATTATTACCTTAGTACAGGTTTTCTGCAGGAGACATCGCCATGTTATGATAACATATCTTCTCCACTATAAAAATTTTCAAGCAATTACGTGGTGTACAGTACGTTCTGGAGTATGTTGTACAAGCTGCTGCAATACAAACTAATTTATGAAGGTAGCTGGATAAATTTGGGATACTCGTCTGTTTACTAGTTGTAATAAAAGAAAATATATATATATATATATATAAACTATAGTCTACATTATGTTCATCATCCAGATCGAAAACAATAGTTTCTATAAAAATATTTTTCCAGAAAATTTTCGTTTAACTGTGTAATAATTATGAAGTCTTTGTATGTTTTTAGTTTTTTCTCTAACATGAACAATTGCTAGTTAGAAATTTTCAGATAATGGTACAAAGGCTAATAATAGGCATTTTTAAAGGCTACTTAACTTTTCTTGCACCTTCGTAATTTAGTTGAACAAGTTCTTTTCTATAAATAGTGGTGGTATAGTGTGTCACCAGACTTACATGGCTAAAACACATGACTTCTTCAACAAACTTGTAATTTCTTAGCACAAGTTGTTTATGTTTTAAATTAAGCCAGTATAATTTATGTTATGTACAGGGCTAACCACATTAAGATATAGGTTACGCTATAGGAATACGCTTTATAATAGAACTGTGCGCACATATGTACTATATGTATATTCATATGTAATAAGGTTAATTCTTGTTCTTCAGCGAAAATATTTCAATATGTCTCTTGAGTTACATTGTTAAAAAAAAGTTTTCTTTTTTTAAACTATTTTAATCAAATTTGTGATAATACATTAGTTTTTCAATTAATAGTTTTAAACTACAAGATTTCCAAATAAACGGCTTTTAATTATACAAATTTTGCTATTTACTTACACTTATTTATATAGCATATTCATATCTCTCTTACATTTAATTTAATTTTTCTCCCAGGGGATCCAACTTGAGAAATTTGTCGTTTGTTCATAAGTAAAATTTTTAAATTACAGTAGCGCCCAAATATAGCGAGCAGAGAAATAGCGAATCGAAAACGCCTGAAATACACAGCAATATTATACGGAAAAGGTAGTTAACTGAATGGACTTAGAGGTGACTGATACTAACTGTTATTCTATCATAATATATATATTGTTATTATTTATTTCTTATTATTACCATAAATTTCAAAAAAGAAAATCTAGCAACTTGGGCTAGTATAAAAACAGCAATATTATTGTGATTTATATGAGAAAAGTTAGTGGAAGTTAACAAGGTAGCTTGGGTATTTGTTGTCCAAACGGTGCACTGAGCGCATGCTTGGGTGTAAATTGCCCTGTAAAGTTAACCCATATGGACATTTAACTCATATTTATATAGGTATGCAGCTCCGAGAAGTGCATTTTCTGCTATATAATATAGTATATGCAAATAAAAATGTATGACTTTTATACTCTTGCAACATTTGCTACAAAATAAAATAGTTTTGTTCATCTAACAGTCGATTGTATAACCTTAAACTAAGAGAGATCGATATAGGTGATCAGACAAATGACAAGATAAATTGAAATCCGGGTGACTCCTATCTGTCCATCCGTCTATGCAAGCTGTAACTTCAGCTCAAATAAAGATATCCTAATGAATCCTTGTAAACATTTTTCTTGGCGAGAAAGTAAGAATGAGTTTTATATACAGTTACAAGGCCGAAAAAAGCGAAATTTCCAGAATTTTTCTGAGAACAATTTAAACATTCTTCTTCAAGAACTTTTGACATATTTTCATATTTTAGTATCTGTCAACTATATTTTAATACTTAATATTAGTAAAAATAGTTATTTGGAAAGAAACTAAATCTGACCTCCTGGTGATTCTCCCAAAAATGACGTTTTGTGGTAACCACTACATCTCTGAACTGGATCTCCTGAAATTAAAAAAACAAAAAAAAACTCAAACAGATTTCGTTAAAGTAAAAAATCTAGTAATTAATTGAAGCAATAAAAAAGTATAACTTTTTGACAAAATGGATGTTCCTCAAAAAAAAAAATAAATAAATAATTTGTTTACCAAAATTTCGGCTTTAAAATGTTTTTAAATAAAGTTAATTATCAGTGAGAAAAATCTTCGACTAATTACTAAAAAATATATTTAAAAAGCTCATGTTAAAATTTGGGACTATTCGGTTTAGCCGTTTTCGAATAATGTTGGTCACCGACTTTGAAAATACTATTTTGAGAAAAACGTGTTTAATTTTTGAATGCACCTCCAAGCACTTCTTTTCAAATTTACTTCTAACTTCGAAAATATTCATCAGGACGATGTGTAATTGTTTGTATGTACTCTGCAACATATGTGCATTAAGATAATGAAATAAAAAATAAATAATTCCTTTTTCTGAAACAACAAATTCGCTTAGGACAATTACCTTAACACTTCTATCGACACTTTAAGAATGGATAAAATCCGAAAATAACCCCGTCCACTACCTATATAATGGTTGTGTTAAAATCAACTATAAGCGGGATAAGTCAATAACTAAATTCGCCAGTATCTTAAGATTTTACAACCAAGATGGTATGGGGGTTTTATGTGAGCTTAGGTAAAAATTTGTTAATGGGGGTGGTAGCACCCACTTTTAAGTGAAATCACATATCTCGTCGCTCGACGTACCAATTTCAACTATTATTTGTATTATACAAATTTTCACAAATAACTCTCTTAAATTATACTACCTTATGACCAACAATTGTTTATATATAACCAAAATGGTTCATATCTCTAGTTACCGAAAATGTGGTCCCCTGTATCCTTAGCTGATTTTTGAGCGAAAATATCGATCAATGTATGGAATATAGAATCGAAATTCACAGAGATAACTTTCCTGATAACAGTATCTCTGTGTATCAAATTTTTTTTTAATTAGATATATATTTCCCTGAGCCCCTATATTCCTATTATAAAATTTTTCGAACTTCCGTGGAATTTTATAAGGCATATATTTCCCATATATGAGTTTGTTCAATGATAACGAGAGTGCATGTTTTGCTTGCAACAGTGCATCTTTGGATTCCGATCCTCCGGTTGACGTTTTGTACCTTAAGGTTTTTCTTTAGTCTATATTCTTACGAGTTGCAAAAGTAAAAAATTTTCAGTTGCATCCGAACCTATCGCTTCCTTGCTTGGTCTTCTTCACAATATTCAAACCAATGTAAATGTGCATTCTTTTGTGTAAACTGCAGGCAATGCATATAATGAAGGGACGCAGCGAAACAACATTGTTTACAGTGGTTTGCAATTAATTAAATTACATTTTGCACTCGCTCTTATAAAAAAAAAGAAAAAAATATACCTCATTGTGCCAGAAGCGTATACGGATATATGGAGTATGGCATATTAAACTTGTACTATACTGTGGGGTTATGTGCATATTAACGTGGAAGTTGAAACCATTAAATGAGGAAGTAAAGGGTAAATATATTAACATTATCCTTGTTATATACGTTGAGTTCGTGGTCATATATTCTTATGTATGCATGCATATATATCTTTGTTAGTCCTAATGGAATGATATGCCTTCTTTATGTTTTATCGAAATTATTCTTTTGTCAGTGCCCATTGGTGACTGCATTGATTGTTGTAATTATAGATTGCTTCTTACAACAGATTCATCGCAGTCATTGAAAATATTATTTACGATTATCTGAAAACCCCTTAGCGAAAATACTCTTTATTCTAGAGGATATATACAGTTATAAGGTTGGAAAAAGCGAATTATTCTGTGAAAAATTAAATTTTTTTTGTCCAAAAATTTTTACACATATATTAAATCTAGTAAAACAAATAGAATAAATATGAAGAATAATTTTTTTTGACAAAATGGCGGTTTTTCAAAATAATAGCTCTTTGACCAAAATTTCGGCCTTAAATTGTTTACAAAAAATATTAATCGGTGAGAAAAATTCAATTAATTACTAAAAAAAATATATTTTAGAAGTTCGCACTTAAATTTGAAACTAATTGGCTTAGGCGTTTTCGACTAATGTTGGTCACCGACTTTGAAAACTCTATTTTGAGAAAAACTATTTAAAGTTTGGAATGCACTTCCAAGCACTCGTAACTTCGAAAATATTTAGTGAAACGATATGAAATTTTCGGTGTGTATTCTTAAATATATATTCATTAAGAATTTTAAGTAAACAAATATTTTTTGAAAATTCTAACTGAATAAAACCGTCTAACTGAATGATTTATTGTGGTCACGGGTATTATTCATTTTTGATACTGAAAGACAAATTTTTAATGCTGAAAGACAATTTTTTAATCAAAACTATTTTTACCAAGTTTTTTTGGACGTACTTTTAAAGATTCATTCATATATTTAATACCAGCTTTTTCCGCATAAGATGATCATCTTCGCTGTGACGGTGCTAATACAATACAATTTTTGTCTACAAGTATTTAACGCTTTGATGAAATTTTGTTGTGTTTTATTTTGAAGCGTTTCGATAAACCATTATATTAGCAGATATGTATCTTCTGGTATATATTTTTTTTCAATTTTGAAATTTATTTTACAAACAAAAATTAAATTTCTATTTCTGAATGTAATTTCAAAATCAGCAGGGTTTGGCAAAAATGCCTCCATTAGAACCTCCTGCTGGAAAAATCGGATAACTGTGTTGTCTTTCGTAGTAGTGTGGTTCGGACGTTCTGCGGGCACATAACGAAATAACGTTTAATTTTTTAATATTATATATTATATACAAGAAGGCAGAGTTCATAAATTGAACAGAAATCAATATATTTGTGAAGTGTTGTCCGGCTTAAGCTGTGCACCGATTTCAAAAAAATTTATTATGTGGTCAAAATGTTGGAATTTTGGCATAATTACAATTCCAACATTTTAAGTATGTAGTGAAATTAAATTTTTACAGAATCATAAGTATGTGCTGAACAAAATATATCACATTTTGACCGATAAATGAAAGAGACATAAATATCGTAAAAATCGAAATTCCGATCTAAGAGCTAAGAGCTAATGTGAAGTGATTTTGTCTAACCCGTAAATGACATTTTACAAAAAGAAATAAACTCACAAAAAAGTACGCTGGAAGTAGATATATTATGAATTCAACTGGAAGGATGAAAATATTTATGGACACTGGACACATACATATTCGCACACCAATCAATTACATGTTAAAAAAAAAAGTAGAATCACTTAATTTTATCAATTAACCTCTATGTAAAGACCAGAACAAAGCATCGAGTTTGATTTCTTCTTGATTACATCTCACTTAAAGTTAGGCGAAGTGACTATTGTTTCCTAAGCTCAAGGTAATCGTCACATATAAAATTTTTCTCGCATTGAAATAAAGAGCAAATCTGTAGTTTGAGTTCATAAAACGATGTGCAGTTTAAAGCTATTAAAAAGTGGGCGTGGTCCCGCTTCCTAACAATTTAAAAAAGTTTGTATTTTGCCTACAATACCCACACTATCTGTGAACAAATCCTTCTGGAACTTCATTACATATAAAATGAGAAAGTAAAAATACTTTCAGCTAATTGAATGCGAACAATGGGTGTGGCACCGCATACCATTACTTGCAATATTATACCTGAAAACAACTGAGAACTTTAATTCGTAGTACAATCACGCCTAATTTCCACGTATCAATTTTTATATTCCATAAAAGTCTTTTACTTTACAGTATATGTGCTGTACATATGAGTATACATGCATAAATATGTATATGTACATATAAACATGTATTGTTGAAAGCACCAAGTAATTACAAAACCGCAAACAAACCTCAATAGACCGTCCACAAAGGTTTTTGCTCGCCTCGCCGCAAATGTTTGTCAAACCAGATAAAAAGTGAAATGAAAGAATATACCATATGCATCTGTTTTACAAATACAAATATATGTAATTGATTGACTTTCTATAGAAATTATAATTAAAAAACGTTTATATTGAAGCGATTTCTTTGAGTTTGGGTAAGGCAGGCCTGAGATTGTGCGAAACTAATCAAAGACTGCCCCTTCCATTAAAGGATTATAATGAACTTCGATAGCTTAAATTAAAATCATAATGTCTATGCATTTTACTAGCCCTTGTACTTCTTTCTAGTTTAAGATAGTATAGTGTAAAATGTAAATTCGGGAGGTAAAAGTATGAACTGAATCAAAATGGTGTAAATAAATATGTGTCCATTACATACCAAGAGGATTGTTTTTCCTGTTTTGCAAACATCCGTTAGAGTGTGAGTTTTTGCTCTAAACTTGTACGTAAACGAACACTATATTTTCAATTTGAACCGTTTTTAAATCGTATTTTCTTTTTCCAAGTATATAACATAGGAATTTTAGACGTTTTACAATAAACAAGTGCATCTAGAAACTTTGAAAAATATATGATATTCGAGTACAAAATTTTCCGCTCTCCAAAAACGGTCCGAATGAGTTTTTCATAAAAACTTTTATTTAAAAGTTGTATGGAATCGAAGTTATAGTTCAAATGCCCTAAGCGTTTATACATGTGATTTATACTTTCGTTGTTGCTCATACGACATGGTGTACTACGAGTAAATGCAACTGATCCCTTAATTTAACTGCGTATAACTTCTTAAGGAAGGATTACATAAAAAAAAATTTCTTCAAAGTTACAAATTAATTTGCTTTAAAGATGACTTTTTTGTAAATGTTCATAAAATCCCTATAAGGGAAAAATCTATAACCTTAAACGTTTTTAAAACACTATAAGCGCACATATTGCAGCGTCAGTTATAGAAATATGTAAATATCTCTGCCACATATTGGACCACAAAAAATAGAAAGTTTGATTGAAACCACATTCATTACAGATTTCATAATTAATACACTGCGTCAGTATTATGCTGAGTTGCAATTTCAATTATAAATTGACAAAGTGAATATTTATGGGCAGCGCTATTCGCACATAACACATTTTTACAAAAAATTGTACACTTTATATACTTACATATACTTGTTTTATAATATCGTGTATATTTTTAGGTATATAAAGTGGCATTTCAAGCTAATGGCCTATTTATAAAATGGTTATCGATTATTGTATTTTTAAAATAAAAGTATTTCACATGCATAAGTCCTTTGATTGCATGATATATTTTTGGCGCATTCTGACCACGAAACTTTCCAAAAACATTTACAGATATTCTTTTGTATATAGCAGAATTAGACTGGACCAGAAGTCAACTTAAGGCACAACGAAAAAAATCCAAATCCAGTAAAAAGTCTTCAGTTCGATACAGTAGTAATATTATTAAATTTTCAATTTATAACAGTTTTATTTGTTTACATATATTTTATAAAACAGAACTGTTTTACTTTTCAAATGAGGTATGGAACTTATCCAAATAAGATTATACACATAAATAATGCCATAAATGAAATATGAAACATCAGCACAAACTAAAGGTGGTTGTAGGGGTGGACACTGCATCGGAAATTGTGGTAGTTTCAATTTTAATGTTGAATAGACACCGCAAATCGTTAACCGCAATTCGCGAAACACAATTTATACTATGTACTATAAACTATGCACATATTAAAGTTTAATACATTTAATAAAGACAATTTATGAATTGCTTGGTAAATCTACCACCCATATGTAATGGATAATGCTCTTTTTCTATTCATAGTGCCTACCAATGTCTCTTTCCATATGTTCATGACATAAATGAACCTGAGAAATGGTCATTAAACTGTTTAATATTGGAGTTACGCATTTGTTATGTACGTAGGTTGCTATATATATATCTGGACTAGGCAACACTAAGTGTTGCCAGGTGCAACCTGACATTTCCATTGGAAAGTTTGACATTTTTTAGCATAACATCACTCAGAACGTTTTGTCATTTAATCTTGAATTGTTTTATTTACAGGGAATTAAAAAATTCATCTCGGCCAGAAAATAGAATTAACTCGTGAACATTTTAGTGCGATAATTTTTCACAACTTTCGACGTGGATTATTACGACAAGAGTGCATCGATGAACTAAAATCTTTGTATGGCTACAAAGCACCATCCTATAGCACTGTAAAAAACTGATACAACGAATTCAATCGTGGCCGACGCTCGCTCAAAGACGAATTCCGTGAAGGTCGTCAAAAAACAGCCGTTGTGCCAGAAAACATAGATGCCGTACGTGAACTGATAACGCAAGACCGTCATGTAACATATCTTCAGATAGAGGCATGCCTATGCATTTCTCCCACCAGCATACATTCGATATTGCATGAACACCTGGCCGTAAAAAAGGTTTGTTCTCGTTGGATCCCGCACAATTTGACAATCGCTCAAAAAATGGCTAGGATTGGTGTAAAGAAATGCTGAAAAAATACGATCACGGTGCTTCAAAAGACGTTTATAAGATCGTCACAGGTGACGAATCATGGATCTATGCGTATGAGCCCGAAACAAAACAGCAATCGACCGTGTGCGCCTTCCAAGACGAGCCAAATCCAACAAAAAAACATTTTCGTTGATAAATATGCCTATTTTCATTATTAGGTCAGAAATATATGTAGCAGCCCTCGTACACTTTTAATGACCTATTAATTGGAAATTTCCCGGTTTATCATAATCAACCAATTTTTATAGCAAAATTGTTTTTTTTATTTAACATAGTCCCCTTCAAGGGTGATACACTGATTAAAGCGACCCTCCAACATTTTGATACCATTTTTGTAGTATGATGGTTCTTTTGTTTTAATATATGAAATAGTTCCGGCAATCACTTCTTCATTCGACAAAAAAATTTTCACACCATGCCGAAACAATTCGAAACCCTGTTCATGGATCACTGACACGCCCTTTCTTTTTCTTCAATTAATTTCGTCCTTCAAATGGTCCAATAATGATGTGTAATACTTAATCGCCGTTGATGAACCTGCCCTAACTCTGCTAGCCATCTGTTGCGTTTTTCCACGCCTTGGAGCGGGTCCATCGTATGCAGTTCACTGGAATGACCGTCGATTGGACTTCGGAGTGAAATAATGGAGCCAAATTTACACCATTGTCGCATATCAACCCATAAACTCGGGTTTATTATTATTTGGTCAAAAGTGCGCTCCCGCCGCACCCACTTTACATAGATCTTTATCATATCCAAATAATTGTGAACGATATGATGTACATGTACATGTAGAGAGCCTGCTTTTCGAAAAGCTTCACTATACGGTCATCCAAAATTGCATTTGGAGTTTTTTCATATTTTCGTCGGTATTAACCTCTTTGGGCATTCATTGCGATCACCGTTTTTGGTACTCATGTCACTACGTGTTAACTTAGCATATCAATTTTTTATGGTTGATTTTCCTGAAGCAGTGTCCGGAAACTCGTGATTAAGTCAAGGTTTTGATTCAACTGTATTTTAATAACACATGAAATTCCGTTTTATAATTTTTTCACAATAACAAGTAACTTCTCTCAAAATAATATAACTCACAAACTAAAGATCCACAGCGGTAAAATTTGTGCACGCACCTTTAGAAGTTTAGAGCTTAATAAAAATTATATGGACTTAATTCCAGTAGATCCCAATAAATGGGGAGTAGATAGGGGTTCATAATAGATTATACTAGCTTATATTTCGTAAACAAATTTAAGATTTTCCGAACACCTTTTTTTGGTCTTTCATTATATTTATTGTAATCGGACTTCTATACAACTAATTTTTACTTTGCGGCTTTTAAAAATTTTACTAAAGATGGATGTGAATGTTCGTAAGTTTTTTTATTAATAAATATGCCATTCTATGAAAATATTGTCAAAGTCCTGAAGATAACTCGCTTAAAAAAATTAAGATAGGAAGCTATGTCTTCGGTTTACTTGGCTTGATTAGCTTTCAGCACCCTTAGAAAATATAACTGCAAATTTAATACAGAGATCTATTTAAACTTATTTTTTAGAAAGCGTTCAGCCTTTTGTACTATCATATCTTTCGCTAATATGAAGCTACTCAGATTGCTGACATCACAGATAATGGGACCTAGAACACAACAAGAGGACAACTTAATATACTCTCATATTCCTACCTGTCAAAGTCACGTCGTTCACATGTAATTTGTGTCATTTGTAAGTGAGGTAAGCCAAAACGTGAGCTGCCATAAGATTCGTACATACAAACATTATTTACATATATGCTTCATAAAACCACATATTCGACTGCAATACTATTACACTGAAGAATTCCTTAATGCTAATTTTACATTTTGAAGTAAATAGTTGCAAGCACTTATATATAGTTACACGTTTTAGCCTCGGGACATTCACTGACTCTATTTATATGCCCTTGGTTGTGAGCGTTTATTATCTAGTTAAAATTACATACAGTTCCACTGTGCAACTTTAAGTTTATGCTTTAACTTATCTTTTCAGAGTTGCATTTATGACACTAAAACCATAATGTCTAATACCACTAACGTGACTCACACAAGGAAAGCATTGTGTGCGGAATAAGGAGCAAGAATAAATTTTAGGTTAGGTTAGGTCGTAGGGTTGATCCAAAGTCGATGAATATTGAACAGATATTCGTCCTTCGCGTTGCCCATGAGAGGTCTTACTCTGACAAGAATTGTCCCCGAGGTTCTGATTAACTTGTTAAGAAGCTTTGCTAACTCAAAAATAGAACCGAATTGGATAAGATTGGGACATTCGTACACTGAATTACATAAATTCTTTCGCAATCAGACTATAGCCACAAAGCAGAAAATATAAGTACATATACTAGTACTTCTTGTTATACAACTGTGAGCAAAAAATAGTAGGGCTTTGATCATAATTGTAAAATTCTTAATTTATTAATCTGGGCTCCCTCAGAGTACTCCCCTTTCGCCACAATATTTATGCCAACGTTTTTTCCAATTCCCAAAACAGTTGTTAAAAAAAATTCCGGAATATGGTGAAATAAAGATGAAATGAAAATCAAACAAAAAAAAAAAAAAAACGATTACATAATCAATGACTCTATGAATACCTATTGTCCACTTTGGTACGGAAAATTTCCTGATCACACGACTAAATCCAATTAAATAAGTTGAGTTTCAATATTAATTCAATTAACACACCTGACAAACTATTTTCAATGTAACAGTCTAATCATTTTTAAATTGCGCGCAAGTGAGAAAGTTCTTTCATCGCTATTCACATAAGAACATCCATTTGCAGGCGAGCTAAAGTAAGAAGGCCAAACATTTCATCCACGGAGTTGTGCACTGGGTTTGGGACCCGCCACGTAAAAAAAACGCCTCCAATGAAAAAGAGCAACAAGCCTCGGATGAGAGGCCCCCCTTTTGATAGCTGCCTTTATGCTGCGATGTCTGAATTTGGTATCCCCGCAAAACTAATACGGCTAACGGTTCGATACCAAACGAGTTTTCAGGCAAGGCGACTCTTTATGCGCGACTTTTTCAGTATGCTGCTGGAGAATATTATTCGAGCTGCAGAACTTAATCTAGCTGGTACAATCTTTTATAAGAGTGTACAGCTGATGGCGTATGCCGATGATATTGATATCATCGGCCTCAACAACCGCGCCGTTAGTTCTGCTTTCTCCAGACTTAACAAGGAAGCAACGCAAATGGGTCTGGCAGTGAACGAAGGCAAGACGAAATAGCTCTTGTCATCAAACAAACAGTCGTCGCACTCGCGACTTGGCTCCCACGTCACTGTCATAACCTCGAAGTCGTTGATAATTTCGTCTATCTTGGAACCAGTATAAACACCACCATTAATGTCAGCCTGTAAATCCAACGCAGCATACCTCTTGCCAGCAGGTGCTGGCGGACTGAATAGGCAATTGAGAAGTAAAGTCCTCTCTCAACGACCAAAAAACCAAGCTCTATAAGTCACTCATTATTCCCGTCCTGCTATATGGTGCAGAGGCTTGGACGATGAGAACAACTGATGAGTCGACGTTGCGAGTTTTCGAGAGAAAAGTTCTGCGAAAGATTTATGGTTTTTTGCGCGTTGGCCACGGCGAACATCGCATTCGATGGAACGGTGAGCTGTATGAGATATATGACGACATTGACATAGTTCAGGGAATTAAAAGACAGCGGCTACGCTGGCTAGGTCATGTTGCCCGGATGGACGAAAACACTCCAGCTCTGAAAGTATTCGACGCAGATCCCGCGGGGGAAGCAGAGGAAGAAGAAAACTTCCCCTCCATTGTAAGGACCAGGCGGAGAAGGACCTGGCTTCGCTTAGAATATGCAATTAGCGCCACGTAGCAAAAAGAAGAAACAACTGGCGCGCTGTTGTTAACTCGGCTATAATCGTGCAAGCGGTATCGACGCCATACGATCCCTAACGAATGTTCCAGTCGTAAGAAAAAATCACAGTTTAAAGTCAGTTCACAGGAGCATCAGGATTTCTACTATTGTGGCCAAAAAATAGGGACTTTTTAATTAAAATTTCGAAATGTCCTTGTTCTTACGATGAATTCAAGTATTCAACAAAGAAGTTTCAATAAATTTTATGTGCGAAATCAAAATTCTAGTGCCGAAACGTTCAGAATTTGGAATAGGACTTCGGTGATAATTTTTGGTCGCGAATAAGTTCTTTCGACTGCTACAAATCAAAAAGGGTCGACAACGCGTTGACGTCGAACCATATTCAGGACGGCTGTCAACATCAATTACAACATTAATCTTGTATGAAATCAGAAAGGCAATACTGTTTAGTGCGCTGAATGGTGTCATCGAGCTCCTCTCGTTACGGGTTGATTAGCGTAAACCATTAATTTAACACATCGCAGAAAAATAGTCCAAGTACGACTCAATTTTTACCCAAATTACAGCTTTCGCAGAGGTAAGGACAGACGGATGGACTTAAGAACAGATAGCCACCCAGAGTTGAACACGTCCCTTCATCCTGATCATTTATATAGTAAGTACCACACATGCATAATCCTATATCTAACTCGGTTTCAGGTGATACACAACCGTTGGTTGAACAAAACTGTAGCAACATGTTGCAATAGTATAATAATAATGATTATTATAACTTTCGATAAATGAAATACATATTCATGATTCCTTCCAAAATACAAGCGAGAAATATTTTTATGAATCATTTTCAAAATAAAACCAGAAGTACAATTACTTGAATTCATGTATCGGCAATAAAATTTTCACCTTTTATTCGTAAATTATATTTTCACTATATTGAATAGTGAATTAAATGTATACCAAAGCGACAACAACCCATGGCCGGATCTACTGGCAGTCTAATATAATTTCGTATAAAGTTTTCCTATAAAAATTTCAATTTTTCCTGATCCACCATCTTTTAATGATGTGTTTAGGATACGAAGATCATTCAAAGACACGTGCGGCGCATTATAATTGGTTTTCAGCAGTTTTGAATTTACTTGAGTAATTCTATTTTATTTTGGCCTCACTAAGGTTCATCCCTAAACAGACATTTTTAATATCAACTGGCAACGTAAAATTCACACATACAAAATTGCTTGAAACCCTTTTCTGATTTTATGACTTCATTTTCTGTACGTGACGCCTGCTTACCTAAAAACTTTCACAAAGTTTAATTTTATGATTGAAATTAATGAGTTAACATTTTGTCCCTTCCGCTTGGTATAAATGCTTTCAAAATATGTAAAATCTAAGAAATTTGGGTGTTTAGTTTAGTTTCAAACTTATTTCGTGTAGGAAATATTTATATGTAATATTTTTCAATGAAAACAACAGTGGAGTGTTTTGTGAGTTTTATCCAGGGAGTTGTTGCGTCTGCTTTAAATTATTTCTGAAGGGTAACTGCTACTCCCTACTATTCTCTGTACCAAAATTGAGTACTTTAAAATAATTGTTAAACTTTTGCTTTACCAATATTATATTATAATTAAGATTTTTTGTGGCATAGGCATTGGTCACATTTTAACTATCTCCAATACCAACCTCCTCTGAGAGCCAATAAATCAACTATTTACTCACGTAATTGCTCATAGACGAGCGGATAGGCAGACTTTCAGAAATCAACTCTGTAAAAATTCTAATTGGTTTAAGGTATTAGAAAACCGTTGGGTAGAGCAAAGCAAACGCATCTGTCGAGACTATAAAAGTACTAGTGTGAGATATTGTTTTTAAGTACAATAAAGTGTTAGCATGAGTGTTAATAGATGTCATTGAAACTTTCTTAGAAATCTTTGTTTGTTCTTACTTACTTACTCTTCCATAAATACCGACCAAAACGAAACGATCAAAAAAAGCTGCGCCTAAGCATGATTGACTAATAATCGTTGCACACGTAGATAAGTATGCAAATGTTGCCCACTTTTATAATTAACTTACTATTGTACATTGTATGTCAATTGATATGACATCTGCTAACTAAGTTGTAGGTAATTCCCGCAGGCTACACACGAAATGTCCCACTAATCAATCCTTCAGCCCACTAATATTTCATATTGTAATCGCCGTTGGTCAACTGTAATCACATTAAGCACGTGACTTCATCTCAGTTCATCGCGCACAACTACCTGACAAACCAAATTAAGTTTTAGGTTTCGGCATTTATAATCATTTAAGTTTGTCAGTTGTGCATTATTGAATCACATTTATGGTTTTTAATTAATGGTATAGCATGTGTATTTTATTTAAGTTCTTACAGATATACGATTCTCTATATGAGTAGCTGCTAATGAAAAATTTGTGCACGACATGCTTGTTCTTAAATTAATTTCACACTTGACGCACACTTATACACACTGGTAAGTAAATTAGCAAAATTGTCGCATTTGCCGCGTGAACAATCATGAAGAAAATTAGTTGGCTCTCTTCTAAATAGTTCAAGTTCAAAGTTCTAAAAAATTTTATGCTAAGATGCTATGGGTGCATATTTTTATACTCTCGCAACAAAGTTGCTAAAGAGAGTATTATAGTTTTGTTCACATAACGGTTGTTTGTAAGTCCTAAAACTAAATGAGTCAGATATAGGGTTATATATACCAAAGTGATCAGGGTGACGAGTAGAGTTGAAATCCGGATGTCTGTCTGTCCGTCCGTCTGTCCGTCCGTCCCTGCAAGCAGTAACTTGAGTAAAAATTGAGATATCATGATGAAACTTGGAACACGTATTTCTTGGCTCCATAAGAAGGTTAAGTTCGAAGATGGGCAAAATCGGCCCACTGCCACGCCCACAAAATGGCGGAAACCGAAAACCTATAAAGTGTCATAACTAAGCCATAAATAAAGATATTAAAGTGAAATTTGGTACAAAGGATTGCATTAGGAAGGGGCATATTTTGAGGTAATTTTTTTTGGAAAAGTGGGCGGGGCCTCGCCCCCTAAAAAGTTTTTTGTACATATCTCGGAAACTACTATAGCTATGTCAACCAAACTCTACAGAAACGTTTCCTTCAGGCATTTACATATACAGTTTAAAAAAAGAAGAAATCGGATAATAACCACACCCACCTCCCATACAAAGGTTATGTTGAAAATCACTAAAAGTGCGTCAACCGACTAACAAAAAACGTCAGAAACACAAAATTTTACGGAAGAAATGGCAGAAGGAAGCTGCACTCAGGCTTTTTTAAAAATTGAAAATGGGCGTGGCGTCGCCCACTTATGGACCAAAAACCATATCTCAGGAACTACTCTACCGATTTCAATGAAATTCCGTATATAATATTTTCTTAACACCCTGATGACATGTACGAAATATGAGTGAAATCGGTTCACAACCACGCCTTCTTCCAATATAACGCTATTTTGAATTCCATCTGATGCCTTCTCTGTATAATATATAGGTACATACATATAAATAAAAATACAATTCAATACTCAAAGTACACAAATTGATCTAATCTAATTAATTTTACAGCAAAATAAAAAAATATGTAAATGACGGATAATGAAATCACTTTATCATGCGAGAGTATAAAATGTTCGGTGACACCCGAACTTAGCCCTTCCTTACTTGTTTACTGTAAAATAGTTTAGTCTCGACATCTTGGTAGCATAAGAAAATAGTGCAAAATCAATATTAAATGTCTTAATATTTTCAGTCTCAGCCACTAATAGAAGTTGGTAACTTTGCTTCTCTTGGATCTAATAGTTATTTTGAACATTTTCAAATAGTTCAAATATAATTGAGAATAAGTACCCTCCAAATATATGATATGGTGGAGAATTATTCTCAGGCGTTGACAAAACCCCATATTACACAGAAACAAACTTCACTTCACAGGTATATTTTATTTTGCCATGAAAGTTCTTTATCCTTAGTTTGATTGACGTTTCTTTTTGTGTGTTATAAACATCGTGGCAAACTTATAATACACTATTTACGAAATAATTCAATATTCATTCTTCGAAATCGTAAAATTGAAAGGAAATAGAAATTATATTAGAGGTCATACTATATTTTACTTCCCGTCAGCGAAAAAAATAATAAAATCATGCTCAAACGAGATATACTATATGTAATATATACTCAACCGAAGAGGCTTAATATATAGTAATACTGTGATCAAATTGAATTATTAATTTAAAATTCGCCTGTTTTTCGCATCGATAAATTTTTTTTCTCGTCAAAATATTCATAATTATTTGAGATATGCGTCGTTTTGTGAGACTCTAAAAGTGAATTCTTCGATTTTTATTATGTCTGAATTTATTGCACAAAGAAGTGCGATAATGCACCATCCCACACTGCATTGATTATTCGTGATCATTTTGCCTAATGTTCAACTAATATCGCAACTACCACATTCGACTGATTTGCCTTCGTGTAACTTCTGGCTATTCAGCAAATTCACAAGACCACTCCGAGGACACCGTTTTGACTCAATCGAGGATATGAAAGCTGAATCCAAGAAGGCTGTGAGGCCATCATGACCGAGGATTTTTCCTAGTGTTATGATGACTGGAAAATTCATTGGCATAAGTGTATTGCATCGGGAAGGGATTACTTTGAAGGAGATGAAATGTACAAAATTCACCTTTCAATTTGATCACAGTAGTACAAATATATGGAATTGACGTGGAAAAGATCAACCTGTACGGAATTTATTATATTAGAGATATGAGGCTTGGGCAAAGGTCTGTATAGTAAGATGGAAATCATAGGTTATAGTGTATATAGTGATTGCATTCACTTTTGCCATTGATCAGGAATACCCGAAAATATATTTTCAAGCAATTTTTTAAAGTCTTTCTCTGAACGAGATGCACAGAAAGGAAAGCGTTATGCAGGCGTAGAGGCCAATCCAAAGGCTTGCACCGGCATACTGACGGCCATACCGGCCAACGAACTAAAACACTCGTTCGACATGCTTTTAAAATAAATTGATTTTGCCGAAAAAACCTATACTATATGTAATATAGTTCTTATTTTTAAGTCCTGTTTTCTTTGGAACGCACCTTGTATTACATTTTCTCTCAGTTTCATTCAATTTCCTTACATACCACAAACAATATTTAAGGAATAAAATCAATCGGGTGTTTGAAAATCCTTACATCAGTGCACAGAGTAAATTTCCATCTGACTCTAATCTTTTTTAGCACAAATATGACTTTTGTTAGGAACATGTCTCAGTGTTATTAAGATAGCTCCAACATTGCTCGATTTGTGCGGTATAATGTCAACCGGAAGTTGGAAAGTCTTAATAATAGGTATAATGGGGTCTCATGAAATATTGACCCGATTCAAAATATTTTTGATTTCCGCGATTTTTAATAATACGAGTATTTCTTACAGATTAATCGATTGAAAAATGAAAGAATCAGACGTAATATAAAATTACATAGCTCTGACCAGATTTTGCCCATTTGTGAGGTATAGGATTGTTAGGTTTGTGTTCAGTACTGAATTTGGATTGAATTGGTCGAAAAGGTCTTGAGATAGGGGATTTCACATAGAGGTGCCTCGTCAATTGCTAACTTTTGAATTTATTGCTTTCTGCAAAGTTCTTTCGTACCATATTTTCGCACAATATCTAATGTCTCTAACGTATTTATTTTTTAGTTTGTTTCCGGTTAATAATTTTTAAAACAAGCGTTATATAGGGAGCGGGTAGATATGCAGTCAGATATCATCCATTTTCTCAGATAACAAATCTCTTGCCCTGAGCTTATTTGGTTGACTTTCTTGATTAAAGGTTTGGTAGGTATGCACATTTAACTTATTAGAGGGCGGAGCTATGCTCATTTTTTGGAAATTTTTCATACCAGACTCAAATCGTTGTACCAAACAGTCTTCTATCATTTTATTGAGGCTCGTTATAGTAACTTATACGTTTTTGGGCATGACAATGGTCCATTTCTGCCCATCAGCATTTTCTTATGATGCCAAGAACACGTGTTAAAGTTATCAATATATCTAAATTTTTGCTCAAGTTACAAATAAGCACAAATATGTGTCGTTATAAGAAAAACACGATCTCTCAATTTTATTACGATAACTCATATATGTGCAGTATTAAGTAATCAGGAAATTCGGAAATCTTTATGTTAAGTACATAATGGTTAAAGAAAGTATTGACTCGATCCAACCTATTTGAAGCACTCTACTAATAAAGTATTATTTATGAATTTCAATTATAAATCTGACACATTCACCAATATTTTCGGTAAAGAGTTTACTCCGATATTGGAGTTCACACATTTGATACGTTGGGGATTGAAAAGTTTTTGTTGGATTTATAAAAATTTTTGGCCATAAGATGCCAAAAGTTAAAGGCATTATTTGTGCAAAATTTTATCCCGTTATACTAACTGCTTCTTTATTTCTACACTGAAAAGGAAAGAGTAAAATGGAATTTAAAACTCTGTCATATAGGACGTAGACGTGACTGTAGTCCGATTTCTCGCATTCCCATTTTCACACTGTAACATAGGAACGTACTAAGTAAAAATTTGGTTGACATCGGCCGGGTAGGTGTTGAAGTAAGTGTTTTCACCTAAAAGTGGGCGGTGCCACGCGCATCGTTCAATATTAACCCGTTTCCAATAAAGCCCTGCTATATCAAATCGGGGGTAAAATTTAGTGCCTTTGATGCACTTAGTTATGTATTTATTGCACTTTAAGTAGTTTTTAACAGTACCGTTATATGAAGAATGAGCGAATTACGGTAGGATTTCATACATTTTAATACTGCCCGTAGGAGCTCTTATAATATTTGCGCTATGGGAATTTGGTTGTTATAGCTTTAATCGCTTAGGAGTTATGTACATTTCACCTTATGTTGGAATTCAAATGAAATGCGCATACCAATTGTTTTTAAGACATCTCAATTTTTACTCAAGTTACACCTCGCACGGACGGACGGACGGAGAGACCGACAGTCACCTTGATCACTTATGTATATGTAACCCTTTATCTATTTCGCATAGTCGTAGGTAATACATACAACCGTTCGGTGAACAAAACTATTATACTACTATAAATGTAGAGGTTTCATCCAAAAGTTATTGAAGTAGGCCCCCACCTAGTTATCGAATATGAACACGTTCATAACTAATCTTAGTCACTTGAAAGTACATACAAAGATACTTTTATATCGGTTGATTGAAAGATGAGGAATTCACCGCGACCTTTGGTCGCTTACTTAGCTAGATGCAGCGAGAGCAAGCGCATACGTGACGTACATGTATTATTAAAGGAAGTAAAGAGTTCACGATATTTGCCATAACAAATGTTGAATTCATACTCGTACATGTATTTTCTCCATTGAAGTTTTGCAGACACATCAAGCCTATTTTCAGATTTTTTATTCTTGAAAATTGGCATGGTATCTAATATTCGAGGGCTTTTGAGCGAATTTGGATCTTCCTTTTTGCTGGCATTTGCTGCTATATTCGGTTTATTCTCGTGTGCGTTTTGAGCCGACCTCCAGCTGTACGCACGTATAACACTTGAATCGAGCGAAACTCAGAAAAATACTACATTTATATATCTTCTTATTTGTTACCTTTTATTTCCTTACATTCATTCAGTATATCGCCGTTACTTTATTCGTTTATTCGCTACGGTCAATGGCAAATATTAAAGAATGTTAGAACACCTGCATTCAATTTCGTTGCAGTACATGCACATATGGAAACAAACACCGTAACACTTGTTCATATTGGCCGCATTCATTTGCTGCAAAAACGAATACATTGAACGCAGAGAATTTCTGCAGTAGTCATGCGGGCTTTTCATGCCAACTATTGCAGCTGTACGCGCTCGACAATTCTTTCACATTCCTTCAGATTACGCTTTCCGCCGTAGCTGCATGTAATGCCTATTATTTGAACGCTGGTGCAGTAGTTTCTGTCATGCGTTCTCTGCGTCTTGGTATATACATGTATGTGCATACATCAGTAATATATACGAACAAGCAACCTGCATTCGCAGTACTTGCAACGCTCCATCATTCTTTCTTTGAATGAACGCAAGCGGAAATACCAACCTCATTTATTTTCATTTTCCCACTTTCACAGCTCGCTAGATGGTTGGCTGACATATTGGCTTGCTGTATATGTCAACCGTCAAGTGTGAATGTTTTATATGCATATTTTCCTTTATAAGCACTTTCCACGTATGATTGTAAGTATGTGTCATGCACAAACAGAAGTATGCGTAACAGGAGGCTCATATTTTTGAGCAGATTTCAAACCGGCTTTAGATTGTTACATGCGAATGTATAGTATGCAGTTATGCTCATATGTTTTTTATAGTAATTTTTTTTATTTCAATTTCCACTGAATTCTTTCCATAACATAATTGTTTTAGTCCTGTGAAAAGCATTTTTTAGTCAAACCAATTTAAGACCTGACCACCGACCTTTTAATGATTTTTTTATTATGTGAAATAATACCTTTTCGTTTTTTCTATATAATCGATATGTGAGTTATTGAAAACAGGTAAGAAAGAGTTAAGTTCGGGCGTATCAGATAATTTTATACTCTTGCAATTTGCAAAGATCATGGGAATATCAGGTGTTGGCAAAATTACATATTAAAAAAATGTTTTGACTCGAGATGGCACATTTCAAATTAATCATTTGTGCAAAGTTTTATCCCATTGTATTTATTAATTACTTCCTGATTTTTATACTGGAGAGTGAAAACATCTTATGGAATTTAAAACTGTGCTATGTGGGATGTAGGCATGGTTGTAGTCCGATAGGGACAATTTCGTCATGATCGTCAGGATAATGTTATGTGACGAGTTTGGTTTAAATTGGTGGACTAGTTACGGATAAATTTTATTTCACCTAAATGTACTTAGCGAATTTAATTATTGTAGCTGTAGTGGCTTAGGAGATACATATGTACATTAAACCTACGACATATGACAATTAAGTAAAGAGACTGATTCCATAAAAACCGTTCAAAATTATTCTACAACTCTGCCATCCCCTTCAAAGTAGTACCCTTGGGCAGCTATACAGCGATTCCAGTGCGTTTTCCATACTTCGTAACATTTCTGGAACGCTTCGACTGGGATGTCGGCGAGTAATCGACTCAGAATGGGTTCTTTTGACCACCGATTTTGTTTTAGAAAACAAAAAAAAGTCACAGGGTGACATGTCGGGCGAAAAGGGGGCTTTTGCAACAGAGGCCAAATAGGCGGTGTGGCACGGCGCGTTGTCGTGATGAAGGATCCAGTTACGAGCGAAGTCTGCGCGCACCCCGTTGATCCTGTCGTTTTCGCATTCTTTCAAGTACTTGACAATAGCAGACTTGATTCACAGTTTTCCCCGGTGGAACGAATTCTTTGTGGACGATTCCTCGGCTATCAAAAAAGGCAATAATCAACGTTTTCACCTTCGACTTGCTCTTGCGAGCTTTTTTTCGGGCGGGGAGCGCGCGGAGACAACCATTGTGAGCTTTGGCGTTTGGGTTCTACGACTAGGAGCACTATCAACATACACTCTTACAATTTTAGCGTACGTTTCCGAAGCTGCTTCGCCCAATCTGGCGCAAAATTTTAACGCGACGCGTTGCTCTTGATTTTGTTTTTCCATTTTCGTGACGAGCACTACAAACACACGTCTACTCAACTTGACGCAGAAGGCAAACTAAACAAGTTAGAGCGATGGTACGTATAGAGGAGGAGGGATGCTGAAAAAACAGAAAGGCAATTTCAAGGTCACAGGTTTACCCCAAGTGCGGCAATAAAATTAGTCTCATCACTTAATTGTCAAACCTCATCACTTAATTGTCAAACCTCGTGTGAAAGGCCGAGGCCAGTCCCATTTTTCCAAAATTATTATCAACAGGTTCCCCTTGCTACTCTAAACGCCTGTGCCGAAACACAGATTTATATCTTAATTTAGTGCTCAGTTATAATATTTTATAAGTTTTCATACGATAATTAAATACTAAATTCAATAACATAGAATTTCGAAGAGAGTCTTTTTCAGGAATAATGTCCACTTCTGGCATAAAATCAGGTCAATACTTTCTCTATCCTCCATATGTCCAACGTAAAGAATTTAAATTACTGGTTACCTTTATACAGTCAATATGCAAAATGAGATATGAAAATATAAAGCGGACGTATTATACTGGACATACTGTGGGCGAGAAAGAATAAGGCTTTTGTGGGCGCGGAGGTGGGCGCCTACGTCCTTCTACGAACTCGTTCTCACTTTTTTGCATTGTGTGCAAATTTTTATTAAAATATCTAAATTTTTATTCAAATTGCAGCTTGTACAAACTAATAAACGGACGAACGGACAGACAGACTATAATTAAGTTTCTTTGCTGTGGTCGACTTTACACCGCATTTAGCTTCCAATTATTAAATATGCAAAATATCAAATGAATTGGTTTCGGAATTTTTGGTTGTGAACATTATGAAATATTTTCTCGACTCCACATAAACAGCCGTTAATGGATTGATTGAATGTCCGGTTGAATTTAAACCATATATTGTTGAATTAAAATTCATTATCGCTTGATTGAGCAGTAAAAGTTTAAGAAACTTTTTTCATTCACGAATATTTACTCAACAAAATTTATTGATTTGGCTCAGTCAATATGATTTTATTATAAGATAAAAATGTGTGTTCGAAAGTCTTCATAGACTTGAAATTCATAATAAGTTAGGGACAATGTAACCTTAATTAACGTAATTTATACGTTAGAGTCAATACGAGATTCAACTAATAAATCGAAATGTTTGAAATAGAGGACATTATTTCAGGGTGCATCTTAAAGTACCTTGTGACAGTTTATTAAACAATATTCTGTGTTGGAAATGCTCTCATATTAAACCATCTTAAGTATATCTTCTATATATATGATGCTATTTTATTTTTGAAAAATTTGGTTTTCGAAAAAAACAAACTATATGTAATTTAAAAGCCAAGAATTTAGCTTAATTTGAAAGATGAGGCTTTCAAATTATATTTTAAAAATTATTTCGGTTGGTTCGAATAAATTCCATCCCTTATGCCCCATTCTCAATAACTTTTCCACCAACTAAGTCTTATGTCTTCAAGTGTAATGCCATCAATAAAGCGCAGATTATACTCTCTCAAGGCGTCAATTGGCTTGGGATTACCTGCTCAGATAAGCGACTTCTCGTAAACCCCTAAATAATTATCTAGCGGTGTTAAATCGCTCACTCTTGGAGACCACATAACAGGCTCACGACACAATGTAATGCGCTCAACCATAATTTTCTTTCAGTTAATTGACTGTTTAATCTCGTTGGGACCAAAGGTCGTTTACACAAATATACTCGAACTCAGGCATCAAAAAGTCTAGTCACCGCTCTCTAAAGTCGGCTGAGTTTTTGAAGAAAAGGAATATTATCCAATGATGACTTTTTAATATAATTACGGCGTCTGAACAACTGCTTGTGAATTACTTTAAATAAGAAAATTTGGTGTACTTGTATTAACATACCCATTTCAACAAACGTGAGTTTCATTGCTGAATAAAGTTTTTTTGAGAAAATTGGGCTTAGGGCATTTCATTTTGAGCAATCATGATGCTCATTCGGCATCAATTGTGGCACGAGTTGGATTTTGTAAGCCCGAAAATCAAGATACTTCCGTAAAGTTTTACATAAAGTGGATGGGCACAGATTAAATTGTTAAATTGTTGCTCGTGACGGCGGATGGACTCATTCAGGTCTACTCCGATACTCATCCGATTGAAAAAGAGAAAGTTTTCCCATGTCTTCTAGCGTTCTGAAGTTGAACCTTTGGACTTCCCAGTTTATCAAGCGCTGGTCAACAACCAGAGCTTGTGCGACTACGAGATCCTACTGCCTCAGAGTGAACCATAACAGGTCCTTTGAACCGCTGAAGGAAATAATCTTGTCATTTCCTTCTCTATAACCCGGGTTTTGCCAAACTGAGATTAAATATCTCGGTAGACATTTCTCGGGCAAACCTAGTGAAATTGCTTGGTATCAACGGCCTTAATAAATTTACTCGAAAGGCCTTGTCGATCTAGTGTTCAATTTTTAGGAGTTTATGGATAGCACATAGGAAGAATATCTGTCCAAGTGAGGTTTATTAACGTTAGATTAACCCATACAATTTAAAATATAAAAATTTATTTGTCTGTCTGTCCGTCCGTCTATATGTGTGTGCATGCAATAAGTTAAGTAAAAATTGAAAGGCATATTCCTTATCTCTGTGAGGACCCTCCTTGTTGCAGATGAATGCAATCGGACCAACAACGAGCCAACATATTAACCGAAAACTGAAAAAGAGCTGTAATTACTATATGTGATAATTTAAGGAGGAGCATCTGTGGTTTAAACATTTTTCAAAACGGACACTGCAACGCATATAATTGAATTAGAGAACATACTCCTAAATCATTAAAGCTTTACCGACCCCCTTGGTGAGGAAACAAATTTTTGGCACCTCTTCATATACATGAAATTACATAGAAATACGTATTATATTAATGACCCATCACTCTTTACAGATAATTAATTCACCACATCCACCTCCAGCGTTTGGTGAAAGTAGAGCCAATGTGTAAGCAGATAAATGCGTAATTTGATATATGATGTTTCATATTTACGAGTACTTGCAACATTACTTCCTGAAAAGATTGATTAGTAACCACCTTTTACTGAACATTAAACAACGCCATATGCAAAAATTCTGCTGAACAATCCTGATATAATCCGGTAGCGCAAAAGTAATACATCATTCTTTTTGTTAAATGTTGTAAATTTCTCCCTACTATGGCAGCCAAATCTGGTTAAAACTCAAAGCTTGAGCTCATTAGCGTAAGTTATTTTTCTTCATCATTATTTGCGACATTAGTTGAACAATGGTTCAAAGACAAGAAATGAATACATACTTAACACCTACAAGATAATTATTGAGTACAAATGGAGCATTTCGGTAGAGCACAAGCAGCTCTAACAAACATGAGAAATCTTTGCAATCGCGTAAGAGGAGAATGCAGTCGCATTTCGAAAGGGATTATTGAAAATTGTTACGAGAGCATGCCACAGGACAACATGACCAACATGAGTCATTTCTAACAAGGGTCTAGGGGCGAAATATTGGATTAATTTAATTATTGAAATTTTTATAAAAGTGTAAAACTGAATTTATGCGAGTTCCTTACGTTTTTTCTTTCAAACTATTCTTTACCACAATTTGTTACAAGTTAAGTAGTAGCAAGGAAGGGCTCAAATCAGGTACAACCGAACATTCTATACTCTTGATACTTGCAAGAATCCTGGGCATACTTCAGGGTGTAAAAGCAATTATATAGATTAAAGCCTGCTGAATGTTCAGAAATCCTGAATTTAGTTATATAGGGGCTAGACCAAGTTTTCGCTCAAATTTATGTATTTTAAAGTCAAAGGTACTTCTTCTTCTTTACTGAAGCAGAAGCCGCTTACGCGGTTATAGCCGAGTTAACAACAGCGCGGCAGTCGTTTTTTCTTTTCGCAAGGTGGCGCCAAATAGAGATTTTTTTTCTTCACCACTTGGTCCTTCCAACGGACTGGTGGTCTTCCTCTGCTTCCCTCGGCGGGTACTGCGTCGAATACTTTCAGAGCTGGAGTGTTTTCGTCCATCCGGACCACATGACCTAGCCAGCATAGCCGCTGTCCTTTAATTCGCTGAACTATGTCAATGTCGTCATATATCTCATACAGTTCATCGTTCCATCGAATGCGAAAGGGCCGTAAATCTTTCGCAGAATTCTCGCTCGAAAACTCGCAACGTCGCCTCATCAGTTGTTGTCATCGTCAAAGCCTCTGCATCATATAGCAGGACGGGAATTGTGAGTGACTTAAAGAGTTTGGTTTTTGTTTGTCGAGAGAAGACTTTGCTTCGTAATTGCTTACTCAGTCCGATGTAGCACCTGCTGGCAAGAGTTATCCTGCGTTGGATTTCCAGGCTGACATTGTTAGTGGTTTTTACACTGGTTCCCAAATATAAGAAACTATCTACAACTTCAAAGTTATGACTGTCAACAGTGACGTGAGTACCAAGCCGCGATTGCGACGACTGTTTGCTTGATGACAGGAGATATTTCGTCTTGCCCTCGTTCACTGCCAGACCCATTTGCTTTGCTTCCTTATCCAGTCTATAG
Organism: Bactrocera zonata; assembly: GCA_037783105.1. NCBI lineage: Eukaryota > Metazoa > Arthropoda > Insecta > Diptera > Tephritidae > Bactrocera > Bactrocera zonata. The sequence continues at coordinate 856,709 of JBAWJQ010000866.1, read as the reverse complement.
AAAGCAAAACTAGCGGCGTGAGTGTTGAGGCCAATGATATCAATATCATCGGCATACGCCAGCAGCTGTACATTCTTAAAAAAGATTGTACCTGCTCGATTAAGTTCTGCAACTGGAAATATTTTCTCCAGCAGCAGGTTGAAGAAGTCGCACGATAGGGAGTCACCTTGTCTGAAACCTGGTTTGGTATCGATCGGCTCGGAGAGGTCCTTCCCGATCCTGACGGAGGTTTTGCTGCTGCTCATCGTCAGTTTATATAGCCGTATTAGTTTTGCGGGGATACCAAATTCAGAAATCGTGGCGTAAAGGCAGCTCCTTTTCGTGCTGTCTAAAGCAGCTTTGAAATCAACAAAGAGGTGGTGTGTGTCGATTCTTCTTTCAGAGGTCTTTTCCAAAATTTGGCGCATGGTGAATATCTGGTCGGTTGTTGATTTTCCAGGTCATAAGCCGCACTGATAAGGTCCAATAAGTTTGTTGACAGTGGGCTTTAATTTTCATACAATATGGTCGAAGAACCTTATACACGATGTTAAGGAGGCTTATCCCACATTAGTTGGCGCAGATTGAGGGGTCTCCCTTTTTATGGATTGGCTATAGCACACTTAAATTCCAATCGTTGGACATGCTTTCGTCCGACCATATATTGCAAAGAAGCTGATGCATGCTCCTTATCAGTTCTTAGCCGCCGTGTTTGAATAGCTCGGCCGGCAACCCATCGGCCCCCGCCGCTTTGTTGTTCTTCAGACATATAATTGCTACTCGAACTTCTTCACGATCGAGCAGTGGAACGTCTGCTCCATCGTCATTGATTGGGGAATCCGGATCGCCTTCTCCTGGCGTTGTGCGTTCACTGCCATTCAGCAGGATGAAGAAGTGTTCCCTACATAATTTCAGTATGCTCTGGGCATCGGTGACTAGATCACCTTTGTGGGTTCTACAAGAGTATGCTCCGGTCTTGAAACCTTCTGTAAGCCGCCACATTTTTTTGTAGGATTTTCGAGCATTCCCTCTTCAAATCTTGGTATCTATTTCTTTACCACGTGTTGTGGTCGATTGTAACGAATTAGGCAGTCTATTTTCTCTTCGCTGCGAAACGGCAATCCTCATCGTACCAGCCCTTCTTTTGTATTTTCCGAAAACCAATGGTTTTGTTTGCAGCTGTACGTAAGGAGCTTGAAATGCCGTCCCACAGTTCACTTATACCGAGTTGTTGACGAGTGCTCTCAGAGAGTAGGAGTTCAAGTCGAGTATAAAATTGTTCGGCTGTCTGTTGTGATTGCAGCTTCTCGACGTCGAACCTTTCTTGTGTTTGTTGAAATTTGTGCTCCTTTATACATATGGCTGCTGTAGTAATTGCCATAAGGACCTACTCGCTTCAGTCCTTGACTCGTCTATCGCATTTCTTGGACCGCCATGATGTCAACCTTCACTCTAACGAGGACATGCCCTTAAATCGTAATTTTAACACATTAACAGGGGTCGTTGCCAAAAAGGGGTCTTTCATCCTGGTCTGGTTTCCTCTTCTCCTTCGTAGTTTTTTTTTACGTGGCGGGTCGCAAACTCAGCGCACAACCCTGTGCAGTTGATGTTTCGCCTTCTCACTTTAGCTGGCATTCATGCTTAAGTTTTTTAGCTACCCAGAGGATACGTGGTTGTAGATAGATTGAAATCATGACGAAAACTGATATTGCTTGAGAAGTTTTTCTATAATAATGATTTATTAGATGCACATATTAGACAATAACCACAGATATGATTAAGCACGCTTACTTGAAAGAAAATCTGTGTCATCACACTAGATGTAAAAAAAGTGTATTATCTTTTGGATCAAAACTACTACTACTAAAATTAGTTTAAATTATGCAATTTAAAACAAGTTTAAGTTATTCTTTTATCTAATCGGTTTTGTGTTCACCGTAATCTTAGCAGTAAACTCTCTCATACAGCGATCGATCTACCAAACATAAGCTGTACCGAACCGTCTTTTCACTATTGATCAAAAATTCTTAACCGTATTGAGGTGTTGGCTACTCCATCCTTCTAAAATCTTGTTTTCCAAACCATTCCTTTACAATTTTTGCTATATGTATTCGAAGTCCCCATTTTGTTGAAAAAGTATTTTGTGATTGGGATAATCACATTTCTCAATAAAATTGTTAGGATTGGTTTGCTAGGATTTCCAAACCATTATTACCACCAGAATTATTGCTTCCCGTCTGACCGAAGATATCGGTCAATGTGTATATAAATGAAAATCAGACAGAATCCTTTTCTGTAATAATATGTGGTTTTGGCAAAATAGATAAAATCGGTTCAATACTATCACCAACTCTCTTATATTACATAGATATGTATAATGATTTCGATCCTTTGGTTGACATTTTGCACCTTAAGGTATTTCCCTGGCTTGGATTCTTGCAAATTGCGAAGGTATAAAATGTTCTTTACTTGTTATTATTACATTAATATTATTATTATCACCATTATTATATTATGTTGTAATTAGTTATTATAAATATAAGTACAAATGTCCTTCATTTAAAATATAAGGAACACCTACACTCAAATATTTAATATTTATTTAAAACCCTTATAAGCTTTTCCGCGAAGAAGAAAAGATATCGGCTTACCGACGTGAATTTTTACTTTTAAGTTATTGTCCTATTGTTGTTGACTTTATGTATATTTTTGACTATTATACGATAAGCTATAAAGTACTGTCGTTATCATATTGGTAAGGTGCGTTACTTTCATCCCAAAGCATTGCTACTTACTTCGAAAGCAACAGAATAAAATTACGAACACTAGGGTACATGACACATATACATACATATGTGGTTAAGGTAGCCTACGTTTATACGATAGTCAAGTGCATAAATACATTTTTCATGTACTTTTACTCGTAGTTATTTACGGCCTGTCAAACTGCCTGGACATATTCGCTGCACATAAATTAAAAGGAAAATATTGTGTTTGCATACTCTCTTAGGCATTGTGCAATTCAGCTGACACACATTCTCTCTTTGCCTTTAGACTGCGTTTCGGTTGACTTTATGTACAAGTATATACATAAAACGAATTGACACCTAAACTAAATAAAGCGAGCAAATAACTGCACCGGATTTTATTCATTCAACTAACATCGTTATTTATGTAGCATGTTTATCAAAACCTGAGGTAGAAATTAAAGTAATACTAATCTGCTTAAATCAGAATATTTTCTCTACGTTTTTGCTAAAACACACCTCAGCATTTTTTAAAGTTTTTATGTATTTCATGAATGTTATACTGTAGTTGTAAAGTGTATTTTACTTTTCCTAGTAATTCATAAGTTGTCTGCTTTAAGAATGTTATTTTGCGTATCGACAGCAGCTCAGATATTTTATTGGCAACAGGAAAATGTATATTTGTCTTATCTTTTTGGACTGACTTAGGTTCCTTGTCGTTATGTGTTGTTATTATTGGCTTTGTTTTCTTTTCCTTCATCCTGATTCTCTCGATGGTAGACACTTACTGCCGGTTGTAAGTCATTGCCTTGTTGTCGACTTATGTTTGTTTTGCGGTTATCTTGGCAATAAACCAGTTTTTATGCGTGACCAAGTACTGTTTACATTTATGGTTTACTCCGCTTACATATTTGATTTGCATTCAGTTTTTTATATTCACCGTGGCACCGAATACAGACATAAAATAGCATTAAAAAGTATTAATAGGAATCTGTAAACTCGAAATGGTAAATTGTTGGCATTTACTCCTGAATTCAAATTTCTACCTCGGTTTTTTACTATCGTTAAAAACAGTAAGACACTGATTTTTTGTAGATCTCCAAAAGAAAGAAGTTTACTTTTTTATATTCATGGGAGCTATTCTGCTGGAAATTTTCTATATAAAATTGAACTTTGGGAAATTCTCTATAGAATATTTACTAAAGTATCCAAAAAAATATTGAAATCGACGAGGAAATGTCATTCATATTAGCAATAACACTCTCTGTGAATTTTGAAGTCAAACTCTGATAACAACGGTAACATATATACTGGTGCACAGAAGCACAAGTGCATAAAAAATTAAAGATACATTCGTCCAAGAAATATGTAGAGCAGGATTTATTACCTAATGTTTGAGTGTAATTAAATATGTTTATTGTTGAAATATAGTTGAATGTTCAGAAAGACTTCAGTAATAAAAGAAGCATGTTCCCGAACATTGTTTCGAAAAAGAACTCCAGATATATTCAGAGCAACGAATCTCTGATGTCAAGGGTCAAAGAAAATATTTAAGATACAAAACACCTGACATATTTGTTATACTTTCCCTCTCAATTGAAAAGAGGAATGGTTTGAATGAACACAAAGTGACAGCTTTAAATATTAAATGTAATGTAATGGGCTTCATAGTTTAAAATTGACAATAACGCCTTACAATTACTTGTCTTGGTAAATTTTAATGAAACCATGTGATTGCCTAAGTTTAGTATTTATAACGTTGTTCTTCTAGAACATTATATATTCTAAATGGCAAAAACAAAAACACAATTCAAGTTGATATGTAGTCTATACGATTTTAAAAGCTTCTTTAAAAGGTACTCAATTCATATAACTACGATATACAACGATATCTAACCAAATTTTACACAATTTTGGTGTAAAAAATTAACTAATCTTATGGTTGAATAGCCTGAATTTTGCCAGATCCGACACTTCTTATTTGTGGTGTTATATATGCAATGAAAAATTAAATTAAAAAATAGATTAAATATAATTATGTATAATAATATTTTTGACAAACTACATAATAAAATAATTTTTATACTTTCAAAGCGAAGCCAGATCCTTTTCCACCAGGTCTTTCCAAAATAGTGGAGATTTTCCTCTTACTCTGCTTGCCCCGGGTACTGCATCTAATATTTTCAAACTAGAGGGACTTGCAGAGTTTTGTTTTTGTTCATCGAGAGAGGACTTTACTTCTCAGTTGCCTACTCAGTCCGAATAAGCACCTTTTGGCAAGAGTTATCCTGTGTTAGATGCAACGGCTGTTTGTTTCATGACAGGAGATAATTCGTCTCGCCCCCGTTCACCATAAGACCCATTTGCTTTGCTTCCTTATCCAGTCTGGAAAAAGCAGAACTAACGCCGCGGATGATGTTGAGGCTAATGTCAATATCATCCGCAAACGACAGCAGCTGTACACTCTTATAGAAGATTGTACCTTCTTGGTTTAGTTCCGCAGCTCGAATTTTTTTCTCTAAGAGTAGATTATAGACGTCTCACGATAGGGAGTCGCCTTGTCTGATACCTTGTTTTGTGTCGAACGGCTCGAAGAGGTCCTTCTCGATCTTGAAGGTATTGCTCAACGTCAGTTTACACAGCCGTATTAGTTTTGCGGGGTGGATACAAAATTCAGATATCGCGGCATAAAGACAGCTCCTTTTCATGCTGTCAAAAACAGGTTTGAAATCGACGAAGAGATGGTGCGTGTCAATTCTCTTTTCACGGGTCTTTTCCAAGATTTGGCGCATGATGAATATCAAGTCAGTTGTTGATTTGCCAGGGCTAAAGCTACAGTGATAAGGTTCAATCAGATCGCACTTCTTGGACGGCGGTGATGTCAGTCTTCACTTTTCGGAGGACATCAACCAGCTGGGCAGCGGCAAATTCCAAATTAAGGGACCGGACATTCCAGGTGCATGCCCTTAAATTGTTATCTTTAATGCGTTTGCCATGGTCGTAATCAAAAGGGGTGTTTTTATTTTGAGACTCTTGATTGGTTTTTATTGGGGGCATTTTTTACGCGGCGGTCCCAAACCCTGCGTACAACCTTGGAAAGAGTTGGTTCGCCTTCACACTTTAGCTATTATTCAAACGAATGTTCTTTATCTATCCAGAGGATACTTGTTTTAAGACCGAAAGTCGTGAGCTGTTTGAATTATATGTAAATGAATCGTTGCCATTCAATTGTGTGAACTTTTTTCGGAAGATGACAGTGATTCATTCGCGCCATATTCTAGTGATGGTGAAGACTACTTTTCAGGGAAAATTTGTAGACAAGCAGTCTCAGTTCACGAAGACCATTAAAAGTTTGGTGAATTAGCGTACGATGAAGGACAGCAAGGTATTAAGAGTAACAAATGTGGTATTAGAAGATAGTAAAGCAGAAACCACTGATCCCTAATGTAGTAATAATTTCAATTTTTAATAGTGAATTATTGCTATAACTTATTCCAGAAAGAGTTCATCGATTATCCCTTCATATTAATACGCCGCCGGTTTTACATCCGACCATGTTATACGTCTGCGGATTTGGTCTCGTCGTAATAAAGACATATTGTAGATGTGTAAGAGTAATTCATCACAATTATAAAAAACTGAATTTATTTATCATATATTGAATACCAGACGGCAAGAACAAGCTTGGCTAATATTTTTAGTCATAAGGTTGCCTTTGAGCTGTGCAAAGCTTTATCCTGATACACTACCTTCACCCAACAATGATAGGACTTCCGGCTATTACTGAAATTAACTCTTACAACTGTACCGAGGATTGGAAAAAACTTTGGCACAAGTGTAATAGGGCCAAAGGGGATTATAATGAGGGGCGACATAGGCTTTCAAAAATAAATTAAGAATTTTAAAATTATGAACAAAGTCTTACTATTATTTGCTGATAGTAGTATTAATTGATTCTAGATTTGTATACTGGTGAAATTTTCAAAAAGAATTTAATATTGTAGTACATGGAAAGTAGGTGAGGCCGAGTCTAATTTCGCCCATTTTCTCACTGTCACAAAGGAATGTGAGAGTCCTGAGATTAGCGATTTCCAATTTTGATCCCGGCTCTTATAAAGCTCTCATACCATCTCGAAAATAAAATTTAATGTCTCTGGCGTATTTAGTTATTGATTTATTGCGCTTTAAGTAATTTTGAACAGTATTATTATATGGCGAGTGAGCGGAGTCATCTTCTGATTTCATCCAATTTCCCACTATCGCTAGAAGTTTTTATAATATTTTATCTGGGTAAATTTGGTTGTTATAGCGATAGTGCTTTAGGAGTTATGGACATTAAACTTATTAGAGCGGATCACAGTATTGGCCCCGCCGCCTACTTTTTCAAGCTTTTTTGCTCACATACTCCTATGCCCCTTACTACTGTGATCTCCTGCGATGGATAAGGGTTTTATATGTTATTCTGCGCTTAGTTATGATACTTTACACTGGTACTTAACATACCACATATGGACCTCTTTGCTAAAAACTACGCAGCAAAATCGGCAAGACGACTACTGGCTGCAATATAATTTACATATAGAAACTGCAGGCATAGCTCGGTGGATAATGATTGGGCAAACACCGACTCCATGACCCCACTTCAACTAGGAAAGAAGGTTCAAAGTAAACAAAAAAAAAAAAAATTATGTTACCCCAGCCAGTATGGTAGCTGCGCGCAACATTCGAAATATCTATATTGATGGTTGAAAAATGAACGATGGAGTTAGTGCGGCAATATAGTGTCCAGAGTTAGGCATAAGGCAACTTGATAAGTTGCCGCAGCACTGCATTATATATCAAGCTGAGGTCTTTGCTATTGCGAAAGTATTGGAGATTTCCTCTAATGCACCTACAGGCAATTCAAGTGTCAACATCTATCTAGACAGCCAAGCAGCAATTAAGTCAGTAACCTCATATCGCATATCGGCTAGAAGTGTCTTGGGAAGCAGGGCAGCAGTGGAAAGTAGAGTAAGCAGCTTCACTTCTACTGGATGCCAGACCAGAAAGGCATCAAGGGCAATAGTGTAAGAGATTGCCAGTAATGGTGTACGCCTGAAATTCGAAAACAGTATCAGCATTGGGAAACCAATCTACGCGATGATTTCGACCCGATGAAAAGAGCTGCTTAGGCGCAAAACTACAAAAGTCATGTGCAAAACGGTAGATTGGAAGTACACAAAATTCCTATTGACACTCGATAGAAGAGACTTTAGGAACATATTGGGAATACTAACTGGTCACTGTATGGTGACAGCACACGTCCGCCGGATGACACCAGGGAAACAATGGAACATCTCTTTCGTACTTGTCCCGCATTGGCAAGGCTACGTTGTAAGCATCTGGTGTTCTTACGGTATTATACACTGGAGGAGATATCGATTATGAAGCCGCAGTCTGTTGAAATTCGCGTCAAACGCAAGCATCCTTAATGATGACTACTTCTCTTGAACTGAACTCCATTTGATACCGTAAAGGACTTAAACTGGTCTAAGCGCGGCTTATTGGCCTACAAGATTAACCTAACTTAACCTATGGTATTTTATACGTTTCTCGTTATTTACTGAAGTTATCTAAGGGACTATTGTATATTCGAAAATTAATTATCATCATTAAATTGCCTTTAGCTCATAACAATTTCGATCAGCCGACTTTCCCTTATTTTACAAACTAATAAACATTACTGAATAAAGTAATTTAATAAATAAGTTTACCTATCGATTTCCAACAGACAAACGTTATAATAAAGTTTTATGTATTTAGCTTTAACATTTCTCCAACCGAACTTTACACAAAATGTTTTGCAGCACCTGAACTTAGCTCTTCCTTTCTTGCTCAACCGCATATCGACCATGAAATCAGTGCATTTTTTTATGTTCTTGGATAAAATCTCATTTTATAATTTTTTACTTGAAAGATCAAAAGCGAAAACATTTTATGCACGTTCATTCACCAGCCAGCTAAGTGTGCTTGTTAATTCATGCTTGGCTCTCCACGGGCATTACTTGCCGGCAAAACATTTCGCCTTTGTGCAGGCGATGCGGCAGTGTCAGCCAGCCAACTGTCAGTTAAGCAGGCTCGTTAGCATAACAAGCAAGCAGCGTGTTGTGGATAGAAGCGTGAAGCCGAGCAGCCAGACAAATAACCAAAAGACTGCATGATTCATTCATATTTACATATATTTAGATGTTTACGTTAAGGCAAATGTGACCAACAATGGCTTGAAGTGGATACTTCGCCGCTCATCTGCTTACACTGTGAATAATGTGACAACTCAGCACGAGGATGTGCTGCTTGGGAATACTTTCGCACACATGTCTGTATGTACATATTTAGGGTACTTAGTTGTGTGTGTGCATGCCATCCATTACCATAAATATGAATGTAACGCAATGCAGTCATAAATGCACTTGTGCCACTTTCGTTGACACCCAAGCCACAACGATAGCACTCGAGTGCAGCAAAGTGCAGCAAACGCAGAGTCACATTTTCTGTATTTATATATATAAGTATGTTAGTATCTGCCAGTAAAGTTGGGGAGATTGCATGCAGATGTGTTACCCGACCCTTACAAATTATACGTATACGTATGTGCTATAATATGTACATAATAACTTCTTTCAAAGTCCCTAAGTCACGACCTTGACATGCTGCTTTTCTGGTTGCGGGTATCTATTGCGTATAGTTTTATATTTTATGGCATAATTTCTGTGTCGTATGAATGTATTACTACATCAGGTGTTACTGCATCAGGTGCTACTAAACCGCTAGGGGAATACTATATATACGAGTATATATGTTTTACTGGGTGAGAATTGCATAATATTTAAATTCTCATGTTTGCGTGTTTATCTTCATTCTCACCCTTTTTTTTAACTCTTCTAAAACTTTCTTATCTTAAATCAATGGAATAGAAATAAGAATGTAATGCCGGATATTCTTGGGGGATTCACGGACTATCGGAACACAAGTTTGCTCTAAGTACTTTGTTAAGTTCACTAGATATTATAGGATATGCCGGGGTCAGCTACCACGAAGATCATGGGTAGATCAATTTATGAGCAAAACCACGCTTTCTATAGCTACGTACATTCCCTTAGTTATCCTTCACCTGTAAAAGTTTTGCTTACATTTTTATATAGTGTGCTTAACATTTACTGATTTTATTTGCATTTTAAAGCTTTTATATTGTTGGCCTTGGTCAGAATTACTAACTATTGTTTGGATATCAGTATGCGCATAAGCATAAGCTTTTAACCTTTCACTTTAAACTGCGTTGCACTTAGCATTCCTGCAGTGACCCAATTCCTAACTACAAAACAATAAAGCTAACAACAAAAGTGGAGCATCAAACCTTTGTACATTGAAGCACAATGAGCTTTCTTAACATGTTTTCTAATTTTCCCACAAAGCATAAGGTACTCTTTAATCTTCATTCAGAAGACAATAGAAGAAAAAATAGAATGTGATAGCAAGAATGTCTGTGGAAATTGTAATGCGCATTAATATTCACTGACAAATATAAGTACAAAAGCATGTAAACTAAAAGTGGATGCATTTTTGAGATTAGGCCAATTATTCTCTCGAAAATATACCGGGAAATTTTAAAATTAAATCACTTCACTTATGTCTGAATATTCATAAAAAACTAAAACTTTTTTCAACAAGTAAGGAAGGGCTACATTCCGGTGTAACTGTAAATTTTATATTTTTGCAACTTCTTGAACACGTGGCAAGTTCTTTTCGAATATCAATAAAAGCGCCGAAAGGTTGGTCGATATTTCTGGCCTAATAATGAAAATAGGCATATTTATCAACGAAAATGGTTTTGCATATATCCATGATTCGTCACCTGTGAAGATCTTATAAACGTCTTTTGAAGCATCGCGATCGTATTTTTTCAGCATTTCTTTACACCAATCCACACGAGCGATTTTTTGAGCGATTGTCAAATTGTGCGGGATCCAACGAGAACAAACCTTTTTTACGGCCAGGTGTTCTTGCAATATCGAATGTATGCTAGTGGGAGAAATGCGTAGGCATGCCTCTATCTGAAGGTATGTTACATGACGGTCTTGCATTATCAGTTCACGTACGGCATCGATGTTTTCTGGCACAATGGCTGTTTTTGGACGACCTTCACGGAATTCGTCTTTGAGCGAGCGTCGGCCACGATTGAATTCGTTGTACCAGTTTTTCACAGTGCTATAGGATGGTGCTTCACAGGCATACAAAGATTTTAGTTCATCGATGCACTCTTTTCGTGATAATCCACGTCGAAAGTTGTGAAAAATTATAGCACGAAAATGTTCACGGTTAATTCCATTTTTTGGCCGAGATGAATTTTTTAATTCCCTGTAAATAAAACAATTCACGATTAAATGACAAAACGTTCTGAGTGATGTTATGCTAAAAAATGTCAGACTTTCCAATGGAAATGTCAGATTGCACCTGGCAAAACTTAGTGTTGCCTAGTCCAGAAATATATATAGCGACCTATGTATACGATTTGATAAGTCTTGCTTCGATTTGGACAATTTTTGTCAAAGTATTATCCAGATATGTTGATGGATTTTCTCCTTAAAGTGGTTGGTGCCTCGTCCATCGTCCAATTTGATATCGACTGCTATAAAAATTGTTCAACCCTCGATGCCTTCTTTAAATTAATTCTTGTTACTAAATAAGACACAAGGTCTCATTGTCTTATTAGTTGAACAAAACTATTATAGTGTGTTGCAACATGTTGTAAGAAAATAAAAGAAGAAGAAACTAATTCCATTATTCTAAAGAAATATATTTTCTAAATGAATATGAACGGTGAATAAGAGAGAAAATCAAAATTAATTTTTTTATCTCTTGCATATGTAAGTGTTCATTAAATACCACGTGAATATAAATAAGGATAAATGACAGGAAGCCTATCAAACAAGATATACTACTTATATTTAAAAAAATTTCCAAGTGCATATGCGGCAAATATTTCTCTAGGAAATTTTGTAGCTTTAATAGAGGGTTCATTATGCAACACATTTAAATAGGGGCAGCAAACGACGCCATATTTATTCCCGTTCTTCTGACACTTCTCTACAGCCAAATTTGCCATTTCATCATGGAAAGATATACGATCCAACAACGAGTCGAAATTATGGTCGTCTAGAGGAAAAATTTGAATGCACAGGCACAGTACAAAATGCTGCCGAGTCAGTGATGCAAAGAAGTGACCGTAGTATCGAGAATACTGCGCAATCACTTGAGTAAGACACAAATCAATATCTCACACATCGTTCTCAATAGTTGGGCATCTAAGCAAAATATGCGTTATTGATCAGGCAACAATCCACACGTACTTCATGAGTTACCATTGGATCCCGAAAAAATTACGCTTTAGTGCGGTTTATGAGCCGGCGGCGTCATTGGCTCGTACTTCTTCCCTGACAAATCAAGACCGGCACGTTACTGTGGATGGGAATCGCTACCGCGCAATGATAAACGAATATTTTTGGCCCGAATTAGACTACATGGAATTGATTGGAATCCAAGTTTAATGAACTTGTATCTCATGAAATGGCTTTATCAATTGGCCGCCTCCTTTCCTGTGGGGCTACGTCAAATCTAACTTGTACGAATATCGAACGTAAAATTACAGCAGTATTAGCCTATTGGCATAACTAAGCACTAAAGATAGAAACGTGAGATATTTTGCAGAAATTCGGGAAAATTGTTTCTTTGATAACAGTAAACCGTTGTGTTGAAAATGGGCTGAATCGGGTCAATAACTCCCATAGTTCCCAGATATACAGACCTTACATAAAGATTTACGAAATGCCAGTTGATTTTATTAAATCATAACAAATATCGGTCAAAGTGGAAGTTATTTAAGTGATATTGAGGAAGCGTATTTTTCAAATAACTGTATTTCTTTGTACCTAAAATGGCGAAATCGGAAGAAAACTTGCCCTAGACCTCACACAGCTAACTATCCTTATGTACCGGCAGGTATTTATACGGCTGTGAACACGGCAAGTTGCAAAAATATGAATTGTTCGGTTACCACCCTGCCTAGCTCTTCTTTACTTGTTTTGGATTGTATGCTATTAATCCTTTAGGGATTAGGCGTAGTTAGAATTTTCAAAAAATTATAATTTTTTTTTTTGCATTTTCGTTAAGTGTAATATCTTAAAAATATTCTCTGAAAATTTCACGTTGATCCGATAATTAGTTTTTGAGTTATTCGACAAATAACAAAGAGAGCTCGGGCACTTCAAAGCAAAAAGGCAAACTTTATACGCGTTTTTCTCAAAACTACGTTTTTTAAACTGGTGACAACTGTAACTCGAAAACTGCTTAGTACATTTTATTGAAATTTATACAGCTCACTATGGTCGCAAATTTCATTTCGTTGGCCAAAAGTCAAAATGTTTGCAGTCCCGAAATATGTTGTTGTTTCTGAAATCTTGTAGTCAACGCTCTAAAATAACCAAAAATGAATTTTGTTGTTGTAATATGCAATTCACCGTTATTCGGTTCGGTGTTTTATAGTGCTTACTTCAATTGCTTGTTAAAGTTGAAACCAAAGCGTGTTAAATAAAAGTTTAAATGGAGCACGAAGGTGATAGTAAGTTTATTAATTTTGTAAAATATAATACTCAAAAGTTGGATACTCTAAAAAATGAAATAACTTTTTCCAAAAGTCTTTAACATTTTGGAATTTATTTTATTTTTTAAGTTTGAGTAAGCTTAACGCATTTTGTTTAGGAGTGTTAAGCATAAGATTAAAAACCAAAATTACTTTGAAGTGTTTAGTTTTTGAAAATGTTTATCTCGATTTGCGGTTTTTTGCGGTTTTTGAGTAAAATTTTTTTTTTCAGTAGTCATTTGTTTACAGAATTCAGCAGTTTTGATATTTGGTTGACCAAGCAGATGAAAGGAAAAAATAAGGACGCACTAATAAATTATTTTATACAAAAATGTGGAGCCGATAACATTTCAGATGAATGCTATAAGTATTTAACAAAAAAAAACACGCATGCTTAACAATAATTTGTCTGCAAAGTGGGAAAAGTGTCATAAAAGATTAGATGATTTTAAAATTAAATATTCTGGCTGGCTTTGTTCAGAAACTGTAATAAACAGGCAAATAAATTTAGAAAACACTTCCACAGAGACTCAATGCACAGTAGAACTAAGCCCAGATGAAAAAAATTGTATCACTAACTGGACGCCCGCAACTTAAGAGAAGACAAGCAGCAAACCTCTCGATGTCAGAACACAACGAAACAAATCTGTTAGTTCAAGCAGCATCAATTTCGGCTCGAAAAGAAGGACAAGTAGATTTGGCAGTTGTTTTAAAAGAAACCATCGAAAGTCCATCAAGACCATCCAAGATTAGGAAGCTATATGTCGATGATGTAAAAGCACCTATTGTAATGTCTTATCCACCCTATGATAATATATTAGCAAAAAAAAGTAAGTGCAGACCCGATGGTGTACTTGTAGATGACAAATGTGCAAAGGTTCCTTTACAAATGCTTTTAAACCATACGGCTAAAAGAATTATAGAGATGCAAAAGGAAGTATTTGCGATAATTACGGATAACTTCATATCAACGGAAATGATATTTAGCTCCGGTTTTGACAGCAGCTCTGGTCAATCTCAATATACGCAATCTTTCCTTGATCAAAGTACATCACGAAATGCTGATTCATGTCTTTTGGCCACAACAGTGATTCCCTTGAGACTCTTGAGTAGCGCGGGAGCCCCGATTTGGAATAATTGTTTTCCGCAGTCCACAAGATTTTGTCGGCCTTTAAAATTAGAATACACGAGTGAAACTAAGGAAGTGATAACAAGAGAAGCTGCTGACTTAAATAAACAAATTCAAGAGCTTGAAAACTTACGTGTTGAAATCGAAGCTGGTAAGATAATCGAAATAACGTCCAGAGTGTTTTTAACTGTTATAGATGGAAAAGTTTTGAATGTTTCAACCGATACATAATCAAATCAAAAATGTCCAATATGCCATAGAACCCAAACTGACTTTGTTAAAGTCACAGATTATAACAGCGTAAAATTTCATCCTATCGAGGGAAATCTAAAGTACGGAATTAGTCCACTGCACTCCTGGATTAGATTTTTTGAGTTCGTACTACATTTAGGATAAAAGATGGAAGTAAAGTAATGGCAAATTAGATCGGAGGAAGATAAAGATGCAATTAAGATAAGAAAAGAGTATATCCGGAATGAGTTGTGGAAAGAACTAAGTCTTCATGTTGATGTTCCGAAAGCAGGTGGTTGAGGTTCCACAAATGACGGCAACACGTCGCGAAGAGCATTTACGGAATATGATAAATTTTGGAAAATTTTGGGAGTAGACACTGAATTAATATTTCGAATGAGAATAATATTAATATGTTTATCTTGTCAATTTTCCCTAAATTTGGATAAATTTGAAGAGTATTGCTTTCAAACTGGTCAACTATATCAAAGCAAGTACCCCTGGTTGCCAATGACTCCCACAGTACATAAAGTTATAGTTCACTCAAAGCAAATAATGCAGAATACACCACTTCCTGTTGGTTACTTCGGAGAGGATGCAGCTGAGTCACGAAACAAAATATATAAAAGCGGCAGACTGCACCATGCACGTAAGACTAGCCGCATTGATAATCATTTCGATGTATTTCATAGAGCTCTTGACACATCGGATCCATTAATTTAATCTTTTTGCTTAAATACACGTGTGCGCCAAAGGAAGCGTTTAACGCTGCCACTAGTAGTAAAGGAATTATTTTATTGTGAGGATATCGGTGAAACATGTGCGACTGAGAATTTAGGAAATATGGATGACGACGAGGGCGACGAGGACGGTTATCCAGAAGAACTTGAACAGGAAAATACATTTTTGGATAATGAATTGTATTTAAATTAAAGAGTTTAATAAAATTGTAATATTTTCGTAAATACGTGTGTAAATTATATTTTCAATTTCCAGAAACAACATATTTACTCGTAAGTATCGTATATTTTCTCATTTAGAACTAAAAAAAATAAAAACTCAGAAATAAAAGAAACAAAAATTTTATGTAAACATTTTTTTTTTTTTTAATTCTAAATGTTGATAATTAAAAAAAAATTAACTATTTTATACAAAAACACTTAAATTATACTGCAACTTCAAATTCCAGTTAAAAATTCCGTTATTTTAAGTTTTAATAGTTTTGGCCAAGAAAAGTGATGTTTCCGACCATAGTGCAGCTTTTAGAATACATAATAAACTCGGGCCTATTCGAAAGATTTTTTTTAATATCGATTTTTTAAGACCAATTAACTGTTGATTTTTTCCCAAAAATTTAGAAAAAAATTTCTTTAGGCCGCCATTTTGTTAATTATTAAAAAAAAAAAACCAAATCCTTCGATCAGGCCCGAGCTTATCAATTTATGAAACTAATTTTTTTTTGTCCGATTGATTTTAGATGTCTCTCTAAGGACTTATGGTTGTCACCGCAAGTACCTTTTTTGGAACTGGGTCAACATAACTAACTATAACTTTGAAAATTAATTTTTTTTTTTTTTAATTTTCGTGACTTCAAGTCAAAACACATTCAATAATAATGCCATATTACTACTTTTGTAAAATAACATAATTTAATAGCAAAAAAAAATTATTGAAAATTCTCATTTTTTCGTGCCTCTGTTTACCCCTAACCCCTTAAATGAATGACAGAAAGAAATATATATCCGTTGTTCTTAAATCGATTTATAAAATTTCCTTGCGTTCGGAGCAGCTCCTTTCACTATGAAACTACCAATAATGAGCAGCATTAATCTTAAGTTATTATTTATACTTAAGTTATATAAACTAATATGCACACATATATTCCACCAACTGTGGTGAGAAAACATTGTAAATATTTAATGTTAATTTTTATCTGGTCACTCTAATTTTGCATATTCACCACAGCATTACTCGTTATTATAATTCCCCATTTCTCTTTATCCTTTAATATGTTTATACATACATACAAGTGAGAACATTTAAGCTTAGCTTTGTCTAAGCACAGTATCATAGTTATATTTCGCTTTTTTAGCCAAGTAACTTTCTATTAGTTGCATTGTATGTATGTACTCGTATTTATATTAATAAATATTATCGTCGTTGTTTTTTGTCTATATAGCTCATAAAAACAATATTTATATACTTATGTCCTTCAAAAGTACAGCTGTAAAATAATTTAACCAAAAATGTGAGATAGAAAAAATATATTTAAGTTGTAATATAATTCGTATGTTGTGTTTCCTCACATACCTTTTTATGCCCAGTTTTTGCGAAATTCAAATTACTATTATACGTATCTGCGATTCTGCTACAAAAGCTAGCTTCAGCGCTTTAATGAAATATTTTAATCCTACAATTATCATCGGATTTTTCGCATTCACGCTCTTTTTTCCTTCAGCAGTGAAACTGATGCATTCCATTGACACACTTATGCGCCTTTTGTGTGTGGGCGTGAATGGCATTGCCCGGTTTTTATGTACACATAGGCTTATATGAGCATATGCATTTGCATTTACTCTATATGCGCGGAGAAATTAATTAAAAACTTAACCAAGAATTCCAATTAGATATAACATTGGAAACAGTTGACGTTTTTACGCGTTCATTTTTGCTTGCGGTCTGTCCACAATTTTTATTTACAACAACCGTTCCCCTTGACTTACTTCCTTTGTTTATGAGTTGTATTTTATTTCAAAACACCCCCAGGGCTTTGTGGGAGGTCCAACCCTAACAAATATATTTTAGGACTCATCACGGAATAAATTGAATGATGTATGCCAGTAAATCTAGTGTGAAAGTATCAATTACAACGTACACTTGGATAATTTCTCTTATGCGTTTCTCGATTTATCACTAATATTTGATTTAAAAGATATCTCTACATCGACTATTAAATGAAAATGATTATGAAATCATCTTCTTTAGCTGCCATTTAGTGAATATAATACTTTGTTGTTTGGCTTACAAAAGGTTTCTAGGCCGGAGCGAACTCTTGTAGAACCCCCAAAGGTGATCTTTTCACCGATGCCTAGAGCATACTTAAATTGTGGAGGGAACACTTCTCCAGCCTGCTGAATAACAGTGAACGTACAAGGCCAGGAGAAGGCGAACCCGATTCCCCAATCGAAGACGATGGAGCAGACGTTCCATTGCCCGACCATGAAGAAGTTCGAATAGCAATTACCCGCCTGAAGAGCAGCAAAGCGGCGGGGGCCGACGGTTTGCCGGCCGAGCTATTCAAACACGGCGACGAAGAGTGGTAAGGAGCATGCATCAGCTTTTTTGTAAAGTATGGTCGGACGAAAGCATGCCCAACGATTGGAATTTAAGTGTGCTATGCTCAACCCATAAAAAGGGAGACAACACAATCTGCGCCAACTACTGTGCCTCCTCAACATCGCGTATAAGGTTCTATCGGGCGTATTGTGTGAAAGATTAAAGCCCTCCGTCAACAAGCTGATTGGACCTTAACAGTGTGGCTTAAGACCTGGCAAATCAACAACCGACCAGATATTCACCATGCGCCAAATCTTGGAAAAGACCCGTGAAAAGAAATTCACTGCACTATGTCAACGTCGTCGTATATCTCATACAGATCATTGTTTCATCGAATGCGATATTCGCCGTGGCCAACGCGCAAAGGACCATAAATCTTTCGCAGAACGTTTATCTCGAAAATTCGCAACGTCGACTCATCAAATACTAATGAATATTTTGACATGAAATTTAGCATAGATGTTACTAACAGTGCTACCAACCTACAGAAAAATTTAGCGATTCGAAAAACACGCGAAGTATAAATTAAAATAGCTTTCAATTTGATCACAGGTACGCAGCCTAAACGTACTGTTTGATAGATCGCGCTCATATTTAGCATAGAAATTAAGGACAGTCTTTTCAAATTTATAGTGAACAGCATACTTTGATTAGATTTTTGTTACGTGGATGTTTAAAAATAAAAATCATACAAATATTTTATATTAAACATTTTGTAAATACAGGATACAACTCTACAGCAACATACAGCAAACATATGGCAATTATGTATGTGTTTATAACTGAGATATTGTATGGAAAACAAGAACTGTACACATGATTGCAAAGTGAACCGCAGCCATGGCGTTAACAAGCTTCAGAAACCAAAACAAAGGTGGCCATTAACTAATGAGCCAGTGCAGCGTTAATGATTATATTGCGAACTATCATATGGTGGCTACCTCAAAAAGCGCTCGAGTACTTTAACCCGTAATCATGCAAAGATATGTAAGAGGGCACAAATGTACCACAATATATGTACTCGTTTTGTATTGTATATATATTGAAGAAAATGATGTTATTATAGATCTAAATGTATGTAAGTTATGTAATTGAAGTATGTGTGATTAGATATTTCTCTGATATAAGTACTTGTACGTACATACACAACCGTGAAATTATCGTGCATGTATTTAGATTTGGTTGGCTTTGTTATGTTTTGTGATATTTTATACATACATATGCTTCTCGTTTTGCTTTCATATCAACCAAAACTTAACTGCCTAGCCAGTTTTTTGCAAACTGAATTACAAACTTCGCGGTATCGTAAACAGCGTAACTTGCAGCATATGACATGCTAAGTTGAAATTTAGCGAATATTCTAGTAAAAAAAAGTCTTTAATATCAACAGCAAGGTATTGAGAAAAATGTTAGCGGGTTCAAAAAAATTATTAGGCATGCCAGAGTAATCGTATTGAAAACCTAAACCGCCAGACCCATTATTTCTTCTTAAAGCACTCAAATCAACAGCGCAAAGTAAGTATACTGTAATTAAAAAATAAAGTTTAATAAAAGTGAGTGTACCTTCCCTCCATATATCTAACATGGGGTTTTAGGTCCATATTGAATACTTTATAACAAAAAAATATACAGTATTTAAATAAAATTTATAAAATATATTCAACACTTGTTAACAAAACAAAAAGAAACGTAACTTCGGTTGCACCAGTGCAAAAGGGTGATCCATTTCAAGGTTCCCTATTTTTTTTTAAGAAAAAACACAGAAACTTTAAATTTATTGGGAAATGTTTATTATTGTTCGAAAGAACATTCCTGGGAATTTACTTTTTGAAGACTATCACTTTCAAATATTGCCCGTGGCCAGGTTTCAGATGCACCATCCATTAAGTTCAAGTTTCGATGACTTGTTCAAGCATTTCGATTGTCCATACATACTTCAGAATTTACATGTTTTCTTAGGAAAAAGTCTATCGTAACACCACATACTTTTGGTCGCCAATCGACCGGCCCAAAACGTGAATTTATCTGCTCACCGAAGTGTTCTCTCCCTTAATAAATCCATTTATTTATGCGATATGTGGAAAATGACGCCGTCTTGTTGAAACCACGTGTCGCTGACGAGCTTTAACTTCAGGCATCAAATATACAATGGCGCGATAACGGTCGCCAATGAGATTACATTCCCAGCGGAATTACTTTTGAAGTATTATGAACCGTTGATTCCACCGGCCCACAAACCACACCATCCCGTAGTTTTTTCTGGATGAAATGGAAGCTCTTGAATCTCTTCATGTTGCTCTTTGTCTTTAATGCGCCAATTTAACTTGTTTACATACCCATCAAACATCAGACCTTCAAGAAAATTTTCCAGAGCCCATAGAGCGAAGCCATGTAGCTTGGAAGATCGACCGGCTTCCGTTCTTGCACGAGCAGCTTCAGTCCTCCATAGCTTTCAAAGATCTCGACGTTAAATGTGCCAAGTCGTTCCATACATGGCGCCGAATCGCCGTGCTGGACGTGGTCTATTTGGTCGAATGTTATTCAATAATGAATGATGGGTTTCAAGATGGGTGATCATGTTGCGTATAGTACGCTCAGTAGGCCGATTATGTTGACCATAAGTTGATCAAAGTGCGCAAAACACATTCTTTACATAACGTGAATTTCCGTAATAAAGTAGAGCGTTTTGTAAACGTTGTTCAGGCTAAGCAATACTGAACACAAATATAAAAAAAAAAGCTTTGAAAAAAATATCTCTACTTGCATCACCCGTTACAAAATCAGATACCGGTTCAAGTTTTCCTTACAAGAATATGATTTCGATAAGCCCATGTGGCATACTTAGGTCTGGAATATTTCTTCAAATATCACTGCGTTGTTCTGAAAAAAGTCCATACAATTTTCGTAAAGATATCTAGCCAAATAAAAAGTTTTCCATATAAAAACTTATCGCCCAGTTTGAATGACAGCTACATCCACCTATAGTAGTCCGTTAACGTTGGTTGAAACCAATGGCCATACAAGTATTCTGAGAAAAAAGGGCGTGTGCAAGATTTCAGATCAATATTTCAAAAACTGGGGGACTAACTGGCTTATTTGCAGACCGGCGGACGGGGAGACAAATGAGCATAGCTAAATCGATTCAGCTCATCTAGACGATCATTTATATAATTTTTATCGATAAATAGTTTTACATCCGTTCTACCCCTACATTTCGATTGTATTAATCTTTCAGTATTTGAGATACGTTAATAAAGTATTTTCACAAAAAATTATTGAAACCCCGTATCCTAAACTGTAAATTTCCGAGTGCTTTCATATCCTAAACATAAGTTTTGTTTCCAAAAACTTCTTCTTTGACTTCTGTGAAGTTGTATATACTTGTATTTCAGTGTGTTTTTCTTTTTCGCAACTTATGCGAATTTTTTGGCAATGGGCTCTAAGTTATCTTCATCATTTATTTGCATTCTAAGTAGACTACACCATAACGAGATAAAAATTGTGCATCAAGTACACAAATGAATACACATGGTACAGAAAAAGGCTATTATATACCTTTGCATGCAATTTGTTATAATTTTATTACTGCCTATATCCACAACCGTGGCCGTGCACTCTAGCAAATTCTATAAGTATATGAACATTTCTGAATAAGCACCTGCAATACTTTCTTCACTTAACCAAATATTGGCTGCAGGTTTGTGTTTTCATAAGTGGGTATCCATAAATACCAATAAATGTCGCAAACCGTAAAGGCAAATATTATTACAGAAAATATGAGAAGAAATTGCAGAATTTTTACCGTACAATAAAAGTTGCAAGAGAAGCTGGCACAGGAGCGCTGAATCTACAGTTGCAAGTCAACGAGTGAATACCATTTTCAGCAATGAAAATGAATGGAAAATCTACTGTAAGCAATCAATTTGAATAAAGAATAAACGAGGATTTGTGTGCTTTGTATATTTGCAAAGGTAACAGGCCATATCTGCATGCATATGTTACATAAATGACGCTTCGTTGTAGATTTTTGAATTAGGATACTCATACAGTCTCTTAAAAATTTATTAATATCACTCATACGCCTAGTGTTACACTTAACACGCTTATTGAATATGTTCGCAAAGTGACTCTCACATGGTATATAAAATCACACTGAGGCCAAAAAAAAAACAAATACTCCCATATATTACTATGAGCAAAATAATAGAGCTTTGGTCATAATCTTAAAATTGTTTATTTATTCTTCAAAATCTATGTCATCCCTCTCAAAAGTTCAAACGCTCGAAACAGTTGTTGAAGTCAATTTCCGGCCAAGCCTTCAATGCGAATAGCGATTCACGTTTAATGTCTTCAATGGACTCTAAGGGGTTTAAAAAGGTTTAGCCTGAGCGATTGTTGGAGTTTTCTGAATAGCCAAAAGTCACTCGGTGGTTGCGCCACGACATTATTCAATATTCATTTGTGTGAACTGACAATTAGTAAGCAATGTGCAGCTGAACCGTTTGTTAAAGGGTTATAAAGACTTGTATGGGTTGGACAAATCGATTTTTTTTTAATTACATTTTCTGAAAGTGTATCCTTTTATCATTTTTAATTCCAAATTTCATAGAGATCTGGGCACTAGAACCAAAGTTACAGCTGTCAACAGCGCGTTTCTCCCATGTGTCGACCACTTGTTTGCCATTACCTCTAAATGAGGTTTTTAAGAAGCACCGTGCGGTGAGCAAGATTTCTCAAGAACTAGGTCTCAAAGACGATCGTAGATCGATCTAATTTTTTACTGACTACTTGAAAACTACAATTAGGGTTTTCACAAGTCTCATAAAATTATAACTTATAACGATTCGAAAACATAGCATTAAGAATTTTAAATGTGTAAACTCATTTTTGTATGAAATCCAACAATAATTTTTTTAAACAAGCGTAAAAATTTATAATTTTATGATTTTACGATGCTTTACGACGGGTTGTGAGTACCCCAAATATCTCATACTTGAACGAAAAATTTTTAATTTGAAAAAAACAAGTATTTTTGGGAATGAAAAAAACTGAAATATTGACCCACAAAAATCGATCTTTTCAGAAAAATCATCACCATTTTCGTAAAGTTTCGCCAAATCTTTCGTTCAAGTATGGCGTTATGACCTAAACTAAAGAAAACTATTATTTTTTTGGATTGGAGATGAACCATAACATACTTATCATGCCTACTGCAAAGCGTGTAAGAAAAAAGTGTATCAGCACAACAGCACACTTTTCACTGAAAACTTAAATTTAGCAACTTTAAATATATGTAAACGTACCAACAGTGTTCAATTATTTAAAAAAAATACCGTCTTTGCAAAATAAAATTGGTGTATACGTATTTAACCCCTTAATTTCTACTGCATACCTTAATAACTAGTTAAACACAATAAATATACAAATATGTCATCTGAGTGGATACATACACAAATAAAAAAAAGTTTGGAAGATATCCTTCGAAGGGATTGGAAAATATTTAGAATCAAATACAATTAGTCGCAATAAAATCTAATTTTGCGACGGTATTTGACAATAGAAAAATGGGTCCATCATTTTACACAGGAGTCCAATCGACAGTCAGCCTAGTGGACTGCACATTGTGAACCGGTTCTCGAACGTGGAAAGACGAAAAAGTTGGCTGGAAAGGTTATGAGATCAGTCCTGTGGGATGCATGTGCTATAATATTCATCACCTGATTGCTAAGCAAGTTATGACTCATTGCACTGCGTATTTGGTTGAAGTTCTATTCAACCATTACCAACATCCACCAATTGTATTTTATTATTTTTGAAGAAGGATCAATTTGAAATTGTACGCATATACTCCATAGTTTCCATTTACATATTGCACTGCTCTGTGTAATGATTCGAAGATATTTCTATATATCTCAAATTATAATAGACCTTTTTATCAACACTACAGCTTTTGCGCTATTCTTAGTGTGGAGATTGCGTTTGGTTTAATATGAAGGAGGTAGTCGCAATTCCTTGGCGACGCAATTGTCAATGTGATTTTCTGTTGAGATATTAAAAATATCTTACTGCTTTCACATGATGCGTCCTAAATAACCACCTTGTTGAGTACCAGCAATAAGTATAATCCATGTATACGCAAATTTCTGTACTTTTAAAGTAGTTATATGTTATTATTATTGTTTTTTTATACCCTGAACAGGATATATTAAGTTTGTCACGAAGTTTGTAACACCCAGAAGGAAGCGTCGGAGACCCTATAAAGTATATGCAATATAAATGATCAGAATGTTGAGCTGAGTCGATTTAGCCATGTTAGTCTGTCTCTCTGTCCGTCTTTATATATACGAACTAGTCCCTCAGTTTTTAAGATATCGTTTCGAAATTTTGCAAAAGTCATTTTCTCTTGAAGAACTGATCATTCGTCGGAACGGCCGATATCGGACCACTATAACATATAGCTGCCATATAAACTGAACAATCGTAATCAAATGCTTGTATGGAAAACTTTCACATTTGACAAGATAAATTCACGAAATTTGGTATAGATTAGTTTTTAAGGCAAAAATGTAATCTCCGAAAAAATTGTTCAGATCGGTTAACTATAGCATATAGCTTCCATACAAACTGAACACATAGTTACTAACAGAAATGCACCTGTGAAGGGTATTTAGTTTCGATGCAACCGAAGTTAACGTTTTTTCTTGTTTTAAGTAAAAAAAAAAAAAAAAAAAAATACACCGACCAAATTATGGCCGACTAACTGGAAATTTTTATTTGATTTTGTATTTTTGTCGGAAATGAATCTTCAAAAAAATTTACGTGTTGAAGGCTTATAATTAATTTTCATTTCCTTCCAGAAAACAAATATTTGCTGCGAATATTTGTACATGAATTTAAACTATAGTTAAGTCAAAGCAATCGGCAGTCAAATGAAATTGAAATGTAAAACTTATCCACTATTTCTCTACTTTTCATTCTTTCCACATCGAATATGCACTTATGGATCATATTGTAGTTTTATTTGTTGTTTGGGTCAAACAATATCAAACGGGTCCTTAAAATTTCGCTAAATTACAGATTTTGACAAAAAAGCACTTCATTAGAAGATGAACCAGACGTACACCTCGTGGCATAAATATTTCGCCAAAACATATTTTTTCGTTATTGTTATTGAGGGTTGAAATTTGGATCACATTAATAATGGAAAATTCTCCTATTTTTATAATCTGCAAAGAAAAGTTTGTTCATGCAGTTTTATTCCGATACATTCATTAGTGCTTGATTTGCGTTCTGGAAAGAAATTAAGAGAGAGGAGAGAAATTTAACTTATGTTATATAGAAAGTAGGCGTTGCGGTCCGATTTCAGGGTAAAATTATTCAACGAATGTGGTTGATATCGGCCGAGTAGGTGCCATGCCCATTGTTAATTTTTGAATTTTTTCTTATGAAGTCCTCATGTATCTTCTCAGGTGGTCAGGTTTTAGCTGATACAAGCAACCTTTACGTGGGCAACTAGTTGCAAGAGTATAAAAACTATGAACTCATACAGACCTTTTTGGCGTATTTATTTACCGCAACTTATTTCATTGTGTTTACATCAATATGTTGCATGGGTTAAACTTTAAAACTTCACATATTCGAAAATTCCGAAAAACTTTTGAAGCACCGAAAATAAACAAGAAAACAGTCTGCCAAGGTGGCTTTGACTCGTGACTCCTTTGAAGAAAGACCGAGAATAGTTGTGCTACAGAGTAAAGCGGCTGTCAAAGTAAGCTGCCGTTTGTGCGTGACTGCTTATTCATGCAGCACACGTGTCAGCAGAACAATTTGCAATTGCGGTGAAATTGAAGATTGGCTCACACTTGGCAAAAGAAAAAGCAAGGAAACGCGAATATGTGTGGGTGTTGAATTAGTTTTTGTTTACAAAAATATACTTATATATTTATTTGGACAAAAGAAAAAGGTAAGATATTTTAATAAAACTAAAAGATATTGAAGTTCAGTCATTTCCCAAAGTCGGAAAATCTATATAATTAAAATGCGCAACTACTTGTAAACCGACCTTTTAAGAATTTCTACACTAACAAAATGTAATTCTGTGTACAAAATTGATACAAATAATAAACTGGTATATTTATTAGAAGATATACTATAATATTAATCACATTAACTCGAGAAGAGCGATTTCGAAGCTTTTTGGAGTAATGTAACTAATAAATAAAAAAAAACTTATTTTGACACATGTATGACTATATTTAATTATTTGTAAGTATATGTATGTAAATATGCTTTGGCGAATATACAGTAAACTATACGTCAACTATTGGCCTGTAAAATAAAGAAAAGTGTGGAGAGTAAAGTGAAATGCAGATATTATTTTTCTTATATTAATACAAAACTATATAAAGTCATGTTGAAACCTATTTCAATCTCTATGTCATCACAAGAGGAAACATGATTATTTATAGCAAAAAAGCTATATGCACATATCTTACAGCCTACTAGATCAAATCATAATAAATATGTCAATTATCGTTGAATTCGAGAGTTTTTTTGCTTTAAAAAAATTCGTCACTGTAAAACATATCAAAATGTTTCTCGCTTAATGTCATAACATATGTATAAATAACAGTAAAACCAAATACCATTTCTGTAACAGAATGTTAAGCAGCTAAGATTCAGAACTGTGACGGAATGTTAAATTCTTAAATTCGGGAAATATTAGAAAAATATCCCAATGTGTTTTAGTAGGGCCAGAGAAGATATACGTTCTCTGCCGGTAATGTCAATAGCGATATCACAGAGAGAGAAATGTTATTGAATAAAAAAATCCTGTTCGAATTTTCAGTTGTTACAATTGAAAGTAATGTTAATAATACAATGCTTTAATGAGCAATTTTGTTAATGAAAGTAAGAAAGATATTACTAAGTTTTTCAACTTTTTTCCTGTTGGTGAAGAACATGTATTGATGGCCGGTAAATTAAAGACGATAATTTTCACAAGTCAAAATAGATTTCTATGAAAAATACAAAATATAACATCTTTTATGTATGCATAAAGATCCAAATTGCTTATCCATAAATTAACATTACTTCAAAATGTTTCTGACATAATGGCAAAATACAGTGGAACAGAATCCAACTTCTGTAACAGAATGTTAAGGAGTAAAACTTTAGAATTATGAAAACAAGAATATTAGAAACAAGAGTTTCTGCCAAATATCCCAATATTTTTTAGTACAACCAAAGAAGGTATACGTTCTCTGCCGGTAATGTTAATGACGATATCACAGACAGAGAAATGTTGTTGAATAAAAAAAAATCCGGTCCGAATTTTAACATTACATTTAATAATCAGCAGAGGCAGGCTCAATTGAAAATAAAAAAAATGCGTTATGGAAAATTTTATGAGTAATTTTGTTAATGAAAATAGGAAAGATATTACTATGTTTTGAAATTTTTTAAAAAGTTAATTACCTATATATTAATGATGATTTTTTTCTGTTAGTGAAACTTTTTTTGATTACCGGTAAATTAAAACCACTAATTTTGACAAATCAAAGTGAATTTAAATATGAAAAATACAAAATATAGCATTATCATATTTTTGTATAGACACAAACCGCATAGCTATTATACTATATTTAGTTCGTGATATTTACGCTAACAGTACAGAAAATGGAAATATACATAAATGTATAAAATAATAAATACAAATAAGAAAACCGCCAAAGACCCGCGTTTATAACATGCAAAAGAAAATATGTAAAACGAGTTCCAAACCAGGGAACGCCACACAAAATTGTGTTCTTGCTTGTTCTTAAAAGTACATATGTAAGCAAGAATAATCACATGTTACTCATACGCACCCGTGTTCGATAACATAAACAGCTAATAAGTACTAAATTATTTAACTTTTCGTTAAGTTATTGCAATATACTCGTGAATGCTCTTCATTTACGACATATAAATTTCGAACTTTCGAACATTTTATTACCGAATGAGTTCGAAATCACCAAAGTTCCACATAATTATTTCCGGTAAACTATGTTAACATAAATGAGTTCCTGATATGAGTGATTTTGTGAAAATAAAATCACCGCTGGTTATACCATACTCTTGTACTTTAATATTAACTTCCACATATTGAGTTCCACATAAATATATTCTCTTGCATACTCGAAATATTTCATATTCGTATTATTACTCTGCTAAAAACTACGTGCCCTAAAAGAGTATCAAGTGAAAGTCACAAAGACGTTATAGCATAATAATGACCACAGAGTCAAACGAGTTGCTCAGATGAGAGAATAGACGAACAGAAAATTACTCAACGTTACTGTCTCTTGCCTTGAATACCTGAATATAAATATATCGAATAAGATGATTTCTGCCTCTCGACATTACAAACCACTCTCGATTTCTAAATCACTCAATCGTAGACTTAAGCTACATATGTTTATTCTATAAAATATGTTTTATTATATACATTTTGCTTATTTCACTTCACTGTTAATGCATGAATTGTCAAGCAAAGCGAGGAAAGTTGTATGTGAATCTGCCATTAGTATTTCAATGGACATGAAGGTGCAAGCAGAGTGGCTCCTAAGAAAACTTATGCCACATGCGTAATAAAGTTCAGAAAGTGATGTAGACTGAGGTCTCAATATAGGACATATGACATATCTTAGTTAGGAAATTATCTTGAAAATATATTTTATAGCAATCCAATTGGATTATCCACTTCGAAGGCGATTTTATTGAATAATAATATCGAATTCTGCCAAAAATCTTTTCGGATGCAATTTTTGGAAATTTCGTTATCTGCTAGCGGTGTTACATCTTGAATGATGTAGTGGTACCGTCCATACGTTAAAAGTATTAAGGTAGTTTTCAAGTGGTCACAATTTCACTTTCAATTGCAAGCGCTTCTTGGTATTTCTGAGGTAAATATTGTAATTCTTGCCTAAGTCTCAGAAACAAAATATAGTATAATGAATGATTGCACAATAGGTGCTCGTAAGTGATATTTTAAAACTCATTTGTAATTCGTGTATTCTAAAGTAGTCCATGGCGTATAAGTGACGTTTCGTTACTTCAAACAATGCTACCAACTTAAGATGTAAGTTTTTAAAGTTTTCAGCCAAGGCTTTGCTGCTGCTGTGGTCCTGCTTTATTGAGCAAGCGAATCCCCAAGCAAACTTGATATACTATATTAGAAAAATTTCTGTAACTCTCAGCAGCAAAATCAACATTATTTTCATAGCCATAAACTATTTTTTATTACTTCGCTACTTAACACTTGGTATAATGACCCTCCATTCTTCAACTTTCACACTCACTCACATTAAACGTTATTCAGCGCCACTTCACTTAGTGTCAGCTTCTTCAATGCAACACTTAACTCAGTTTTTCTTCCCTTTGTCTTCCATTTGGGCGGCGAAGCGCTTATGCTCTTACACTTGACTGGACGCCTGATGTCTGCATTTCGACGTCACTTTTGTCATAGTTTGTCAATGGGTGAGTTGAAGCATTACCTTGGTGGTACGATGTTGCAACGTAGAACCAATCCCAATAAAGTTTATGGTCCATTCTGGTGTTTACTGCTTTCATCACAACAAACTGTTTACAAAAGTATTTGAAAGACTTGTCAAGTGCACACAACAAATTAACCTCTTTATATATTTCTTTGTTTTTTTATTCTTAGTAGTATATAGCACTGGAAGTTGCGGCTGATTATACCTCAAAAAAATTATGATAGTTTTTCCATTGATTAAATTGATACCTTGATCAATGAGTCATTGTACAAGTACTCTTTCGCAGCAAACTGTTACAAAATATTATATTTTTGTTCACCTAATGGTTGTATGTAGCATAAGGATGATTTCAAAAACTTTAACTTATTAATAAAACTTGTGGATCTTGAAAATTTAAAAAATGAGTAGTATAAAGGTGAGACAGCAACATTTGGTACCTAATTATTTAGGGTCATAGGAAGATTTGTATATTTTACCGTACGGCGTACGATATATTATTCCATTTATGTCTGAACATAAATATTGACACTACTCAATTTATTGAGATACCGAATAGGTTGAAACATTTACTGTACCCTAAAAACAGATCTAATCACGTTCATTACAAGGCGAGCTAATGGAAATAATGCGTTAAAAAATATTAAAATTTTTCTATTTCGATTTAGAAAACTTCTAGGTAGGTCATAAAGAATCAAAGTACTATTTTATTCTACATTTAACTAATTTGGAAAGACATCGCCTTAATCAATATTCGAGTAATTGGGTCGTAACCACAAACCGCATAAATAAATATATTGCCTGTAGTACTCCACATTGTCCATTGAACACCATTTCTCAAAATGCAGTGTTAGCACACTCGTACATATATTGTATATTGTTGCTTGTGTATATGGGATTGTATATTTCGTTTCAATGTTGAACACTCATTAATATGGAAACAATAGAAAATAATAAAAGTCTGCTATGATTGTTTACGCTCAATCAACAAATATGCAGTTTTTAATTGACATTGCATTGCCGCTGGCGGTTGAACCATTGGCATACTAGAGTGTGATACATACATACAAATTAAATACGACTACAATCACGCGCTTCATCTTTACTCTTTTTTATAAATTTGTACGCAAAACACATTTTGTTTGCTTAAACTTTTTTGTTTTCGCAATTAATAGATAAAATTATATCATATCCAAGCATTTACAACAGAAATTCTGAAAAAAGCAAGTCAAAACATTTAAAACCAAAATAAAAAAAAAGTTAACTTTGGCTGCACCGAAGCTAATAAACTCCTCACAGATGCATTTCTTTTTGTAACTATGCGTTCAGTTTGTATGTTACATTATTATCTTAAAAAATAACCTGTGGCAACTTTTGTAAACATACTTTTTCATATGTGAAAGTTGTCCATACAAGAACGTGATTCCGCTCTTTCAGTTTATGTGGCAGCTATATGTATGATGTAGTGGTCCGATATTGACAGTTCCGACAAATAAGCAGCTTCTTAAAGAGAAAGTGACGTTTGTAAAATTTCAAAACGATATCTTAAAACTGAGGGACTAGTTCCTATATATAAAGACGGACAGAGAGACAGACTAACATGGCTAAATCGACTCAGCTCAACATACTGATCATTTACATATATACTTTATAGGGTCTCCGACGCTTCCTTCTGGGTGTTATAAACTTCGTGACAAACTTAATATACTCTGTTCAGGGTATAATTAAAAAAATTTTCTAAATAATAAGGATGTAATAAAATGTATAACATTTACTAAGCCCACTTATTATGAATTCCCCAGCAAGCTCCAGAGCTACCATAATTTATTTACGATCTCCACAGTAAATAGCCTGCAATACATAGAACCGACTATCGTGGGAACGGTAGTACAAGTATCGAATAGATTTGTCTGAAATTACTTAAATAACTCTTGATAAATCTGAAAAATCTAGTGGAAATATTTTAGGCTAATATTATTTTAATCTAAAATGTTGAAATGTTCTGTTTTAGTTGGTACCCAGTGGCGTAAATTATCGGCTATATCGAATATGAGGATAACATTCATACCGATGATTACCGCGCCATACCATTTTGAGTAAACCGACGGATAAATATCAACATTTTTTTTATAAAAACGTAAAATGGTACAAAAATAAGTTACATAGTTTCATATCTTTCGCCATATATGGTTCTGGGTACATGGTATCGGGACAGGTTGCAGGACTTCTTAAATCAACATGATCAGAAGTGCATATTACTTCACATACTTTAACACTCTAATATTGAATAAATGAAATTCGTAAACTTTGTTGAATAGTTAAAGGGTTTATATTTATTTGTGAGTATTTACAGTAATCAGAATTCACCCACTATCAGGATATCAGAATATTAGGTTGCCCAAAAAGTCTTGCGGCTACTTGGCGCTGAAAGCGCGTAGTTCTAGTTTTATTCGTTGCATCGGGTCATACTATACCTTTTTGGAAAGCTCATTTCACGCGCTAATACGTGTTTGATTGATTGTCGTTTCCTTTAAGTCGTTCGTGAGTTATAGCGTCGCAAACATGGAACAAAATAAAGAGAAAATACGGCATATTTTATAGTACTACTACGATAAAGACAAAAATGCATCTCAATCCGCCAATAAAATTTGTGCAGTTTATGGACCCGATAAAGTTTCCATTTCCATCGCACCGCACAACAATGGTTTGAACATTTTCGTTCTGGTGTAGAGGTGGTCGAAAATGCGCCACGCTCCGGAAGGCCTGTCGTCGAAAACTGCGATAAAATCACTGAATTGGTCGAAAGAGACCGGCATAGTAGTCATCAAACCATTATAAACCATTTGAAGAAGCTTGGAGTCACTAAGAAGCTCGATGCGTGGGTGCCACACGAATTGATTCAATAAAAATACCGCAAGACTTTTTTGACAACCTAATATAAACCTTTGTAGATTTAGTAGACAATTTTATCCAAGATGTGTAAAGCAAACATACAGGGTTTCTCCGGAAAGTAATACGATTGAGTCGTTCAAAAAAAATTATTAAACCAATCGTTACAATTCATTGAAAACTTTCAAAACAGGCTCTTTCTGCGTCCCTGCAGCGCTGCCATTGCGATTTCCAATCATTGAAGGCGCCACGGAAGGCATTTTCCGGAATAGCCTTGAAGGCGGAGGTGCATGCTGCTTGGATCCCCTTTCATCGGCCTTTTCAAACAGGTAAACAAAAAAGTCCGTGGGTGCCACATCTGGACTGTAGGGTGGCTGCGGACCTCCACGTAAAACATAGCGGTGACGTTTTGTCCAGAACGAACACATTTAGTAAAAAAAGTCAAGAAGCATCGTTTTCACTTTGGATTTGTTCATTGATCAGCGGACTCTTCTCGGCCCTCCAAAACGGCCTAGTACCACCGAAACACATCACTTCTTACTAAAGCAACATCTGGGTAAGCTTGCTTGATTATATCAAACGTCTCTGTAGCAGATTTACCGAGTTTCACACAGGATTTAATCGCGTACTTCTGCTCTATCGAAGGCTGCATTTTCGGCTTGCAACACTCACAGAAACACGTCGCGCGTAAATGTTTGTCCTGATTCTCCAGGTGCTCAGAGTTAACTTACCAGCCGCTCTTTCCTTAGCTAAAAACGGCCTTTACCAAATCCAGTCGGAGTGCGCTCGCGCCGAAGTATAGTCGCCGCGGAAGGAAATCAGTCTTTTTCTTTACTCAATTATGGTCAAAACAATCAGCATACCGAGGGTATTATTTGAAACACCATCACCTATCTTGAGACGCAGTATTCATTATTGGATAATATTCGACCGAATAGACCACGTCCAGCATGCAGTGACGAAAATATAGCAGTCGTAGTGGAGAGTATACAAGAAGACCGTGGAGAGTCTTGCTTGCGCAAGAACTGAAGTTGTTCAACTTTCTCAAGTGACATTGCCTTTCTCTATGGGCTCTTGAAAAGTTCCAAGAAGATCGAAAGTTTTCGAGACAAAATTTGGGTATGTAAACAGGCAAAATTGGCACATTTGGGACGAATAATAATCTAATGATAATAAACATCTGCCATTCCATTCAGAAAAAAAACAACGGTTTGGTGCAATTTGTGAGCCGGAGGAGTCATCGGTCCATATTTCATCAAAAATGATACCGATGAGAACGTAACCGTTAATGGCGACCATTATCGCGCGATAATAATCGACTTTTTAATGCCTGAAATTGAAGCACATTACAAGTATGTCATCGACATTCGGTGACCAGATGGTGTCACGTTTTGGGCCCATCTGTCAAGATCGTGTGATATCAGGCCGTTAGACTTTTTCTTGTGGGCATATGTAAAATCTAAAGTCTACGCGGACATTTCCGCTTCGACTCAGTCCTTGGAGCAAAATATCACGGATGTAATTCACCAGTTACTTGTTGAAATGCTCGAACGAGTCATGGAATGTTGTACACAACGGAGTACTTGAAGTTTTTGTCTTTTTCTAGAAACTTTCTGGATCACCCTTCAAATTATGTTATGTACATAAACAAAACGCTCGACATTAATACAAGAATCAAAAAAAAAAAAAAAAAATTAAAATAACCATTATTTAAAATTGGCATAAATAAGCAAAATCTATTTTATAATGTTTTTAAATACTTTTACATATAAATAATTATCCGTCCGTCCGTCCAAGCTATAACTTGAGTAAACATTGAAATATCTTGGTTGATAACTTGGTATGTAGGCTTCCTAGTACATAAAGTTCGTAGATGAG
Organism: Bactrocera zonata; assembly: GCA_037783105.1. Taxonomy (NCBI): domain Eukaryota; kingdom Metazoa; phylum Arthropoda; class Insecta; order Diptera; family Tephritidae; genus Bactrocera; species Bactrocera zonata. The sequence goes on along the minus strand of JBAWJQ010000866.1, from coordinate 822,311 downwards.
CGTAATTGGACCACTGCCATGCCCACTAATCGCCATTAACCGAAAATCTACAAAGTGCCATAACTGTCCATTAAATTAAGATATAAAACTCTAATTTGGCACCGGGAATCGCAGTAGCAAGGGGCAACTTCAGGCGAAAAGGTTTGAAAAAGTGGACGTGGCCCCGCCCCCTAATAAGTTTAATGTACTTGTCTCCTAAACTACTAAAGCTATGGCATAAATCAGAAGATAACCCCCTTCATTCCTCATGTAATTGTATTGTTCAAAACTACTAAACGCACAATAATTCAATAACTAATTACGCCAGAGACATTACATTTATTTCCGAAATGGTATAAAAGGGCTCTATAGGAGCCGGTGTAAAAATTGGTTTTTGGTGAAATCACATATGTAGGGAGTCGACTGACCAATTTCGACAACATTTACTACACGGCATTGTCCTCATGTTCTTATGTCACAGTAGGAAAATGGATGAAATCGTACCACAACCACGCCTACTTCTCATAAACCACAATCTTAAATTCCACTTGTTTCTTTAATTTCCCACTACATAAATCAAGTAGTCATTATTATAGCGAGATAAAAATTTGACGGGATAATGCCTCTAGTATATGACTCCGTATGACTAAAAATTATCCAAATCCATCTAAAAGTGTTCAAGCTCCTAGGTACCGAATCCCAGTATGTGTAGTTGACTTTTGACCGAAAATATCAGCCAATGTGTGACATATGCAATTGGAATTCAGATAGAATCGTTTCCTGACAATGGTATTGCTGTGTGCAAAAAATGGGTTGATTCGGTTCAATACTTCTCTGAGCCCCATATACCTAATACAAAGATTTTCGAACTTCCAGGTGACTTAATGCTAGACATATCGGTCAATATTTGAGTTATCTCAATGAAAATTGAAGACAATATTTACTCATAACAGTATATCATATTTCCTAAAATAAATACAATTGGGCGAAAACTTGACCTGGCCCTATGTTACTAGGATTTTTAAACATCCGGCTGACTTTGCTCCATACTTGCATGATTGGGATTGTGTGTGATGTACCTTAAGGAAACCCTATATACATTCTTTTAGTACGCGGCATGATAATAGTCAATTGATGAAATCGGATCGATTCTGCCCAACGTTCCGTATACTACATTTAATGATTTTCGTTTTTTCTAACAATAAACATATATTTTAAGTAAGTTTCTGGCGTTAGTATCGTAGTTACCCCACTAATTCTATATCAGTCGAGAAGCTTCTGTCGATGCGGTTCCGCGGTGGATGTGGCATGAGTGAAATGATGCAGAGATTTGTCTTTGCGGCATTTGTGGTTCCGCAAAGCTATGAGGTATCGAAATGCCCATTGCAATGCAAGAATATACTATATACACATCTGTATACTCAGTAAAGAAAATTTAAAGAAAATTAATTATGGAACTTAATAAAGAGATTTTTAATTTTTTTCCAGAAAAAACTAATACAAGTGCTTTTAATGTATTCTAGGATAGGATGAATTCGAAACATAATGAGCTGAGTCGATGTAGCTATGCCCTTCTGTCGGTCCGTCTGTCTATATAAACGCTCACTAGTCATTCATTTTTTTGAGATATCGATTTTAAATTTTGCACACCCTCCTCTTTTTGTCGGAAATACCGAAAGCAGATCACTATAAAATATACATATCTGAACGGAACTGAAACTGAACGATCGGATTCGAGTGCTTGTAAGGAACATATTTTCATTTGACAATACGAGTATGTGTTCACGAACGACCACTATTTCATATAGCTGTCATACATATTGTTTAAGCAAAATAAAGTCCTTGTTTAAAAAACATTTGTGATTTGACGAAATGTATTCGCGGAACTTGAGTTTATTGGCAAAGGGAAGAGTGCGATCATCAAAGAAATTGTTCTGATCAGACCACTATAACATACGGCTGTCGTATAATCTTCATTTACAATCAATTGCCACGAATGTTTATACTCAAAATAGTCTTATGAAGCTAACATGTAAATAAGCTAACATATAAATATAACTGTTTGCAAGTGAGCAAATTTTATTAGTTCGAAATAGTCACGTAATAGGTAATCACATTTTTCGTAGATACATATACGGTGTATGCATATATTGGGGTGTGCATTATTTACAAATTTTATTATGTTATTATGTTTTTTTTTTTGTAACTACCCTTAACGTTTTTGTACTAAAAACAAGGATCTAACGAAAACAAAATCCTTATTTTCATAGCTTTTAAAATATATACGCAGCAAAAATTATGCATATATTCGCAGGTATTTGATATGAATGATTTATAAATCCCGTGTTACTCAAACGACATGGTTTAATATTATAGAATACATATGTATGTATATGATGTATACATTTAACTATTTGTACTGTTTAAATAAATTCTTTTATCCTTTTTTATTGACCGGAATCGTTTTTAATAGAATATTGCAGGTAAAAAGTCTACTAAACTTAAAGATATTTCCTATACAATGAACTACGATCTTTGAAAAATATCGAAAATTAACAAAATGACGTAATTTTGGGAAAAAAAATAGTTTTTTAAGTAAAAAATAGTAGTAGCTAAATTGACAACTTTCAATTTTTAGAATGCTGCCATCCAAAAACTGTTCAATATACGACCTTCCCGATTTCACAGGATATTTATGAAAATATAAGCTGCCGAAAAAGCAAATAAAAAAAATTTTTTTTTAAGGTGTAACACTGGTATAGCCCCTTAGATCGAAAATGAGGAGCTTGTTTACATAGTTTCCTTGTTTCTGGGGAAAACTGACATTTTGAGGGCTATTGCAAAAAGCAATCAATTTGTGAAAATAATATTAATAAAATAATGACCACCCTAATATACATACATATGGCTGCATCTGGTCGAAACCATGACTGTTACATTTTTGGCAGTGCGTTTGCAATTTGCATGGAAGTTAGTCAATAATAGCAATCCGGAAAGAACACAGTAAAAATACATTTTTATGAGCACAACTATGACGCACAATAAATCTTTATTGGAAACTCGTTTGCATTCTCAACAAAGCGAAGCAAACAATGCAGCGTGTACAACATTTTCAAACTATAATATATGTTTGTAAATAGGGATAGAAACTAGGGAAATCGACAAATAAGCGATAACGGATAGCAACGGTAAATCATGAAAAAAATGAAAAGGAACGAAATTTTTAGTTAGCAGCGAAGTTGCGAGAAAAGGGAAATTAAAAGAAGTAGTTCAAATTCAAATCAAGATGAGTTCCCACAGCGAAGCGTGCATCGGTAAATATCAAGCAGTGTTGCACAAGCAAATATGAAAAAAACGAAATATTATGAAGAGTGAAAAATGATTTATAAGTGCCGAATATGGCAAAAACAAACTCTCGAATTCACCGATTGTGCGTTACTGCGGTATAGTGGTGGAGTAATCGGAGTAAGTAAGAAACAGTAGTATGCTATAAGATAGTGTAAAACCCCTGGATGAGGACTCTCGAGAGAGGAATATGCATCACAGACATTAGTTTTCTTTCTTTCATTTCTTTTTCCTATACTTTGAGTACAAAAATTTGCAATACTCGGTATTTACTCACAACAATGATTACTCATACGCCATGGTGCGCCTTTACAGCGGAGTTGACTGACAGTTTTGTAATTTTACCTGGCATATACACAGATGTGTTGTCGGGGAAATGACAAAAAGTCTAAAAAATTAAATTTTCGGGTTTGATTAATGGAAATTCGGAGAACGTGAATGATGAAAAAGTACCGAAAAAAGTAAAACAACAAAAATAAACTATTGAAAAAACAGTAAATTATTAGTGACTCTTATGCCCTTGGACGCTAACGATTTTTGGTAGACAATAAACAAATATGGAAATAAAAATGTACACAGTTTCCAGTGCTCAATCGATGAATTAATAAATATTTTGGCATTTGTATGAAAATAAGGGAGAATTTAGTAAAAGACTTTGTACGGACAGGCACACAGACGCAGGGACAGTCATTCAAGTGATCCTGATCAATTTTACATATTTCACAACTTTTTTTTTCAAGTAAATAAAAAAAAAAAAATATAAAAGAATCGGCCCACTCCGGGATTAGAAGGGATAGTTGTCAAATTAGTTGAAGTTTTTTTTGAGAAATAAAAAATGGCGAAGTTCCAAAAAATGTCGATTTTACTTTAAAAAGCCCGATTATTTTATATTATTGATCGTGTTAAATTTTTTTCATGTATTTTTTTCGAAAAGTTCATTCAAAAACACAAATTGAAAAAGAAAAAGGTCCCAAAAAGTTATGGCTATTTGAAAATAAAAAAGCCAATTTTTTGAAAAATTCATAACATTTTGGTAGTTGGACAAAAAATTTTGAAAAAAATTAAAAAAAATGTTTTTCAAAGGGTAGAACAGGATGGAAAAGTTTAAGCAAAATCTAAAAGGGTCGGGTTCAAAAGTGGTCGATTTGGTATGGAATACCCCATATACAGATATGATTCGTCACAAACAAACGTTTCTATAGTATTTCAGACCTTTTGCATACGTCCTCACTCCTCTGTTCTCTACTTGTGATAATGTATTATTACTGCGGCAGTCTTTTTATATTTTGCATAGAATATACTAATCTTGTATATCTAACGGCTGTTGGTAACACTTAAAACTAATGCAGGAAAGTATCCGATGACTTAAGTAAATTTTAGACACCTTTATGGAACTTGACTCAAATACACGTGTTCCTCGGTATTTAAACTCGAAGCTCACTGTAAGAAATGAAATTTGTAGTTTAAAACCTTAAAAACAATAAGCGGGCGTTCAGCCCACAAGTTATATTGATGATGTCTCTACCACTAGCACCATTTCGTAGGAGCATTTCGCTTTCCGGCATCCGGTTTAAAAATGAGTTGAACCTTGTAATTATCTAGATCTTCATGCAAAAGGTAAGTTGAAAATTATTCAAATTGCTTTAACTAAATTTGAATTGTAGATACTGCAGCTTGTGCTATCAGTAAATATTTGTTTAATAGCCAACTTGTCTCAGCTATAGTATAGCATAAGTTCACAACTAAATTTATTGGAAATATGGAAGCTAGAGAAACTACGGATCAGTTTAATATATTTTAATTAAAATATTTTATATTATTTTAATAAGATACATATACATATTTCAATATTTCTATTGAATATGTTTTATTGTCGCAGAGTAGGCAAAGATTTCATTTATAAATACGAGCAGAATATTTCATAGCAACTCAATCAGTCATAGTAGAGCAACGTTTGCTTTGAGCACTTTTACTTCACAATGACTTTTCTATTAAGGCGATCGATATTTAACAGGACAAAAGGTAAGAAAATTGTTTCGGGCAGCAGGTAAAATGATGCAGAACTTGTACAGACAGCCTGTTTGTGTATATTAAAATCATTGTCACTAGTGAAAGCTATAAAGCTGCTCCTTGAGCGCTTACTTCCCAGCGGAACAGCAGGTTAATGGAAAAAGTACAAACACTACTAAATTTATATGCATTTGCACATATGGTATATGTAGTTGTCAACACTTTCTTCTTATATACCGCAGCAAAATTTAAGTCCTGGCCATGTTGTCGAAGATTTTTTGCAGTTTTACAACGAGAAAGTTATGAATGACATATAACCGCACAAACAATAGCTGTATGCTGCACAAAGTAGCTGAGAAAATGAGGGAGAAAGAAGGATTTCTGCTTCAGATATTATAGTAAAGTGAGTTATCATATATACATACATGCAACTACTCGTATCTACTTATATACATATTTGAAAATTTATATACCTTTTAAGAACTAGTGAAAGTTCCTCATCGTTTATGTTGCATTTCGCAGCCAGAAAAGTATTGAGAGCAAGTCAGGAGAAGAAGCTAAGAAATTTTTCAGGCGTAAAAGTTTTATTGGCAGCTTTTTGCAGTAAAGCATATATTCGTACATATATATATTTATTTAAAATAACTCATAGACTCCGCAAATATTGATATGCATACATACATTTGCGTATGCATTAGAGCGCGTTGAGTTACACGGTCCAAAAAAATAAAATGGCGCATATGCTTAAACTGATTTACGGTTCATTCTGATAACTTTTCCTAGAAGACTATGGGTGCAAAACCGGTTTCAAGTAACTGTTCGAAGTTTGTCTTTGTTCTGGTAGTCGAAAAATTATTTTCGTATTTCTAAACAAACTTCAACTTATTTTTTTATATTTATAATAATAAATAAATAAACAAATATGTATCATTTTGGTCGACCACTTTTTGCCATTTTTTCGCTAGAGACATTATTCGATCAGTGTACAACTTTCACCAGTGTAGATCGAAATTTCGAAATTCCCAGAACGGAAGCGAGCGTTTGCAATACAAACTGATACGACGATACTCTTCGCCTACGTAAAAATCACAAATTTCATTGCTGGCTTGCGTGGTTTTGAACAAAAATTTCAAAATATAGCTTCTTCATTATTTTCACTCATTTTTGAGCAGCTGTAACTTGTTTTCGATTTCCCCGGATTTTATTATTTTTTTGGGTAAATGAAGCTTAAAATGTCACCTTTCCAATACTATATGGTATGACACAATGTGATTGATAAAACTGGAGATATGCGTCTGCAACGATATCTATTGACAAAATACCAATATCTTATTTTCCTTTGTCTTTAATTTAAAAGCTGAAAAGAATTTGTATCTTATAAATACTAATTATTAAAAAGTCTCAGCTGAGCGTTGAGGCCAATACTGCACACTTTTAACGAAAATTCGAATAAATGATTTATACATACATATATCGATATATTTCATTCTATACTCCGTATATTCTTATTACAATGCTGTTTAGAGCAAAGGAAATGCTATTGGAAGACAAACAAAACAGCATTAAAATAGTACCACTTTTGGCACAAGCTTGTTGTCGCATCAACAAAACAAAGCTTGTGAAAATGCCAGAAAATGCGAGTTGAAATCAGCGAAGGCAACTTATGGTGTGCAACTAAAAACAATCTTTGGTGTCCACAGAATATTTAACTGCACATGAAAATACTCGTCATTTATTGCCATACAATAGAAGCACAGCAAAAGCAAGCGTTGCGCTGCACGAGTGTACTACAATAACCCCTTTCTCAGCATTATCGAATATTTTTATCACTCAGAATGAAACACCACCACGTTGTTATACCAACGCAATATGTTGCAATAGAGTATAATAAATTTATGCGTAAAATGGTTGTTTATAGCACATAAAACCTATATATGCAAATGATGGCGGGAATAATGCAACGACAACCCCATACCGTTAAACGAAAACTGACAAAGTGTTAAAATTGAACAGCAAATTAATGCGCAAAACTATAAGTTAGCATAAGGCATCGAAGTAAGTAAGGTGATAGGTACCTGTGGCAACCAAGTTTTTAAAAATGGGACTTCGCTCCGCTCCTTAACATGTTTGAAATAATACTTAAGCCATATCATCCAACTTCAACAGCGCTGCTGTTTTCAAAATTAAATCTAAATTAGCGACGGGCATGGATCCGCCTACTTTTTGGTGAAGTCCCATATCTCGGAATCCATCGAACCGATTTAGACAAAACTAAGTACGTAGCATTCTTTTGACATTCTTGTGTCCCATTGTGAAAATGGATGAAATCCGACAACAATCACGCCTACTACTACCTGATTCGATCAGTTTCTAGAACACAGATCACGAAGCAATTAATATAACAGAATAAAACTTTACTCGAATAATTTCTTAAATGGGTGCCACCTTATAACTAAAAATTGCTTAAATCCATTAATAACAGTTCAAGCCCCTAGATATCGAATATTTAGACCCCGCTACCTATAGCTGACTATTGATCGAAAATGTCAGTCAATCTGTGATATATATTACGGGAATTATGATATAATTGTTCGCTTAAATTGAAATGTCTGTATGTCAAAAATGGGTTGAATCGGACCTATACTTCCCCTAGCCTCTATGTACTTAATATAAAGAATTTCGAACTACCAAGTGACTTTGTACCGCTTATATCGGTAAATATGTCAGGTATCTTAATACAAACAGTAGGGCGTGTGTTGCTTATAACAGTGTATCTTTGTGGCTAAAATAGATAAATTTAAGCGAAAACCTGGCCGAGCCACTACATAACTAATATCAAAATTTTCGAACATCCGGCTGACTTTTCTCTATGTAGTTAGTTTTTTAGTAAGTGACATGTTAATAGTATGTGGTATTTGGAAAAATAGGTAAAATCTGGTCGATACTACCCTATTTTCCACATATTACTTATAACGGTTTTCGTTTTTCTAACAAACCTTATGTCTCTGTCAGTATAGCAATTGTATATAGTATATGTATATATAAAATTGGTTGGATTTCGATCCTCTGGTTGACGTTTTACACCATAAAGTAAGTTGCAAGAGTAAAAATGTTCGGTTGCAGCCGAGCTTAGCCCTTCCTTACATGTTTAAAGATTATCTCTTCCAAATGTTGGCTGCGGCTACATCTCAGATGGTCCATATGTTGAGTCAAATTTTCAATGTCTCGTTCGAGCATAGAATTAAGACTTTACATATCCTCACAGAAAAAAGTCTAACGGTGTGATATCACACGATCTTGGTGGCCAAACGCGTCAAATAAACGGTTATTACGGCACGATAGCGGTCGCCATTGACGCCATTACGTTCTCATCGGAATCATTTCTGAAGAAATATAGACCGATGACTCCACCGGCGCAAAAACCATACCAAACTGTTGTTTTTCTGGATTAAATGGTAACTCTTGAATCTTTTCAGGCTGCTGACATTAACCTAAAATATACCTCAGCGCTGAAAAAAATTTGGCTCGAAAACGTCAGATCTTCTTAAAACTTTTTAACTGCTCATAGAGCGAAGCGATGTCACTTGGGAAGGTGGAACGGCTACAATTCTTAATTTCCAAGGTCTTTTTTGTACACTTTCAATTTAAAATCTCTACGTAAAATGCGACAAGACATTTCATACGTCAATCCGAGTTGCTGCGAACGGCGTCGAATATACTATATAATGTATGCTGCGTTTCAAGATGGTCGATGAAGAGCACATTCAGTAGGGCGATTATATTGATCATGCTTTACTGAACATGAAATAAAATATCAAAATGAAACTAAGATGAGAACTATTCTAAAAGTTAATAAGATAATAATTATAACGAAGGACATAGTTTAATTGGAGTTTGCTTTTTCACAGTAGTTACCTGATTTTTATTTCGCTTGGTTTCCAGTTCCACATTTAATAGAATAACACCGAACTAACGTTGCAAATCGCCGTCGCCACAATCGCCCAGCAGAGTTGATAGTTCGAGCAACTATGAATCGGTTTCGCATCACGTTTTCGCTGAAGAATATACGTAATGTGCATTCTCATAGACGTCGTACAGTGAACACCAAAAATGATATTGCTGTTGACAGGGGGATCAAAGAAGACCTGAAGGAGTCCAACAGCTAACACGTTAACAATTGGAGCTTCGCCCATTCACTTTATGGAAGATTTTGAGGAATGATCTTGGTTTGGGGGCTTTAACATTCAATTCGTGCATGAATTGAATCCCAGCAACTTTCAAGCGCATCGCACGTTCGTTGATTCGGCTTAAATCCGCATGGCTGGTGAGCGGTATAACTCGGGTTGTGAGCAGTATGTATCCTCCAAGATCGTGGGACTTTAGACCGTTGGACTATTTATTGTGGGGTCATGTAAAGTTGCTTGTTTATACAGATACAACCAAGACGATGAACGCCTTCGAAGAGAATATTCCGGGCGTTATTGCTGACATACGTCCCCATTGAAAAGATAATGGAAAACCCTTGTCTTTATAATAAAGCTGAATTCTTAATTATTACATTGAAATAAATGCCGTTATATTTCTTCTTAAAAAACACATGCCAAAAACACATTTTATGTTGTGCTGTAAATAATTTCGAAATACTTTATTTATAGGGAACGATCAAAGGGAGCTTTATAAGCATTTTGAGCAAGATATGCCATCTAGGTCCAATAGCATATACAAACTTAGCTTTTTTGGAGAGCTTGCGCAATAAATGTGGAAATAGTTTTCCACTTCCAATGCTATACCCAGCTTTATCCCAAATCCAAAATGAAATTCTTGGGAACCATCACGCACCAAACCTTTAATGGATGTCCACAAAAAGAATAACGGATATAAGTTGTTTCATTGAGAGCGCCAAATGGTTCGAGTACAGCAATGAAATGGAATAGCAAGGCTATAAGGTCCTACGACAGTGCATCGAAATAACACAGTAATGGTAATTAAGCCCCTGGTGGCGGCACTCTTACCTACCTACTTTATTTCGTTTTAGTTAACCTTAAAAAGTTCAACAATTGGCAATTATACTCTGTTACACTGGGCGATTGACACTTCTGTATTCGCAAAAATTTTCAATTAGGAGGGGTTTCACAAAACGCATATCATTGAACTAAAATAAAAAAAATATTTGTATATGTCAAGTTGCACTTCAATTCAAATTTAATATTTCCTGAAAATATTGCATACCATGAAATTCTAAATTTATATTAAAATACGGCTCAAATACGAGAAAAAAGGATGTAAATAAATTATTTTCGATCCAGTTGATTCTTAGTATTTACATACATGTTTTTTGAATAACCTATAAATTGTATTAGTAAACAATTTTGACAGCTCTCTAGAGAAGTGAGATTAATAAATACATATTACTAAAAAAATGGATATTGCAAATTTTTAACGTGTGTAAATCATCATAGATATGTGCTCACCAAATATTATAAAATATATAGTATATGAGCATAAGTGACATGCCTTTAGGTATTGTAAATTTATGTTCAACAAAGCACTTGTTATTTATTCAAATTCTGAAATTCTGTAAATGTTTGTAATTTTAATATGTTTACTTTATTTATTATGAATACTCAGTTGCCTCTGGTGCAGTTAGCAAAATTTAGCGTACACTTATGAATTGCATATATAATAAATACACAAACAATTTTTTGCATCTATAAAACAAATAACACAAGTTAAATGCTTTTTAGTGAGATTCCTTACCTATGAATAATTTATTAGGAAAACTTTTACCTCTGTTAAATGACGTCTACTAATTCCAGCAGTGGCGTAAAATCATTTTGAGATAATAATTAGTAGATATTATAATGGTTTGTCAAAAAAGTCTTGCGGTATTTTTATTGAATCAATTCGTATGGCACCCATACATCGAGCTTCTTACTGACTCCAAGCTTCTTAAAATGGTTTATAACGGTTTGATGACTACAATGCAGGTCTCTTTCGACCAATTCAGCGATTTTATCGCAATTTTCGACGACAAGCCTTCCAGAGCGTGGCGCATCTTCGACCATCTCTACACCAGAACGAAAACGTTGAAACCATCGTTGTGCGGTGGTAATAGAAACTGTATCGGGTCCATAAACTGCACAAATTTTATTGGCGGCTTGAGATTTTTACCGTTATCGTAGTAGTGCTGTAAAATATGCCGTATTTTCTCTTTATTTTGCTCCATGTTTGCGACGCTTTAACTCACGAACGACAATCAATCAAACATGTGTTAGCGCGTGAAATGAGCTTTCCAAAAAGATGTAGCATGACCCGATGCGACGAATAAAACTAGAACTACGCGCTTTCAGCGCCAACTAGCGAAAATGCCGCAAGACTTTTTTGACAACTTAATATAATTAGCTATAAAATCGTGAAATAATCTTTATTATGCAGTTAATTACAAATTGCGTTGCTGACTTTTGGCTTTTAGAAAACACGCCTTGAGGCAGTATTAAAAAAAAAATTCCATTTTTCCAAACGCTGAATAAATTTTCAATTAAATAAGAAAACAGATTACCTTTTATGATGTTATTTAATAAATATTTAACCCGTTGAAGCCAGCATATTTAACAGAGTCATCATTTTATTGCTTACGTCGGATAATTTTTTAAGACAAAAACTAAAATTTCTTATGACAAAAATGTTTCTCTCTGAATAAAGCACCAAGCTATAATGGACTTCACCAAAGTGTATTCAACAAAGTGAACTAAGTATTTGACTTACGCTTATTTGACAATAAAATAGCAAACAATTCATGTACTTGTTTATATTAACCCGTGTGTTTTTTTTTGATCTTGAACAATATGAAGCCACTTGCTTTACATACATATATATGATAAATGTAAACGTAATAGAAATAGAGACAACCAATTTATTTGTTCTCAACGTTATAATGAATTCATATTTATTTTACAAACAATTTCATATGTGTATAAATGCAACATTATTATTATTTTTATTTTTTTATTTTTATTTTTTACGTTGTGGAAATAATTACTCCCTTTTGAAAAGGAGCTATGCATCGTTTATTTGGAATCAAGGGCTCAGACATTATTTTTGACATTTTTTCGAGCACTTCGTTTTGTTGCAAAAGTGCTCTTCCATATGACATTGTGAACGGAGTTTGATTAGAACGAATATTAGAATTAAAAATATCAAACCAGTTATTAACAAGTTGGATAAAATCTGCACATTCCACTGCGGTGTATATTTTATGTCCATCTATGTAGCATCTTCTTATAGCATTAGCACACGTGTTCGAAAATAGTTGCGCAGCAAGCTTCACTTTTTGACGGCTTGCGCCTTTTACTTCCAAATGCTCATCGCTTAATTTATAAGTAATGGATACGTCCGAGACTGTCGTTAGGTTCAAAACTTGCCTAATTGTCTGTACTGTTATAATTTTTCCTTCATAAATAAAAACACTATCTATAAAGTGATTTCTAATTAATTTTAAAAGGTGCGGTGCATCAGCAAACACGAATACACGCTGTATATCACTATTAGGATTATTGGACCAAGTTTTTGCTAATGAATTAGTTTAAATTATTGTAAATTAAGAAGCATTCCAGCATTCTTATAAAAATATAATAATATACCACTTACAAGATGAGATACCGATATCTTTCCACATTGCTTGATTAGAAGGCCCCATGTCCGAAACGACTCCAACGACTGTAAAGTTTGCTGAATATAGTTTTGAGATTATGTTCTCCAATGTATCTTTCTTTATTTTACAATCAAATCCATAAAAAATAGGTTGCTTCCATGAGGACACCAATCCTCGAACGAATACAAATTGCACATAGTTTGATGGTTTTCTCACGACTCTCTCCATCGGATCATACTCATAGCATGAAGCTATTTTCATCTCATCTATGGAGAGCACACAGATCCGTTCCTGTTTACTTAATTTACTATGTTCCATAAGTTTAATCACATTTTCTAAAAGCCCTTCATCCATTTTCAATTTTCGCACCCAGTTATTCAAAGTGGCCACACACGGAAGATGATAACCATTTTTTAGCAAATGCCTATATGCTCTCGGTCCTGCTGCATGTAAGATAACGGCCGATGAAATGTCTGACCATGACCAATGCATATTTTTATTTACAATCAGCTTCATAATCTGACCTTCCGTAAAAAACTTTTTCACTGCGGTTACAAGCTTACTCGAGCTCGCTACTTCACTCTCTAGCGACCTAACTTGATATTCTAAATTTTTCTGTTCCGTGGCAACCATATGTTCTGCATCGCTAATACATAAGAAAATGATACGGTTTTCAGCTCAGAAAGATATTAAGAACTAAGAAAAATCGTTATATTGAATGCTTTATACTTTTCATGAACATATAATAAGTATCATGTTTTGTATGATCAATTAGTTGTTTAGAAGGTGAAAATATAACGCAAAATGTATGACATGTTGTAAGGGAGCTATTTGTTACTGTCATTTTATTTAATCGGTTTCGACAAATGATTATCCCTACATGTAAACGTATTAGCCATATCACATTAAAATTTAGTCTAAAGACACCCCAAAGTATATTCACATTATACAACGAGGAGTATTAATACAAACGCATGGCACCACGATATCTTACCATATATAGGTAAAATAATCAGTGTTTGTGCGTTATATTTTCAAATGATGTTCATTATACAAGTATGTTCATGTGATACTTTGCAAGACAATTTTCCTCTACAGGTTAGAGAGGGCTTGATGCATGGCCTTGTTTAAACTAGACAACCAAAAATGACTTACTCGGTTTGAACAGCTGCGTTAGCAAGAGCATTATTAAAAAACGCGTGGTTCTCGTTCATGTGCACCAGAAATTTACACCAATTCCATAACAAAAACTCCTTACCACAAAAACTACAGCACAGCATGTATAGCTTCCGATCAGTTGTTAAAATTTTCGCGCAAACAAGTTTGTCTTGAGACCTAATCAATAGTAAAAACGTAAAATTTCTATTTATCAAAATATGAGGGTTTCTTACTTTTTTTCTTGAAGATTGGGAAGTAAGTTTAATGAGGGTACTGCATCGGGGCTTAGTCGTTTCTTTTAAGGGGAGATTCTTTTATTTCTTCCGCCTTAAAATGTAGCCCACATATTCTCGATGACAAACTGAGTTGTACGCCACATACTTTTCCCCATTTCTTTCGTTGCGATTTGTCAGTTGGAGCACAAAACATTGGTAAGTTGCTTCCATGAGTTGTTTTGCATAGGCAACAAGAATTCGGCATTCTATTCAGCTATTTAAAAAAATATTGTTTTTCGTTTTGAAATTTGCTTTGTTTTGAATTTCCGAATTTGAATTTTTGAATAAATGTAAGGGTTAAGTCAATGACAACATTCATGTCAAATAAGCGTAAAGAAAAATTAAATGTCATATACTTAGTTCACTTTGTTGAATACACTTTGGACTACACCAATACAAACGATTTATTACAAACAAATTATTTTTTCAGTTTTTATGACAGCTATGAAAAATTTTTTTTTTACCATGTTACTTCATAGGTTATATTTTTAGTACCAGATTTTAAAGTGTATGTATGTATTGGTGTCTATATCTAACGAGTGATCAAAGTAGAGTTATTTTTTGCAATACAAGGAGCGTTCCAAAGTAAAAGGTTTTTTTGAATATAATGTTCCCTGGTGGAGCCAACTATATGTCGACTGGTGCGTTAGAATCTGTCTATCTTTATCGATTGTCCAGTGACATGACATGGCATCATGACATTTCAATGATTGGAACTGAAGTTATTGGGTTTTAAGTGTCAGTATGTTTGAGATATCCGCGCGAAAATGAGATTCGAACAAAGAGCCAACATTATATTTTGTTTTAAATTGGTAAAAATTTTACCGAAACGCTTCAACTGATGAAGCAAGTTTATGGCGATAATTGCCTATCCCGTAGCAGAGTGCATGAGTGGTTTTAACGTTTTCAAAGTGGTCGTGAAGACAAAAATGACGATCAACATGTGGACCAATCAAAATCCGTGATCACCGGAAATTCCATCGAAACTGTGCGTGAATTCATCAAAAATCAGCCGAAGTCATCATTGAAATTCATGGAAAACTTCGATTTATCGCATTTTGACCGAAAATTTGGGCTTACGAAAGGTGCGTGCACGGTTTGTTTTGCACAAATTGACTGACGACCAAAAATTGCTCAGAATCCAACATTCGAAAGACGATTATTTGGGCAAAAATCACATTTTAACCATGAGCCCCTTCCCTTATTCACCTGATATGGCACCGTGCGACTTTTTCCTTTTCGAAAAAATGTATTTGCCCATAAACGGAAAGCATTATGCAGACGTAGAGGCCATTCAAAAGGCTTGCACAGACATACTGGCGAACATGCCAGCCAATGAGCTAAACCGTGCAAAAAGTTGTATTGAAGCAGAAGGAGACTATTTTGAATAAAATAAATTTATTTTAAAGTCCTGTTTACTTTGGAACGCACCTTGTATATGTAGTAGTGTGTACATTTATATCATTTTGTCAAATGACGTTCCCCCACTCAATAAGCTCGGTTTTTAGCAGTAAAAGCAAGATCTTTAACGGTAATATAACAAATTTTGCTTGAAGGGAAAACGCACTTTTTAAGAATACTGGTGCTTTTCCTCTATTTACTATGTGTATAGTATATCATATTGCTCTATGTTGACTCGTCTCGTATATTCAACAGTTCCCGAGCATTAAATTTGCTTCATATGAGGAATATTTCATACCAAAAATTGTGTGAGTATCTATATTCCGAACACAAGTTCTTGTTTAGCGATTAAATTTTTTAAAGTGTACACAATTTATAACCACCAGTAAATTGCTAATAGGAATAGAAAAGAGTTGTGAATTACTCGTTATCACAAGACTAAAACTTCAGCCAAGTTATAATATCGCCCGAAGTAATGATCAATGGTCACTTGTGCTATAAACTTATCACAAACCTTTAGTGGGATTTGCAAATTGTATTTTTCTTGTAAAAATTTAAAATTAACGCATGCAGATTTTTTTTGGTAAATTATTACATTAATGTTGTAAAGCTTTAGTTTTTACCTTCAGCTTTCATAATATTTTGAATTTTCAGCATAGAATGACGTAATGCTTTCCGCGCTTTCTGACCAAAATTCTTTCAGACTTTATGTACTACCCTTCACACGCGAGAATAGCATGGGAAAAATTAAAATTGCTGACAAAAATCTACGTCATCTGGTGCACAAGAAACACTTCACTTAGATATGAACTCACTTATTGAAATAACCGTGCAAACTGACCTCACATGCCCATTTTAAAAAGGATGGAAAACCTGTGGAACCTTAGAAAACTTTTTGACCTTTATCACAACCAATGTCAACAGCTTCACTAAATAGTACATTTTTGAAAATTGAGTGGCAAAAAACTTGTTGGAGCAAAACCATGTCATTATGGTTTGTACAAATTTCTACAAATTATCAGCAGCACCGCAAGTCAAAGAGAACTGAGGATATGAAGGTCGCAGCACGAGAGGTAGGGCTCTTAACTCAACGAATAGCTGAAATATTATTTTATTTCCAGTAAAGGGGTATGCAGTGTGTGCGAGTCTTTCGGAACACCAGAAGCTTGAAATTCTATCCGCGATTTAATCGAAGACAATTTGTCTGAGTCTACGAGCAAAGTGTTGCAAGGCAGTTTGTAAGATATGTCTGACAAAGGCATTTAAGGATCTAAGCCGCTTTAAAATAATAGCAAAATTTCACTACCTTAAGAAGCTCTAATGCCGTATTTTACGATTTTGTATATGTACCAGCTAAACGTACATATGTGTGTTTTTGTGTGAACACAATAAATTTTTAATATACCCTCGACTTTCCAGCGAATTTTCAAGTATCATTTTGCAGTGCTCTCAAAGCACAAGGATATATGGCCGCAGAAGCGGTAGGCAGCTGTGTTGACACTTGCAATGATAATGTAGAATCGTAAATCAGTTGATGCAGTGGCAGGTTGTTGATGGCAGTTGAGAAATTGAATTCGTTGCAAGTGTGCAGGCAACTTGAGTGTTGAAAGCATTTATTATTAAATAATTTCGTATTAAATGTGCAAATATTTGCAGTTTGCCGGTGGCAGGCTCAATAAAATGCTAAGTGTTAAGTTCATGCTACTGATTTCCTGTAAATATTGTATTGTTTGGGCATGTGTTTGTGGTGTAGTAGACCAAGTCTCGGATGGTGCAGTCGTAAGTGCTTTAGAATAATGTTTATGTCACGGATATTTAATATACACTGGCCGAGCTATTATATTTTTCACGAAGTTTTTAACACCCAGAAGAAAACATCAGAAATCCTATAAAAAATATATAAAAATGATCAGTGTACCCATCTGAGTCGATTTAGCCATGTCCGTCTGTCTTTCTGTAGGCCTGTCTGTATACACACGAACTAGTCCCTCTAGTTTTTAAGATATCGGTCTGATATTTTGCACACATTTTTTTCTTTATACGAAGCTATAATTGTCATACTAATTGAATCATCGGAATTAAGTGCTAGCAAGGAAACTCTCTCAGTTGATGGCATATATTCACGAAATTTGGCAAAGGTCATAGCCTAAGACAATAATACAATATTCGAAGAAATCGTTCCGATCGGAGAAGTATAGCATATAGCTGCCATACAAATTGAACAATCGGAAGTTAACGTTTTGTCTTGTTTTTAAGAACACATTGACAGTCCCCATAGTCCACAGTGAATATCTTACATAAACAGAGAACATATGAATGATGACCGATTGATCACGGTGATATAAATTTGAGTCAAGAAAAGTAGAGAGAGTTAATTACGCGCATTGGGATTCAGACTAGCTAACGGAAGTTGATCAACTACTAGCAGCTATGCAGTATCCTTTTACCAGGAAATCGAAAGAGGTATGGTGAGCTCTTCGTTCTTAGAAAAGTCCACCTTCTAGGAGTTGTAGGAGTTCTAACTGAACACTGTTCGATCGGGATACATGCGAACTACCTCAATACTTCCTCACTGAGTGTTTCGCTTAAGCACCTAAGTGCATTTGGAGTAGCTTCAAGGTGCTTTGCTGGTAGCTGATATGCAACTCCAAAACAAACGTTCTTAACACATCAACCATAGGAAGTACACTACGGATAGTTCAACAAATCAATGTTTTGAGTGCTCAAAAATGCAATTGTTTCAGTCGGTGAGTGAGAGCTCACATTGTCGTAGTATTTGAACTCATCTGAGACACCAAAATAGTCGACTGCTATTTACATTTGGGCTCATATTCGTAAAGCTACAATTCACCGACTCTTATGATGCATAGACGTGTCACGACGTTATCATATTTTTTAACATTTGAGCTATGGCTATAATCGCGTAAGCGCTGTTTACGCCAATAAAGACAAATGACTGACATTCTTTTTGAGCGATTGACAAGTTTTGTGGAATTCAAGGTGAAAAAATTATTTTCAATAGTCAAATGTTCACGCAATATATTGGTGAGCTAATCCCACTAATGCCTATGGATGCCTCAATCTCACTATAGGCTACATGACGGATTTGCAATAACAGGTTGTCAAAAAAGTCTTGCGGGATTTTTATTGAATTTTCAATTGTTAATAAAATTGGTTACAGTAATGCGATTTGAGTCGAATTTCCCAACTAGATGCCAACTTCATAATGCCCCTCTCATAGAAGCTCGCTTCCCTATTGGCAAAAAACTCGGAGAGCAATTTTCACAGGACTCTCTTGTGGCCAACTTCAGACTACCAAACGCGTTCGCCATGGACAGAACCAGGTGGTAATCACTTGATGCGAGATCCGGACTATGCGGTGGATGCAAAAGAACCTCCCATCCGAGCTCCCGGAGCTTCTGGCGCGTCACTAAAGATGTGTGTGGCCTGGCGTTGTCCTGATGGAAGATAAATCGGCCTCTGTTGATCAAAGATGGCCTCTTCTGCATGAGTGCTGCCTTCAAGCGGTCCAGTTGTTGGCAGTACAGGTCCGAATTGAGCGCTTGGCCATAGGGGAGCAGCTCATAGTGGATTATTCCCTGACAATCCCACCAAACACACAGAAGAACTTTCCTGGCCTTCAATGCAGGCTTGCCCACCGTATGGGCCGATTCACCGCTTTTCGACCACGACCGTTTGCGCCTTACGTTATCTTAAGTGACCCACTTTTCATCGCCAGTCACCATACGCTTCAAAAACGGGTCGATTCTGTTGCGATTCAGAAGCGATTCGCATGCGTCGATACGTTCAAAGAGTTTTTTTTGCGTCAATTCGTGTGGCACCCATACATCGAGCTTCTTAGTGACTCCAAGCTTCTTCAAATGGTTTATAACGGTTTGATGACTCATGCCCATCTCTTGACCGACCAATTCAGCGATTTTATCGCAATTTTCGACGAAAGGCCTTCCGGAGCGTGGCGCATCTTCGACACCTCTACACCAGAACGAAAACGTTAAAACCATCGTTGCGCGGTGGAAATGGAAACTGTATCGGGTCCATAAACTGCACAAATTTTATTGGCGGCTTGAGATGCATTTTTGCCTTTATCGTAGTAGTACTGTAAAATATGCCGTATTTTCTCTTTATTTTGCTCCATGTTTGCGACGCTATAACGCACGAACGACTTTTAAGAAACGACAATCAATCAAACACCTGTTAGCGCGTGAAATGAGATTTCCAAAAGGTATAGCATGACCCGATGCGACGAATAAAACTAGAACTACGCGCTTTCAGCGCCAACTAGCGAAAATACCGCAAGACTTTTTTGACAACCTATTATAATTTTTAGCAAAGCGTGAATAGTATACCTAACTACAATTGATTTTGAACAACCTTCATGAAAGTGATCTACGCCCTCGATTGAATTCACCATACCATCGATAATCTAATTAATGGAGTTTCATCGTCAAAAATTGAGTTTAATCTATCGATGCACTGTTGTTGACTTAATCCATACCGAGAGTTGTTAAAATTAATCTCGCGAAAGTGTTTGTGATTTATAAAAAATTTTTTGGTCGAGACGAATATTTTAAATTATTGTAAACAACACAAACTTACGTAAACGATGTGAGTTGCAAAATTGCACTAGGGTTGCCTAATCCAAAAATATAAAAGGCAACTTACATAAACGAAACCTAAACCTTAACCAATACTGAGTTAATTCACGGATTAGAACTGTTCTCAGGCAAAAGGACGATACTTGTTGAAATGTGCTGAAAATCTTTGCCCTACGGAGTAGTAATAACGGGTGATTTTTTTGAGGTTAGGATTTTCATGCAGTAGTATTTGACAGATCACGTGGGATGTCAGACATGGTGTCAAAGAGAAAGATGCTCAGTATGCTTTGACATTTCATCATGAATAGACTTACTAACGAGCAACGCTTGCAAATCATTGAATTTTATTACCAAAATCAGTGTTCGGTTCGAAATGTGTTTCGCGTCCGTGTCCGATGAGCGATGAGGCTCATTTCTGGTTGAATGGCTACGTAAATAAGCAAAATTGCCGCATTTGGGGTGAAGAGCAACCAGAAGCCGTTCAAGAACTGCCCATGCATCCCGAAAAATGCACTGTTTGGTGTGGTTTGTACGCTGGTGGAATCATTGGACCGTATTTTTTCAAAGATGCTGTTGGACGCAACGTTACGGTGAATGGCGATCGCTATCGTTCGATGCTAACAAACTTTTTGTTGCCAAAAATGGAAGAACTGAACTTGGTTGACATGTGGTTTCAACAAGATGGCGCTACATGCCACACAGCTCGCGATTCTATGGCCATTTTGAGGGAAAACTTCGGACAACAATTCATCTCAAGAAATGGACCCGTAAGTTGGCCACCAAGATCATGCGATTTAACGCCTTTAGACTATTTTTTGTGGGGCTACGTCAAGTCTAAAGTCTACAGAAATAAGCCAGCAACTATTCCAGCTTTGGAAGACAACATTTCCGAAGAAATTCGGGCTATTCCGGCCGAAATGCTCGAAAAAGTTGCCCAAAATTGGACTTTCCGAATGGACCACCTAAGACGCAGCCGCGGTCAACATTTAAATGAAATTATCTTCAAAAAGTAAATGTCATGAACCAATCTAACGTTTCAAATAAAGAACCGATGAGATTTTGCAAATTTTATGCGTTTTTTTTTTTTAAAAAGTTATCAAGCTCTTAAAAAATCACCCTTTACAAACCGATTCACTGCTCAAGGTTTTAGCAACTCTTTAGCTAATTGGATTGAATCCTTCAATTATATTATATCCACCTACACACAAGCCATCAAATATAAACACAATAGATTAGGATCACATAAGGGTATTTAAATATAACGGGTGATTCAAGTAGTGGTACTTTTTATCCCTATTTTGACAGATCATATGTGAATCGTGTCAAGCTGTGATGCTATTCTAGTTCAGTGTTGTTAGACATTTCATCATGGAATGATAACCGTCTATTTGATGCTTGAAATTGAAGGTCGGGATCTCTGTGACATTTGGTTTCAACAAGACGGTGCCACTTCCTACACATCGCCTAAATCAATGGATTTATTCAGAGAACATCACACGTTTTGGGTCACTCGACTGGCCACAAAGATCTTGTGATATCGCACTGTTAGACTTTTTCTTGTGGGGATATGTAATTCGCCTGTTACCAGTCAAATATACTCAAATGAGTTACTCAAAATTGAACTCAATGGATGAACTACATCACAGTAGCCGCGCCCAACATTGGAAAGAGGTAATCTTCAAAAAATAAATGCCAAAGATTCCCCAATAAATTAGATTTTTTTCTTAAAAAAAACAGGGAATTTCGAAATGGATCACCCTTTACATGCATGTGTACTTCCGTAAATGATGTTTGGTCTTCACTTTGCTGTTTGAATTTAAAATTCACTATTTGCAACGTCTACGAGCACAATGTGGCTCTTAATACTTGTTGGTGTGAAGGCAGTTAGTTGCACAAAAGAAGTTGCTTTTGCTGTCTACGCGATACTATGGCATGACATTGATGCTAAACAAAGAGATCACTGCAGCCGCCACCACCATGCCGCACACTATGGCATCCAGGTAATTGCGAGAATAGCTAGAAAATAGAAAGTGAGGAGCAAACTTATTATTGGTGTATGGTTTAGCTTGAACATTTCAGGTTATGAAGCAGCTCTTTTGTTTTGTTGGTTTTTGTGTTTTGCTGAAAGCGTTTTCGTTGTTGTCAAGATTTCTTAGATACTTTATAACGGGTAAGCCATCTAACGTTTTAAATTTGAATTATCTATATTTCGACATTGGAAACGTCAAATACCATTCGGAAAATGACAGATATTTAGTAAAGAGTCTAAAATTTATGAATTGGGTCGCTACTCACTAGAAGAAAACTGGGAAATATTGAAAAGTTTTTTCCAAAGTGGTGAGTCTTCAACCCAAACCGTGAGAAATTTGGCAAAAAAAATTGACAGACAAAAAGTTCCATCAGTTAAATTTGTGACACAATTTGTCAAGCGTGTGCGTGAAACTGGCTCGTCGGTGGATAAACCAAAACGTCAACGTTCATTTCCCGCGCGTTTAACCGAGAATATTGCGACTGAAAATGTTAGTGAGAATCCATCCACCTCAACCATAAGGCCTGAGTACTCCAAAATTGGGTGGATCGGACAAGCTGCTGTAAACTCAGCCGTGGTGGTCATTTGTCCGAAATTGTTTTCCACAAATAAATTTCATAAAACAATCTTTTAAATAAATGTTAGACCTTTGAAAAATATCAAGCCGTTTTTTTATTTACTTTTTAAATTTAAAATTTTTTATGGCCCACCCTGTATATATATATATGTATATTTTGCAGTAGTTCGTTTTGTGTTAGGGGATTGCGAATTGAAGATTATGGTACTGATAGATGCTTATGCGTTTAAGAATAGTGTTGTCGTTGTTGTTGTTTTGTCGATAAAATTTCAGGGGCTCAATACCAGAACAATTGTTTAAACTTCGTATAAACTTACATACTCACACTTTCAAGCGTCGTTTTTTTATTCAAACTGGAACCCTCGAACCGGTAAAAATTCAAAATATTTGATATGGCATGAATGAACACAAATTTTTTTGAACTTTATTAAAGGTGAATATTTTTGTTTTTACTTTTCAGTTTGTTTTAGCGTGAAGAACACAAGAAAAATTTCAATAGTTTAACAAAATATTATTATTTAAATGGACCGTGAAAAAATATCTATAATATTGCACGAAAAATTTTCTTTGATTCTGACGAAATATTTATATCACGAGGTATGCGTCTGGTCCCTCACCTAATGAACTGCTAATTTTCAAAATCAAAACCACTTGACTTGGTTTGACCCATTACAAAAATTATTTTGCCTTCGACAGTTATATGATACACAATAATTGGCTTTACGAATTAACTAAAAATATTTATGAGCTTAATGTATACAAAGATCTAGAACACCATATTTCGCTTTCTAACTGACACTACTGTAAATTGTGGCCTATTTGTTTTTAATCTAAAGTTTCTTGCCACTGCATTCATACAGCGACTTCTGGCTGTTCACCAAGCTCAAAAGACCGCTCCGGGGATACCGTTTTTATACGATAGAGGAGATTCAAGCCGCAGCAAAGACGGAACTGAAGGCCATCCCGGAAAGTGACTACAACCAGTGTTTCGAAGATTGGAAAATCCGTTGGCATTAGTGCATTGCACCGGGAGGGGATTACTTTGAAGGAGATGAAATTGATTTAGAAGAAGAAATAAGGAATTTTCAAAATAAGTACAATGTCCCCTTAGTTTTTGGGCACAGTCAAACCTGTTTCAGTCCTTTCGATAATAAGAACAACATCACTGCGACTGAAAATAATAAAGTTTCTCGATTTTCAAAGACACCATTAAATAAAAGAAAGTGTCATATAGTTGATGAATATAACAAAAAAAAATCCAAATTTTGTTGATTGTTTTGGCACGTCAAAAGTAAAGTTTCGACAGTCAACAATCAGCATGCAAAGTCAACGCAGCCGTTTCAATAATAAAAACTCAACTCAACCAACGGGTTGATATATGACTGTGTGAAACACGTCTCTAACTTTATTCCACTATGTCTTCAGACTTTTCAAGCAAGAAACAATTATCACTTATGTGATCATACAATCTTAAGAGTAAACAATTCGATAAGTGTTATATAGGTAAATTTTAGTATTCAAGAATTTGTAGAGTGTTTCAAAAGAAGGTGTCGGTTATTTCCAAGTTTTTTATATTTATGCAAATGTTAGCCGAAGTTAAAGTTTTAACCTTAAATAAGATTGTACGTAAAGAAGTGTATATATATAAGGGATATTTCGAACTAAGTTATTATGGTAAATATATTAATTTGAAAAGATGATATTCTAATCTAAATTAAAATTTAGCGCTCTACAAAAAAGTATGTTATGACTTGTTTTATACACACTTTCCTGTAAATGTTATAAAGAGTAAAATTTATATATCAAATAACAATTCATACACGAGATTTATATTTTTGAAGGTACAATATACATATGTATGTACCTTATTTGTTGCTCATACGACATGGTATACTATATGAATACAGTGCATTTGATGTATATTTATTTAATTTACATATACCAAAGTATATAATATCAACTTTGTCAACTTTCTAACCTTGCTTTGCCATATTTCCTTTTGTATTTTTTTGCAATCTCTGTTTTTCATACGGAGGATGGAGTCATTTGTAGAAGTTCACGCAAGTGAGGAAAGTTCTCTGATCGCCATTCACTTGGGAGTGGCCAGAAACGATTCTTTTACATATGACTCAAGCAGCTCACGACTTCCGGTCTCTGACCAAGTATCCTCTGGGTAGCCTAAGAACATCCGTTTGAAGGCGAGCTAAAGTGAGAAGGCGAAAAATCCCCTACTTAGGGTTGTGCGCTGGGTTTGGGACCCGCCACGTAAAAAACCGCACCAATGAAAACCAACAATCAGCCTCGGATGAGAGCCCCCCCTTTTGATGACGACCATGGCAAGCGAAATAAGGACTACGAATTGAGGGCATGCACCTGGAATGTCCGGTCCCTTAATTGGGAAGGTGCCGCTGCCCAGCTGGTTGATGTCCTCGTAAAAATAAAGGCTGACATCACCGCCGTCCAAGAAATGCGATGGACGGGACAAGGACAGAGACGAGTAGGTCCTTGTGACATCTACTACAGTGGCCATATAAAGGAGCGCAAGTTTGGTGTTGGATTCGTGGTGGGAGAGAGACTCCGTCGCCGAGTACTATCATTCACTCCGGAGAATGAACGTCTAGCCACAATCCGCATCAAAGCGAGGTTCTTCAACATATCGCTGATTTGCGCCCACGCCCCGACGGAAGAGAAGGACGATGTGACCAAAGATGCCTTTTATGAGTGCTTGGAGCGCACTTATGAGAGATGCCCCCGCCACGATGTCAAAATCGTGCTTGGCGACTTCAACGCCAGGGTGGGCAAAGAAGGTATCTTTGGCACTACGGTCGGTAAATTCAGCCTCCACGAGGAAACATCCCCAAATGGGTTGAGGCTGATCGACTTCGCCGGGGCCCGAAATATGGTTATCTGTAGTACTAGATTCCAGCATAAGAAGATACATCAAGCTACCTGGCTGTCTCCGGATCGAAAAACCACCAACCAGATCGATCATGTTGTGATAGACGGAAGACACGTCTCCAGTGTTTTAGATGTGCGTGCGCTCCGAGGTCCTAACATCGACTCGGACCACTATATTGTTGCAGCCAAAATTCGCACCCGCCTCTGTGCAGCAAAAAACGCACGCCAACAAACACAAGGAAGGTTCGACGTCGAGAAGCTGCAATCACAACAGACAGCCGAACGTTTTTCTACTCGGCTTGCACTCCTGCTCTCTGAGAGCACTCGTCAACAACTCGGTATAAGGGAACTGTGGGACGGCATTTCAAACTCCTTACGTACAGCTGCAACCGAAACCATTGGTTTTCGGAAAGCGCAAAAGAACAGCTGGTACGACGAGGAGTGCCGTGCCGCAGCGGAGAGAAAACAGGCTGCCTACCTCGCAACGTTACGATCGACCACAACACGTGCGGGATGGGATAGATACCGAGAGTTGAAGAGGGAAGCAAGACGCATTTGTAGACAGAAAAAGAAAGAGGCCGAAATGCGTGAGTACGAAGAGCTTGATAAGCTGGCCGACAGGGGTAATGCTCGAAAATTCTACGAAAAGATGCGGCGGCTTACAGAAGGTTTCAAGACCGGAGCATACTCTTGTAGAACCCCCGAAGGTGATCTAGTCACTGATGCCCAAAGCATACTTAAATTATGGAGGGAACACTTCTCCAGCCTGCTGAATGGCAGTGAACACATAACACCAGGAGAAGGCGAACCCGATTCCCCAATCGATGACGATGGAGCAGACGTTCCAATGCCCGACCATGAAGAAGTTCGAATAGCAATTGCCCGCCTGAAAAACAACAAAGCGGCAGGGGCCGACGGATTGCCGGCCGAGCTATTCAAACACGGCGGCGAAGAACTGGTAAGGAGCATGCATCAGCTTCTTTGTAAAATATGGTCGGACGAAAGCATGCCCAACGATTGGAATTTAAGTGTGCTATGCCCAATCCATAAAAAGGAGACCCCACAATCTGCGCCAACTACCGTGGGATTAGCCTCCTCAACATCGCATATAAGGTTCTGTCGAGCGTATTGTGTGAAAGATTAAAGCCCACCGTCAACAAACTGATTGGGCCTTATCAGTGTGGCTTTAGACCTGGTAAATAAACCACCGACCAGATATTCACCATGCGCCAAATCTTGGAAAAGACCCGTGCAAGGAGAATCGACACACACCACCTCTTCGTCAATTTCAAAGCTGCTTTCGACAGCACGAAAAGGAGCTGCCTCTATGCCGCGATGTCTGAATTTGGTATCCCCGCAAAACTAATACGGCTGTGTAAACTGACGCTGAGCAACACACAAAGCTCCGTCAGGATCGGGAAGGACCTCTCCGAGCCGTTCGATACCAAACGAGGTTTCAGACAAGGCGACTCCCTATCGTGCGACTTTTTCAACCTGCTTCTGGAGAAAATAGTTCGAGCTGCAGAACTCAACAGAGAAGGTACCATCTTCTATAAGAGTGTACAACTGCTGGCGTATGCCGATGATATTGATATCATCGGCCTCAACACCCGCGCCGTTAGTTCTGCTTTCTCCAGACTGGATAAGGAAGCAAAAGAAATGGGTCTGGCAGTGAACGAGGGCAAGACGAAATATCTCCTGTCATCAAACAAACAGTCGTCGCACTCGCGACTTGGCACTCACGTCACTGTTGACAGTCATAACTTTGAAGTTGTAGATAATTTCGTCTATCTTGGAACCAGCGTAAACACCACCAACAATGTCAGCCTGGAAATCCAACGCAGGATTACTCTTGCCAACAGGTGCTACTTTGGACTGAGTAGGCAATTGAAAAGTAAAGTCCTCTCTCGACGAACAAAAGCCAAACTCTATAAGTCGCTCATAATTCCCGTCCTGCTGTACGGTGCAGAGGCTTGGACGATGACAACAACCGATGAGTCGACCTTAAGAGTTTTCGAGAGAAAAGTTCTGCGAAAGATTTATGGTCCTTTGCGCGTTGGCCACGGCGAATATCGCATTCGATGGAACGATGAGCTGTACGAGATATACGACGACATTGACATAGTTCAGCGAATTAAAAGACAGCGGCTACGCTGGCTAGGTCATGTTGTCCGGATGGATGAAAACACTCCAGCTCTGAAAGTATTCGACGCAGTACCCGCCGCGGGAAGCAGAGGAAGAGGAAGACCTCCACTCCGTTGGAAGGACGAAGTGGAGAAGGACCTGGCTTCGCTTGGAATATCCAATTGGCGCCAAGTAGCGAAGAGAAGAAACGACTGGCGCGCTGTTGTTGACTCGGCTATAATCGCGTAAGCGGTGCCTACGCCAGTAAAGAAGAAGAAGAAGTTTTTCATACTTTAAGGTGTGCAACCAATCACATAGAGTAAATTCAGTCGATGGTCGAAATCCTGATATAGTTTTCGCTCAAATTTATCCATTTTAAGTACAAAGACAGACTGTCAAATGGAATTTAAAGTTGTGCTCAATAGGAAGTAGGCTTGTTTGCTGTCTTATTTCTCCCATTTTCTCAATGTGACATGAGAATATGAAAACAATGCTACATACGAAGTCTTATCGAAATCGGTCTGCGGGTCTTGAGACATGTGACATCTCCCAAAAGTGGGCGGTGCCATGCCTATCGCTCAATTATCACGCCGACTCCTATAAAGCTCTCAAATCCCACCTCTGTGGTAAAATTTAATACCTTTGACGTACTCATATATTGATTCATCGCGCTTTTAGTAGTTTTTAAGAGCACCGTTATATGGGAAGTGAGTGTGAGGGTGATCCGCCGATTTCATTCACGCCCACCGCGCCACAGGGCACGCTCACTTGTGAAAAGTTTCCGTTCACATGTGCCCCTTGCTATAGCAATCCTCTGTGCCAAATTACAGTTTTTTATCTTAATTTAGGGCTTAGTTGAGACACTTTCTATGTGTATGGGTGTGGCAGTAGGGTATATCGAAATTTTGAATTTTTACATCAGTTGAATCTATATACAGACACTTAACTACTTGGATGTTAGGGGATGTTTCGTGCTAATTTTGGATTGCTCAACCCGAAAATTATAGTAAAAATTTTGTCACACCAAGAAGTTTTGTTGTCGTAGTGAAGCATCGAAGAGGTCAAACCACCAGCATTTGCCAAAATCAGAAAAATATCTGTACCTGATGGAAAATTTTTGACTTTAAATTCTTAGTACTAAAATCTCACATACCCTACACACCATTAAGCACATCAGTCAACATTTTACATTCAGATTTTTTGAGTGTATTTGGATCCAAAGTATACATAACGCTAAAGAAATCTTCTTCTTTACTGGCGTAGACACCGCTTACGCGATTATAGCCGAGTCAACAGCAGCGCGCCAATCGTTTCTTCTCTTCGCTACGTGGCGCCAATTGGATATTCCAAGCGAAGCCAGGTCCTTCTCCACTTGGTCCTTCCAACGGAGTGGAGGTCTTCCTCTTTCTCTGCTTCTCGCGGCGGGTACTGCGTTGAATAATTTCAGAGCTGGAGTGTTTTCATCCATCCGGACAACATGACCTAGCCAGCGTAGCCGCTGTCTTTTAATTCGCTGAACTATGTCAATGTCGTGGTATATCGCGTACAGGTCATTGTTTCATCGAATGCGATATTCGCCGTGGCCAATGCTCAAAGGATCATAAATCTTTCGCAGAACTTTTCTCTCGAAAACTCGTAACGTCGACTCATCGGTTGTTGTCATCGTCCAAGCCTCTGCACCTTCATCGAGTATACATAACGCATAAATTAGACGAAAATGAATCACATAAATGAAACTAAATCTCATTTCTTTAATTATCTTATTGAATATAATTTTACAATTTAGAAATATACTGTATACTATATAAGTATCTCTCGCGTTCTTATTCCTTATTTGAATAATAAATGCTAAAGAGCCTATTATATTCAGGTGCTCAAATCTATACATGATTATATTCTTAAAGTAAGAAATTAGTGGGGCATATTTCTATTTTAAATAATTTTTTTTTTTTTTAGTTATTTCTTAGCTTTTCTTTTCCTTACACATTTACAAACCTTCCCATGTCCACCACAAGAAACAAGTGCATTATTTAGCATTATTCTCCACTTCAGTTGGGTAAACAACTCTTATAGCGTTTCCGCCAAACTGATCACTTTCTGCCTAAAAAATCTAAATTTAAAATCTTTTCACAAAGTGTAGTAAATGAGACAAATTAACAGCAAGAAGTACAACATAAAAGAGCACTGATGGAGCCACTTCGTCGTCGGCCGACGTTCTTGATTTTATTTTATCTTTTTTAGTGCAACTGCGTGTAAAACTCGCGAATGCATTTACATTTTAATCTCCATTGAAGGAAATGTCAAATCTCGCTCTGCAGGCGGAATCGTTTTTTTGCTATGCCTTGTTTTCCTTCGCTTGACTTGCAACATTTGTTGTCGTTGTTTTGCGTTTAATCCTTATCGTTGCACTTAAGAGCGCTTTTTTTAGCTGCTATGAGCACCAGACTAAGCACGCAGTGCCTAATGCAAGGTCTTGATGTTTTGATGTTAGCTATAAAGGAAAAAATGTAAGTGGAGGGTTAAAGATTTGGTATTACGTACATTTAAGTGAGCAACAAAAAGCGTTTGAGATTAAAGGTAGTTTTATAGAATGTAGTTTACGGAAATCAAAGGTTGCAGAAGTTAATTAGACCGCAAGTATTTTCCAAATCTCAATGTATTATATTAACCCCAACAGATTCCTGTTGTCTTTTGTTTATAAAATCGAAAGTCATCAGTGCATAGTTATATTTGATATTGATGCCTTAAATTTTGAAAAGTTTCAAAATTGTCATTATGAAAGCCGACGCTTCGCTAACAGCTTTCCATTTCTTAATCGACTTAGACATGAGTCTCGTTAAGTTATTGAACGTAAAACTGCCACCGAGTGTGGTTTTTAAACGTTTCAAAAACGAGGGCCATAAAATAATACACGTTTATAGTCTTCTATATGTATATACTCTAATCTGTAAAAGTAGCTTTTAAAGCACCCTTGACCACTAAGTATTTGGGTCAGATGGAAATCCAGATCACCATATCGTCAGTCTACCCATGCGGAATCAGTCCCTTGATCCAGCGCCCTTTTAATGAGTAATGCCACTGCTGCCACATTTTGTTGCTCTTGTTCCTCTCCTCTGTCTTTGCTAATATCTGATATAATCGCTCGAGTTCATCTCCCTGGATGTCATTGGCTGACATACAAGCTAATACTTCAGCAGTGTAGGTTGCATTTAAGCATTCATTGCATTTGTTTCTTAGGTCGATAAATTGTTTGCCACTGCTACCACCATGAGATCATCCGTATATGCTATTTATTTCATGTCTTTTGGGTGCTGTCTTCTTAGCAACTTAATACTGAGCCTTGGGTACTTCACTCGAGATACAGTAGCTCTGGGTGGCTTCGTCCTTTGGTTAATAATTATGTATGTGTGATTTGTCAAGAGAGCGCTTAACTTGAACATTATTCTATTTTTCCTAGCATATGTTGGAAGCTACATACTTTCCTTGCACGTATTAAGTATACTTGTGTATCATTTGCGTTAAGCGTAAACAGCAATATTTTTTTTTTCACTGAAATATGTCGTGCTTTGTGTATGAAAAAGTGATTTTGTGAAGAGTTACTCTTCCAGACTTTCATATGAAGAAAATATATACCGAAAAATGTCGGAATTTGGTCAAATAGCTCTAAAAGCTCTATTTAAAATTGGAGATTTGACCTTGTTTGGAGACTAGTGTATGGAAACATAACTTTGTTGCCAATGAGAGAAGAGCTCGCAGAGTCTTTGTGTATCACTAGAGCCGATACTTCAAAACGCTTAAAAGCAGCCGGATGCACTCTTTGATTGACCGCTTATCCAAGCAGTTCCCTTTTTTTCATCTCACTGAACTGTAGCGGACTGTAGTGCAATAATATTTGCAATAATAAATTAGCAGTTTTCTGAAAATACATATTGTTGCAGCTGTGAAACCGTTGACCTCAGCTCAAGGTCAACAAATCGCTCTATCCTTGGTGAGCACATTGTATTTTTATTACAAATACTGTCAGTTCCACATTTGAGTGGGTCGCGGAAACAATAAACAAAATAGAAAATAATAAGTGTACAGTAGTGATTCACCAGCTTTTGTACGTGAGCACGATGTACATGAAGAAGTAAAAGTACAAACACAACCCAACTTAAAATAGCATTATGCAAAATATTGCATAAAATGGAGGATTAAACTGAGAAGTACATAAATGCGTTCATTTCTTATGGGAATAAAATTTAGTTGGTAAAGTGGTAATCACCATTTAGTGAGCTTGATATTAGTATCCCTTTCATATATGTATACTGCATACTGTATTCTGACGTACTCAGTACTTGATAAATTAATTAAACACTTTTTCAATTCAATTCGCCTCATTCCGCCATCAGTATCATTTTGATGTATAAGCCTTTATATCAATTCATATTATTATTCTAAAAATAACATTTAGGCAGATGAGCCCACTGAACCGTGTGCAATATGCCAGAACAAAGTAGCAGTTATATATATGAATTTTTTTTTTTTTTTAAATTTTTTTTTACACTGCTTCAAGATTGTACTCGTATTGCACAGGACAGTTACTGGCAAATTAATCGAATTCGAGAAATGTCGCTTATGCTCATAAATCAATTATCCGTTTCCTCTATGGTGAATTTTTCATTAGAAAAAAACTTATCAATCACATGGAAATAAAAGCAAAAAGCTGTTAATCCTTATATAAAGTTGTATGACCTCCAGTAACTATATTTCGAGCACATGGCGTATGAGTAACTTTTACATTAATTATGTCACTATGGTATGTCCACTATTGCAGAAGTTTTCTTCGCTTTAGAATTAATCAAAATGACAATTATTCGCAGTTTTGACATATTAATAAGGCGAATCTTAGAACAAACCGATTAATTAAATATTTGACGCATTGATTGCAATTTTGCTGCAACTATTTCTGTAAATGCATAACAAAATTGTATTGCTTTATTTTTAAATACAAACAAAACTAACTTTTGTTCATACAAAATAAGACACTTTTATCACATCATATAATAATACTCTCCGCGGTGCACGTTTTCAGGTCATATAAAAAAACTATAAAATAAATAAATTGCAGATTTCTTCAACCGCTAGTCCTAACGAGTGAATTAAGTCGTCACATCTGTTGTACAATACTGCGAAACATATGAAGAAACAAAAAAAAAAAAATAAGTAAAAAATGTGTTCAATGCTGTGATTATAAAATCGTAGAATACCATATTCACTATTGCTAACTTTCACGTAGTTTATATAACTTCATAGCTTGTTAACATTATAGTAGTCAATGTACTTTTAAATAACTAAAAAACCTATGCAACAAAATATTTTACATTATTCCAAGTTTTTGTCTAAGTTTTTATTCACTAAAATTGATTTAGCCACTGCCAGTTGCCCAAATAGATAACTTGAATATTTGCTTTAATTATCTGCTTCAAATGAATCCTTTGGCACACATATAATATAAACACATATGCACAGTTCAATACGTGCTAAAGTTCTACGACGTTTTTATTTTCATAGCCGTTTATAAATGTTTTTCGTCTGTGCACCCAATCAATGATTGATTGAATAATAAATAAAAAATATCAACTCAATTTACCACCAATGACAAACAATTTATTTTTCATTCTTTGCCTTTGTCGCTATTTCAGCTATTTCTTCACATACATATCTATGTATATAGTAGTGTAACAGTAAAATAGCAATCAAGTTAACATAAAAGAAGCTTAGAGCTATAATTTACTTTTGAAAATCTTAACTAGTGAGAAAAGCATTTGACTTATAATAAACAGCATTTAAATTTGTTATTTTACATTAATTACACTAAACACTTGAGAAAGGGTTTTACATAAATTAAAATTAACCTTATGAGATCGTGATTATTCATGTGTTTTTAAGCAATATTAGAACTTATTTAATAATGGATAACTCGTAGGCAAACAGCATGTTTCCATACCAGTTGATGATATGAGAAAAGACAATCGATTAATTGAATTTATGACCCATGCTAGCTTTGTATACATTAAACTACTTATTTGACTATCCTTATGCCGAAAATGGATAAAATTGGAGAATTCGCTTCATATATATGTTTATATTAATATCTTCTTCTTCCTTATAGTCGTACATGATTACAGTCGAGTTAACAACAGTGCGCCAGTCGCTTCTTCTTTTTGCAACGTGACGCCAATTGAAGATTCCAAGTGTAAACAAGTCCTACCTGGTCTTTGCAACGAATTATAGGTTTACTTCTCCCTCTGCTTTCCGCGGCGGATAATGCGTCTAATATTCACAGATTCTGACGACACGACCTAGCCAACGTAGCCGCTGACTTTTAATTTGCTGAACTATGTCAATATCGTCATATAGTATATGTATGTATGTCGTATAGCTCATCATCGATGATGAGTGACTTAAAGAATTTGCTATTTGTTGTTCGAGATAGGACTTTACTCTTCAAATGGCTACTAAATCCGAAGTAGCACCTGTTGGCAAGAGAGACTGACATTGTTGTTAGTGTTAATTCCAAGATAGACGAAATTATCCACGACTTCGAAGTTATATCTGTCTACGGTGACGTGAGAGTCAAGTCGCTAGTGCGATGACTTTCGTTCACTACCAAACCCATTTGCTCCGAGTCTATGACCAACCCAGTGCAAGCAGAACCAACGGCACGCTTGTTATGGCCAATGATATCAAATTGTGTAGCTTATTCAAAATGTGTGATATTTGAATGAAAATATGGACACCGTTTTTTTTAATTATAAAATGTGATTAATGCTTTGCGCCGAAAGTGAACGAAGTTTGTGTACAGCTTAATAAAGTCTCATATTCCTTATATAAAGTTGAAAGAGTGTGAAATGTTCGGTTTCACCCCAACTTTTGCCTGCCTTACTTTTTAAACATTCCATTTACCAACCGCTCGTTCTCGTGCATTTTATTGCATTCCAAATATATGTTTTTCTGTTGATAAGCAGACAAAAAGATTCCGTTATAATCTATCGTTTTAGTTACTCCATTTATAAGTAAGGGACGGATATAAATAAGTTACTTTTTATCATTTTATGTTGAAAGTCAATACAATTCACCAATACACAACTAATATTTCAAATCATAAACATGTATTCAAAATAAATCTATTCACAAATTTTATTGGTATAATGTCATCGTTAAACATATACAACCATAAAAGTTGCCAAGGGATACTAAGAACCTCAAACGCTTGAAAAATCTTAAAATCTTATGACTCCTTCGTTCAAGTTGAACATTACTACATAGAACTGTTTAATAATTTGGACAAATTACTCTATAAAAGCACGGAGCCTGACTCTAAGTCATTACTTCCGCTTAACGCTGGGGTAATAAGTCGGCGTGCACTCCTGGTGAAATTTCCAACTTGTTTGCTGTATTCTTTAAAACAAATTATGTATATGATGAGTCTGAAACTACTTCTACTTTTTCTGTTAGTAATTTTTCATCCAAAAATTTTGCCACATGTTGTCTTAGGGTAGGGTATTTCAATCCCATTATGAAATTTGCTTGGAAATAACTTAAGAAAAATTCCCTGAAAATTTGAACCCTTAATCCTGGACCAAGGCATGTAAAAATTTTCCTTGAAAATACATATTATTTGCTACAAAAAAGGTTTTAAGTAAGGCAGTATGGAATTTTCATAGATTTTTTATTACATGAAAATTCTATAAAGCCTTACCTAAAAATTCGAATATCTGGAGAAGTATTAATGATGGTGATTTTGACTATGGACCTTTTTTGTAGCAAACAAAATTTCCTACAAGTTTGTCTTGTATAGTTTTTCTACAGCTCTTGTCATTTACGAGATATATTCAAAAAAATGCGAATTTCATGAAAAATTCAGGTATAGAGCCCCGTAAAATGCTTTTGAGCTATAGAACTTGAAAAAAAAATTGTGTATTTTCAATGGAAAATTATTTCATGCTTTGGTTTCCCATGATGAGATTGAAAAAAATGAATAGTTCAATAAAAAAAAATACACCCTAATGTACATGAATTTACTTGCGTATTTTATAAAAATTTCGTAGGTCTTACTGTACCACAGTTGTTTATGCTATCCCTCAATCACGCAATGACATTTTGGCACTGAATTATGTTCGCATATTTTTACATTTGCCTGAGTGAATGGATGGATGTAATCATGGATGTGGAATTGCAGTTATGTGTGAGAACATTCATTATGAAGTTTTGTGCTTTCCACTAAGAAATTTAGCTGGCAGTAGAAAGCATGCTAGCATGTCCAAACAGGAAAATACCTTTAATGGCTTTCTTCGATCGACTGAAAACTGGTACCACGGAGCCGAAATATTTGCTTGGAGAAAAAGAAAAAATCACACGGAGCCAAATTTGGTGAATACGGTGGTTAATCGGTGATGTACATTGCGTTTTTGGCTTCAAATTCGGACACAATCATATTCTTTTTGTAAAAAACTTAGCGTTATCGGGACGAGTAGAGATGGCAAGAGACCTCCACATCTCCCACTTGTTCGTTCAAATGATTTTAGTGGATATTTTTGGTATAAAACGCGTTCTCACGAACTAGTGGAAGATGCGTAGCTTGCTACATCTGGCCATTTCTTTAACACTTGCTTGTCGTTTTTCAAAGCACCATATCCTTTACCAACTTAACAAAATATATTTTTTTGAAATATCGTTTACCAGGCAAATTTAATGTATCGTTACAATATCTGTTGAATTTGTGGGCTGCATTAAACTTATATTCCTTTTAGATTCTGTAATGTTGCCGAGTTTTTCCTACAATGCGATTTGCAGGCATTTTTCTCCATCGTTTACAGCCTATCTCACTGACTGAATGCCTTCGTTGCAAATGAAAGGACACATGTCTGCTTTCGCATACTCCCGTCGGGGTCATGTATTACAGCTGTCACATGTTGCATTGTGACCTCATTGAAAAGTTGGAAAGCTGCTT
Organism: Bactrocera zonata; assembly: GCA_037783105.1. Lineage (NCBI taxonomy): Eukaryota > Metazoa > Arthropoda > Insecta > Diptera > Tephritidae > Bactrocera > Bactrocera zonata. The sequence goes on along the minus strand of JBAWJQ010000866.1, from coordinate 785,253 downwards.
TCAAGCAAAAGCTTTGAAATTGTGCATTCGTTTGGTAGCTTAACTCACCGTGTATATGTATTTATGTTACTTACTGCATGTATCCTTATAGCTAGTGAATATTAATATTTTTCACCACTCGTTACATGAGAAAGCCTATTATGACTTAAATTTTCCTAAAACAAATTAAATTTTTTGAGTATTTGTTTAATTAAATTAAATTGTGAACTTATACTATAAATTAATTGCTTAAAATTTCCGTTTGATTTTTTGCTTACTTATTTGAGATATCTATTTAATCATAAATTCGTTTCACTTCATTCCTTAAAATAACAGGAGGAAAAAAATATATATACACAGAATTTATAAATATAATCAATAAATATAAAAGCTTGCAGCTTCCAGTGGTTGCAAGTTGTTTGAATTTCTTTCTTTTGCTTCACTCTCGATTCAACGAGTATACTGACCTTACTGAGTTGCAGTCAAAACCGCGATGAGTGGCAGCCATACCAACCACCTTCAAACGTAGCAATTGAAAAAGTTTTGTTTAGCCGCTCAAGCTCCTGGGTCAGAGTTTTAGGTTAAGAGTAGTATTTGCTGCTTCGGTTTTTGTTATTCTCGTTTTGGAACTGTATTGAAAGCTGTGGCACAAATTCTCTGTCGAACTTTATTTTGACTAGATTCGATCAATGCGTTGCAAAGAAATGCCAAATTAGTGATTGCGAACGTTAACTTAAAGTTTCAATGATTGAAAGCAAAGCAACGATGTTTGCAGAACTTTTCAAAAACTATGTTCAACAAACTGGTGCAAATGAAATGAAAACTTAGTGAACATAAAACAATTGCTGCGATTCAAACTAGATCTCAGTTTAAATAATATTGCAAAATGCATATAATATAAATAAAATGGCAAATATTTTTTGGTTGCATTTAAAAGAATAAAAAATTCTAATATTTTAACTTACTTGGTTCAAAATGTATCATTAGTGAATTAAAGGTGTCGCCAAGGATTAACACGAGTATATCAAATAGTAAGGGCGACATAATGAAAGTAAGATAAACAAGTCTGGAAGGGCAAAGTTCGGGTGGAACGGAAAATTTCATACTCTTGCTGCCTGCAAAGGTCAATGACCGGGAAATTCCTTCAGGTGCTTGTTTGTGTTATATTAAGTGGTGCTTTGTATTAAGTATAGACTTTAGTATCGACCCGATTTTATCTATTTTCGCTAATACCGCATACTATTAACATGTCACATACCAAAAAATGTTTCTTGTGTTTCATAAAGTACTTTACATACAACCCTAGATCAAGTTTTTGTCCCATTTCATTTATTTTAGGCAAAAAGATAAGCGGTTAAGACTGAAACACGCTCTCTCATTTTTATACATATAACTCATATGTTGACCCAAATATGGGGTATGAAGTCACCTGGAAGTTCGAAAATCTTTATATTATGTATATGGGACTCAGGGAAGGACTGACCCTATTCTACCTATTTTGGGTACAAAAAGATAATATTATCACAAAATGATTTTCTCTGAACTTCAATTGTATATTCAATACATTAACCGATATTTCCGGACAAAAGTCAACCACAGATTCCACAAATCGACACCTAGGGCTTGAAAAGACTTAATTGGATTTGGAAAATTGTGGTTGTAGTCCGATTTCAACCCTTTTCGCACTGTTAAATAGGAATATGATTAGAATGCAACTTACTAAATTTTGTCGCAATCGTTCCTAGCGGTGCCGAGATATGTGATTTCACCTCCGATAAATCGGTCTCATACCACCTCGGGTCCAAAGTTTTATTATGTCTCTGGCACATTAATTAATGATTTTTCGCTTGTTTAGTAGTTTTTATACATTGTCGATAAGGGTGTCAAGCGGATTTGTCCTGGTTATTGCAGCTTAAATGGTTTACGAGATAAGTAAATTAAAGCAATTAGAGGACGGGGCCAAGCCAAATTTTTTTAGGCTCACAAGTGCTCCTTGTTACTGCGATCTCCCATGCCAAACTATAGTTTTATACCTAAATTAAGTGCTTAGTTATGGCCTTTTAACACTTTCGAATAATGCCATTTTATGGGCGGGGCCGACTATGTCAATAAACGAAATCTTTCTTATTTCATTGCCAATGCAAAATGTACTAAGTTTCATAAAGATATCTTAATTTTTACTCAAGTTACAGCCCGGGTTTCAACTTGTCTCGTCACCCTGATCATTTGTGATTGGTATTTTAGTAAGTGGGATTGAACAAACTAGTAAAATCAGGTCGCTATTACCCTCAACTCCCATATATTTTATTTGTACCATATAATGATTTTCGTTGTTCTAACAAATCTTATGCCGAATTGGTCGGCCAATGTATAAGTTATGTGGAGTATATGTATATTACGGTATTTTTTTTGAACAATTAATTTTGTTCTGTCCCATCCCGTCCTTGGAAATACCCTAAAAAAATTCCCTGAAAATTTTAGCCCTTAATACTAACATTAAGAACTGGACCAAGGCATGTAAAAATTTTCCATAGAAAATACACTACAATCGTGATTTTTTATTTTTAAATTCCTACAGAACAGAGGTATTTTATGGCATCGCTTTGACTTTAAACACATATTTCTCAGAATTGCTCACTCTACAAAAATGCCAGTGCAACAAAGTCGTAACTCACACCGGCGAGGTAGTACGGGGCTCTAAACCTGATTTTTCCATGAAATTCGATTTTTTTTTGTATATATCTCGTAAATGACAAGAACTATAGAAAAAATGTACAAAAAAAACTTGTAGGAAATTTTATTTGCTACAAAACAAGTCGGTTTCCTTAATACTTCTCTAGATATTAGAATTTTTAGGTAAGGCTTTATAGAATATTCATAGCTGGTATGTAATAAAAAATCTGTGAAAATCCCATACAGCCTTACTTAAAACGTTGAATGTGTTTTATTTTATTATAACAACAGTAAAACATGGTAAAATCACAATAAAAAGTATTATAAGGATTAGAACATGCGTACAAAAGTTTACGAAGATACTCAATTACTAACCGCCAAAGCAAAATGCATCATTTTCTACAACGGGTTTTCGTAAAGAGCAAGCAACATAAGAACAAATTACACAATTTGCTGTGGGCAAAACCAACCTATCGGATTACTCTTTTCATTTCTAATTCCTGAAGTCTATGCCAAAGGCTGGAATAAATCCAGCTTAAGCATGTCAAGGTTATCTTTTTCCTTCTACTTCTTACCTCTTTCAACGTGGGCTTGGGGAAAAAACGCTGGCTTTTAAAAAAGTAATTTTTTTACACGCACATACAACCCATCGTTGCGTTCAATTATGCATTTTTGCTTGTAAAGTAACGACTGCAATTGTGTAGGCTCTTGCTGTGTAAGTTGCTGAGTTACAAGAAATCAGAAAACCTGGAAAAAAATAAAGCGAAAATTGCAGCATAAGCCGCGAATGTATGTTGGTAGCTATCAACAGTCTGTAAATCACTGCCACAGTAAAAGAGCGCTACAACTTAGCTACGAAGTGATGCTAGGAAACTGTGTTCAGCTGTGGATGTTTTGACAGAAACGTTTTCTGATTTTCACAAGATAAGACATGAATTATGATATAGGTTATGAAGGTGGAAATAATTATATTTATTTCTGAAATTTGACTGAAAGACTGACTTTAGAGAATTAATAGCTTTATATTATTACAACATCCTGTTCATGACTTTCAGATTGCTCTTCATTTTATGCACGAGAGAAGTGGGTTCCTTTACTTTGTTGAGGATTAGAATACAAGTGACAAGAATAAAAGTATCACAACTGTTTGAATACTTTAGAAATCGAATTTTCGTTTTATTGACATATTCAGCTGAATATTCTTATTTGATTGTGGTGGGTCCACCATTGTGCAATAAATAAAAATGGCCTGTTGTATAAATCAAGCACTTTTCGAACATTTTTATTCTAAACGCCTCTTTTAACATATTTCAGCTAAATTTGATAATTTATTTTATAAACTTTTTCTGGTCACTAAAGTCATAGCTCCTCATAATTACGAGTTCGCGTCACCCCGAACACCCAATGTCTTGCACTGCTATCTAAGTGCTACTTAGTAGAAGAAAACTGAGTTTGAAAGCTTCCGTTAGCTTCGCAATAATTCCAACAGATACAAATAATGCATTTTCGCAACACTTAACGCACTGAGAGAGAACATATAAATAGTGTTAAATATTCTTAGCACCTTCCTATGAGTTGTGGCAGAAATGCATCAAGTTTCATAAATTTATTATTTACTTTTACGAACATATTAACAGTGCACTTAGTACGCATTCATATGGGATATCAGGACTAGTTTGTGATTACTTTAGAATATGTAAAAGCTTTTGCGAATGAATTTGCTTAGAACTTGTACTGTGAAAAAGTTTATTTTTTTTTTTTGTACATTACTTATACAGTTACAATACTTGTTAGTTGAAACTCTATTATACTTGTGCATTCCATAAAATATTCCTTTCCATAGCTCCCGAAAATATTTTCTTAAGACACACAATAAAAGCTCTTTAACTTGTATATAGTATGTGTAGTTTCGAAAGCACTTGTTTCTAAAAGTATTTCTCCAAAATTCTGTCAGTAGTGTGTTTCAACTATAAATAATAGTAACGTAGCCAAAGTGATATTCGAATTTTTGATCTTTTACTTGACAGCTTATATAGATGAGTAATATTTTACTTGCAACAAATATTTTTCTCAGACTTCTGTCTTTTTTATTGAAATCCAATCTATGAACTCTTAAACTTCAGAGCAATTACATAGTTTTGGGTAAAGATTTAAAATTACTTTATGTAAATAACCGGGAAAAACATATTGTATTGTAAAAAACATATATCGTCGAACAAAATTCAATTAAAAATTGTAAATTGCATTAAAGCACCATCATATCATTTCCAAAAGAATTTTCAATCAATAAAAACAATAAATTTGACTGAACCAAAGCTATATATCTTTCACATGCGTATTTTTGATAGCATCCATAAGTGCGACTAAAAACATTACCCACTAAATCTTCATTCAACGCTAAGCCGTTCTTCCTCGTCACGTTCTCTTTAAATAAGCTTCAAATCGAATTAAGTTTTCTTATAAAGGAAAAAAAAACTGGTTATGAAAATTTATATCATCATTTTGTTGGGTCAGTTTGAATGGCACCTGTCTGGATAGAGCAGGACTTAAGCAAAATTTTAGATCAATATTACAAAAAGGCTACGTATACGCAAGTTGGTACGATTACATTAGTTACTTCCAATTTAATAACTTTAGGAAGACTTGTATCTAGTTCCAGACCTCTGACGGTGCTGTTAGCCGCATTCTTAAGGTCACGTTCCTCTAAAAAATGTAATTTTATTCAATACATTTTATGTTTATTACAAAACATGTTGAGTAATCCATTTTTTACATATGAAAGTGCATATATTAAATTACTTGAAAAAAATTTTTTTTCTTTTTTTTCAAAATGTCTGTGCTGAAAATGGATGCTGAAACTCATCCGATTTGTAGATGGATGACATCACTTCTTGGAAAAGAATTATCTGAAAGAAAAAAAAAACAGTTTCATGTTCTGTATAGAATTAGCTATGGCCTCAAGCAGAATGAAACATTCTCAATGAAAACAAAAAAAAAAAAAATGGCGGGCTTTTGAATTTTTTTTAACCCTTTTTTCACTTTTAATTGTTTATAACTTTATTTTAAGAATAATGAATATTTCTGGTTCTGCTTGAGGCCACAGCCAGACATCTAAAGAGTAAAATGCCGTTTGGTTCATATAGATAAGTGCAATAGTTTTGAAATGAGAGTGTCATCCATGCGAAAAAACGTGGTATGGAGAAAAATCATTTTAAACCAAAGGCACGCAGTAGCTGCCGCTACCGAAGGCGTTTGAGCGGCCGGATTTCCCGCCGCGCTCCTCACTCTTTTATACCTGCTTCTCGGTCTTGCTGACCTTCGGGACTAATTCTATACTATTTCTGCGAGTATACAGTAGCAATTTATGAAAAAAAAAATTTAGATATTTTCAAAATTATTTGGAGGAACCTGGCCTTAATTATTGTTTTTTCTTTTAACGGAACAGGCAAAAAATTTTTTTCCGGTATTTAATAAAATGAATTTAGAGTAACATTTTAATTTCTTTACAAAATTGTAACCACAAACCATTATTTTTTCACTGAATAGATTTTCTTTTCTTTCTTTCTTTTTACCGAAAGCAAGAGCATAGGAAAAATTATATATTTCAAATTATTCAAATGGAAGGAAAATAAAATTCACCTTATGCAAAAAAGGTTTAGTTAAAAATTTATTAAGTTGGAGGGTTGTTGAAGCACTATAATGTGGCCCCTGATGAGTAGAACTGTTAGAAAATTTATTTTAGAGACAAAGATTTTAAAGTCAAAAACACCTTTTCTGGATTATAAAATAATACGTCGTCTTATTTTATTCGCTTCAAAATGAATTTTCGTTGGTTACGTTATACTATGTTCGGACCGACAACGAAAACATGTTTTCGTGGGAAAAACTGGTTTTCGTCCATGTAAAATCTGTCAAACGAAAACACAGTTTTCGCTGAAAACTACTTGAAAACTTACATTCCACTCATTATAATCGGTGCCTGCTCTAGTTTAATCGATTTTTTTGGAAGACATCTTTTGCCGGCCCTAAATTGTCACTTGATATATGTTTACATTCCATATACAAATACAGCTGCTCACTTTTAAGGGGATTCTATTGTTCTTGCAAACCCCTTACACGGTGCACCAATTGCAGAATTTTCTTCTTGGTCCAACGGCACAACAAACACACGCAAAAATTCTTTTGCAATGGCTGTAAAATATGTCAGACCAAAACCCATGTTTATTTTCGTGCCGTCATATATCACTAGATTCGCAATGGGTGCTCTCTTGGCCTTGCATATTTCGATATAGGATTTTTGCATTTGGTGTCATCTTGAAAGAGCAAGAGAATCCCCGTCTTGATAGTTGTCAGTGAAAACTCATCGAAAACACACATTGTCGGTCCGAACGACTTACATTCCACAACATACAAATGTGTTTTCAAAATGTTTTCAATGTCGGTCCGAACATAGCATTACATTGAAAATAGTTTATGTACACAAACGAGCAAATGATGAGACTAATCGCTAAGGTTTTCAATTTCGTGAGCTTTTAACATTCTTTATTCTTGCATCAAATCGAATGCAGTAAGTGATGAACTGAAGTTTTTTGTAAGTATAGGACATCTGCAGCTATAAGGCAACTTATCAGCAAAACTCTCATGCATATTTCAAAGAAGCTGTGCATGAGCTGATAAGCCAAAGCTTACTGTTGCATCAGCTTCCATTGTTCATCCTCCGCAACGACTGCCGAAAGTGGGGCAATAAGCATGAGCGAGTGAAAGATACACCTTAGGCGCTTACTCATAGTAAGTTGCAGGTTATATTAATTATAATTTAAGCTGGATTATGTAAAATTGCACTTAAATGCATGCCGAGAGTCAGAAACTTTGAACAAGGATTCATCTGCTCTATAGGCAGGTCTTGAACCTGCTTATACTAAAGTTATATCCGGTTTTTATTTACCACACTTTCTCTTCGGTTATTTTACAATAACACCTTCAAAAATATATCATCTCTTTCACAGAATATAAACAATTTTTAGATATACATAAGAAGAAGTGTCTTAAGTCTGAAACTAAATCCGGTTAAATTCTTATTAAACGCACAAGCACAGAAATATTTCTGAAGGTAAACATTTTATATGCTACAAAGCCGTTTATATCTATCATTTATTCATGGTCTAAAAAAGTACTATGGACTTTTTATATGTGCCTTGGTGACCCCTACTGAGTAAGCTCAGCTTTTGGCATCCTTTGAGCAAATTTATACTGCTTGTATACTTAATAAATGTATAAATATATTTGTCAGAAAGCAGGTCTACAATACATGTAATATGATATTTTGATGCTTCGGGATTTAGCATCTTAAATTTTTTGCTTCCGTACTGCTTTTAAACTCTTAAATAACTCACAACTTTTAGCATTCTTTCTCCTTATTCAACCATAACCGTACATTTAAAAATAAGTATTTGCTCGTATACTCATTTCAATTGAACATATTCTGTACCACAGAATCCAATCAACTACATATAACACAAACACAAAAAAAAAAACGCTGCGGTTTCGCAATTACAAAGCAGTTAAAAAGCATTGAAGCTCTCGAGAGTTTTACTGTGGTTTGCCTTTTAGTCAAAGCAAATTTTTAATAAGTATTCCTGAATTCAAAATTTAACTCATTAAATTGTACATTTTATTCTTAAAAGGCTTTACATACTCACCTCCACCTAGTTTTAGTTAGATAATTAATATAAACAAGTGAGGAAGAGCTAAGTTTGGGAGCAACCGAACATTTTATGCTCTTGTAACTTGCACGAATCAAAGCTAGGGAAATACTTTAAGGTGTAAAGCCAATAGAGTAAAGTTAAATTTACCTATTTTAGGCACAACGATACACTGTTATGAGTAAAACACGCTCTTTTATTTTCATTGCGATAACTTACATATTGGCCGATATAAGCGGTACAAAGTCACCTGGAAATTCGAAAATATTTATATTGAATAGGCATATATGTATGTGGGCTCAGAGAAGTATTGACCCGATTTAACCCATTTTTGGTATATAGAAATACTCTTGTCAGGAAAGGATTTTCTCCGGATTTCAATTTAATTTCTCCCCCATTGACCGCTATTTTCGGTCAAAAGTCAGGTATAGACACTGGGGTCGATATATTCCTTACTTAAGGTCTTGAATAGTTTTCATTGAACTTGGATAATTTTTAGTCAAAAGGTGGCTTAAGATGCTTTTAATTTTAATGCAAGTACGTGCGTAGTGTTGCCTTATTGGTGTGATTATATGTGACGTCTCCGGTTGATTAATTCTCATTTTCTTTTTAGGCAAAAGCAGATTTTTGGTGTAATTTATTCCAAGCTTTTATGCAGCATTTATAAATTACAAACGACGCAGGATTTTGATACTAATTTCCCAATTCTAATATCGGCTTTGTTTCTAAAGAACAAAGTTTTTTTAGGCAGTAATTGTAGGTGGCATCATTAGATGCTCAAAAGCAAGGAAATGCCTGTTTTGAAATTATACTAACACGAATATTTTTGCTAATCATGTCTTGGGTTACACACTTTCTATGAGTTGACTACTGCTTTCGATTGTTGATTTTCTAGTGTCAGGCTGACACTGCAGCCAATGGCAATACAGAATTCAACTGTAGAACAATTGGTTGTGTAGAAATTTTCATACACTCAAATTTCCTAATTATGTAAAAGACCAATTTGTAGTTGACAAAGTAGAGGTTTTCTTAGAGGTGTCTAGGAACCAATTGTTCAGAGTACCAAACGAAACCATTTTTTTTTTTTGATCCACTTTAATGTGCATTGATGTTTGACGATGAGTATCTCGTAAACGCTTAACTTAATCAAAAAATCATACGAGATCATATTTATAGAGCAGTAAATTTCCTACAAAACTATGAGTTTCATCATTCATAATAATATTTTTTATTGAGTTATAAAATTCATAAGAAATATAAAATTTTCCCAAAAATAATCAACCTTTAACTGTTAATATCTTTTAAACGGTTGGGTTTACGAAAAAATTATAGAGAGACCTTTTTTGTAGAGCATTCAATTTCCTACAAAATCTAAGGAACAAGATATTATCTATCTGATAATAAGAAAAAATAGAAAACTGTAAGAAGGAGGACCTTCCCGTCACAATTAAGAACTCAGGCTTGGAGAGGCTTTCTTAGAGATGTCTAGGAACCTATTTTTCCGAGTAAGAAACGAAATTTTTTTTTGAATCACCCTAATATGTATACTGTATTCATATAGTACACTGTTTCATATGAGCAACAGCGAATGCGCCAAATAAATCACTTATATGAATACTATTTTCAAATTAAGTGCTTTTCCAAACAAAAGTTCAGTAGTTTATTCGAACTGTAAATAATGCTCATGCATAGTCATCGCATTTTTCATCTTTTCTCTCTCATAAAAAACTTTATTGTCAAACTTTTGTCTTTTGACGTTATTGATTTTGCAGCACAGTTTTTGTCCTTTTGAAAATTCCCGAATATTGGTCAAAATAATAAGTGGCAAATATTTTTATAAATGAAACCAAAAATTCAAGTTACTCTTTATTTCATCCACAGGTTTTTAGTAACCTAAATATATTCTCCGTTGTTTTTCATAAGTAATCCCATTCTATTTGGAATGTTTACAATGAGGTATCATCTCAAAAAGCCTTCATTCCTTATTTTGAAATGTAAAGCCTGCCAATATTCTCTTAAGGCTACTCCACATGATCTCAATCCGGTTGGGATAAGGGGATTAACTAGGTCATTGCTTACAGGTCATATATGCAAAATACATCTGTACTCGAAGGCGGCAGAACTTAAAGTCGACGAAGAAAAACTAAGAACCACGGCCGACATACAAAACGCGAAAATTTCTGTGTGAGAATCACTAGCACTGGGGTAGAAGCAAAAGTCAAAATACTACAAGTTATCGAATACTTTATTGGAAACGTTGAAGAACTATACCTCATAATTCATAGTTTTCTTCGCATAGTCTGCACACTTCCTGTGACGATTGCGAGCTGTGAACGCTCTTTTTCGACACTTCACCGCATGAAAGCGTGGCTGAGGACGAACATGCTTCAAGATAGATTGATGGGCCTGGAGTTTATGCACACTCATCGTGACGTTGAAGTCACTCCAGAAGAAGTTATCGAAAGAGTTTCAAAACTTGGCCCACATCGTGGACCCGCCCTTGTTATAACTAATGTGTCAGTATTTTCAAACATCCGATTGACACTCAAAGATTCACTTTTTTGGTTAATAGTAGCTGGTAATGTCAAAAATATATAAAATCGGTTCAGTACTAGCACTATCTCTCATATACCTAGTTTGTTACTGAAATCAGGTCGTCCCTTTCTCTACATCCAATATTGCATATATAGGGACTTTTGGTTTTCCACGAGACTTTAAGACTGCTGAAATTAATTGAATTAATTTCCTTTCATATTATGTGATATACCAATAAATATGAATGGAATTTCAATCCTCTTCTTTACGTTTTCTGTTGTTGACGTGATTAAAATATGTTAATAACACTTAGTTAGCATGAGGTCTTCGATACAAATTAATAAGATGCCGAATTTCATTATTATCTGTTCAATGTTTCGTCGAATAATGAATATTGAATTCTGTTACAACATGTTTTCATATGCATTTTTGCCAATTTTGCCAACCTCTATGAAGTTACATGAGTATAAAATGTTTGCCTTCACCCGAACTTGACCCTTCGTTACTTATCTTAGTTGTGATTTGGTGATCCTTTCTGAATTACTTAATTTAGTTGCGTTCAGCTTTTTTCAACTCTTAGTGACCAATTATTACTTTAAAACTGCTAAAGTTTCTTATTTTTCTAATAACTAATATATATATAGTATAATCAAAAATGATTTTTGATTCTTAGTAAATCAATATGTTAAATTTTTAGTCCCAATATTTCCTTTAAATTGCTGAATATCTCACAATTTTTGAGGTTTGTTTTCTTTATTTAAAGACAAACGGATAGTTACAAGTATATGTTCATATGTTATACTCATTCATCAACAATTATTCAACATGTTCTACACACAAAATCTAATCAATCACAGATAACATAAAAACAAGAAAAAACTCTGCGGTTTTGTAATTATTGCGCAAAGCAGTTAAAAGAGTATTGATGCAATTACAAAAATCAAGAGTTTTTCTGTGGTTCGTCTTTTAAGTCAAAGCTTATTTTTATTAAATATACGTAAGTATAATACTAATATATAAATTAGCCCACTCTTAGGGTATATTGTGTTCTTAAAAGGCTTTACTGCTTACTTTCGTCTAATGTTAGTGTCTGAATAATTATGATTGTAGTAGTTAGTAAGAAAATAAAATTTAAAAGCAAATTAAAACATTTAATAAGCATAAATATTTAGCTTTCAGTTCAAGATGAAGTCAATAAAAGTATCGTACACATATTTATTCGCGGTTGTATAAAATACGACTGTGATCAAACTGAAAGTTGAATTTTGTCCATTTCATCTCCTTCAAAGTAATTCCCTTCCCCTGCAATGCACTTATACCAACGAACTTTCCAGCACTTAAAAAATTATCCCTCGTGATGGCCATCAGAGCCTTCTTTGATGCGGCTTTTATGTCTTCAATTGAGTCAAAACTGTGTCCTCGGAGTGGTCATGTGAATACGAAGGCAAATCAGGCGAATGCAGTGATTTCGGAACGATATTAGCTGAAAATGTAGCGAAATTATCACGAATAACGAATGCAATAAGAAATGGTGCATTATCGTTATTATTAAATAAATTCAGTTATAGTAAAAATCTAAGAATTAATTTTTAGAGCCTCACAAAGCGATGCGTATCTACATATACATATGTATGTAATTGGTATCGAAGTTAAATTGACTGGTTCAAGAAAACTATAACTAAACTATAAAAAAAAGAAATGAATAAGGAAATAAGAGCGAAGTATAGATATTAACATTTCGGATAATTACAACATTATTGGAAATATTTGCTTATAGACTCTAATTGGTGGTTTACTCATTGGGTACCGAATTAATTCTTGTCAAAACAGCGAAATCAAAAGTTTTTTTTTTTAAATATCTGAAGAAGGTAAAATAAAGATATTAATTTATTTAGAAATAAGTATCACTAACTTTCATTCAAATCAAATTTCATTTCTCAGCCGTCCATTCCATATTGCACTTTCGAACGCAGTATACACGCTCAATTAATAAATTTTCAAATTATTACTACAGCGTGCATCTCGAAACGTATAATTTAAAATTTCAGCGCATTTAGCTTGCACAAAATGCTACAATGAAATTACGAGTGCGCATTTGTGCAATTTGTGTAGCACATGGGATGTGGAGACCAGGCGCGGGGGATAACCATGCTGATGACTTCAAGTATAGTACGACAGCTGCGTTCTGTTGTCTTCGCTGAATTTGGCGTGACTATAAACCAGACGCTTTTGACTGATTAATGCTAATTATCCTTCAGCATGCAATCACTGTGTGAGCAATCAAATTGCAAAAGTCTTTTTAAACAGATGCAATAAACTTTTACTGTAATTAATTCGAAGCTTGACGAAGCATTTATAAGTGACGCTTAAATTTCTAAAAAAGTTCTGCTCCATAGAAAAAAATCCGAGCTTTACTGAATTTAATAATATCTTAGTTCGCCAAATAATGTATGGAATGGTTTTGTTATCTAACAGCAATCTAGAAATATCAAAACTTAATTTGGATGTTTATAGGGTTAACTGTTCCAAAATGATCAAAGTAACAGTAACAGTAACAAAGTAGATAAGACAATGCAATTTGCGTAGCGAAGAAAATTTTAGTTTTAAAGAAAGTTTCACCAAATTTGGTTTATGACAATCTAATTAGCACTCTTGGCACAGAGAGAATCTCCGATTTCTATACTTAGTTTTGTATCAAACGTTAACAAAGTGTGCACTAATATAAAATTTCAAATTTAGTCAAATTCGTTACAGCAGTTCCTCAGTATAATTTTAACCATTTCCACACAAAATCAGGAATATTGTGATTAGGTATAGCATCAATATTATAAATGCATTAATTTTTGTTTATTGGACATTAAGTCAATGCTCTTGTAACTGAATGAAATTTCAAAATTTGGTGTACTAATTTACGAGATAGCCTAAGAGCTTGTAGGTGGTCTCATTTCTCATCCGTTCGCAGTAGAGAATGTAGCATAATCTATATAAATAAAAATGAATTGTTGTTCGTTAGTCTGATTAAAACTCGAGAACGGCTGGACCGATTGAGCTGATTTTGGTTTTCAAATGTTTGTCGTAGTCCAGGGTAGGTCTAAAAGGCGAGAAATAATCGAATAATTGCCGGAAAAACTCTAAAAATAGCCCTTTTCTATTTCCCAGACAAAAGTGACGTGATGTCACATTACATGGCATGATATCACATCACATTGCATAAATACCCATCATATACAGGGTGGCGCAAAAGTAATTCTACTACGGAAGGTGCTATAAATTTTGCAATTGACCTCTAATGTCAGTTCTGTTTTGACAATTGTGTAGTAAACACATGCGAAATACACGTAATTAAACAATGGCACGCTACACTGTTTCAGAATGCGGGTTATTGGTTACTATTTATTTGACCAATAATCGGTCGGTGACTTTGGCAGAACGTGAACTTAGTCGCAGATTTCCTGACAGTCCGACGTCTACTGGTGAAACACTGCGACGTTGAGCCGCTCATATTGCTGCTGTTGCTGAGGATGTCATGGGAGCGCCGTCGACATCGACCAGACGACGTGCCACGCAAATCACCAGTCGACTGTGTTTACACCGAATTTTGGTACATGATTTGAAGATTTTTCCGTACAAAGTCCAGAGTTAGCTGCTGACCGCCAATCGCGTCCAACATACGTTCAAGCCATCTTTAATCAGATGATTTTTCATCAAAAATAATCATGAGTGTGAGGCCCATTTCCATCGGAGCGGATACATTAATAAGCAAAATTTACGCTTCTGGGGTACTGAAAATCCGCGTGTAACCCACGAAGAGCTATTACACCCGCTCAAAGTCACTGTATGGTGTGCTGTTTTCGCTGGAGGAGTCAAAGAACCTTTTTTCTTCAAAGACGTCGTAGGTCAAACGGTTACTGCGAGTGGTGAGCGCTACAGAGCAATGATCAACGAGTTCTTTTTGCCGCAACTTGATGAATTGGGAGTGAAAAACATGTGGTTCCAACAAGACGGTGTGACGGCACACACTGCAAGTGCCACAACCGATATGCTGAAGAAATTGCACTGGCCAGCAAGATCGCCTGATTTCACCGCTCAAGACTTCTATTTGTGGGGCTTTTTGAAGTAGCGGATTTATGTCAACAAGCTTCATACTCTTGCAGCTCTTAAAGACAATATTCGTCAAGAATGTGAGGACCTATCGCCGGAAGTTCTGGCCAAAGTGATGGAAAATGCCATAAAAATGGCTCAAATGACAATCAACTGTGGTGGCGGCTATTTACATGATATCACATTCTCGACTTGATGTAAATAAATTTAAAAGACCAAATAAAAATAATCCATAAGCAGAAAAAAAGTTTTTAATTTTTTAAAAAAATTTCAGCTAAAAAACATTGGATAGTTATTTTTGAGCTATAGCTGACTGAACCGTTATATGATATGAAAAAGTTCATTTTTAATGGACTTACGAGCGTAAATTTCCAAAAAGTGACTTTCCCATATCACTTTTTTTTAATTATTTTTTTTTTTGTTTTCTAATTAATTTATTTGTAAATTATTTGAATCGTTCAATTTATGTACGTCGATTGTTTTCATTATTTCGGCTATACAAAAGGTAAATAGCTGAAAGTTATTCAGTGAAAACTTTATGTGTCTTTCATACAAAGTGATCAAATACAGATTGAAATTTGTTCCGATGCCACGAGTAGATCGCGCTAATATTGGCAGCCCAAAGCACATGCACGAGTACTCGCAGGATGCGATTACATACCTATACGTGCGGAATTATGGACGGGCGGATTTATTTGTTACATTCACTTTCAATGCATAATGACCATAGATTACGGAATTATTGAATCGTAATCAATCAGCAAGATCGTCACGATGTCACAGCATAACTTTTCAAACAACAGCTATGATATTTGATAGACTTTATTTTGAAGCAGCGTATGTATATATGGTGCTGTTAGATGCAAGATTTATTCTTTGGAGGGGCAATAAAGATGTTCTTGAGATGGTGGATGGTGGTTACACCAGATCAAATTGATGAAATCATTTCTGTGGAAATTCCTGATCCAGAGAAAGATCCAGAATTATACGAAGTGGTGAAAACCAATCTGGTTTATGGGCCTTGTGGACATCACAATCGCATTTCGGTGTGTATGTCTGACAATAAATGCACGAAACACGAGCCACGTGCTTTTCTTTTCGAAACGCAAACTGGAAATAATAGATATCCATTGTATCGGTCTCGCTCACCAGACGACAATGGCAGAACATTTAGCATTCAATTAAGAGCTGTGAATAACGAAGTTGACAACACATGTACCATATTCGCCATTATTGTCTAATTCACATTCAAAACTGATATCAGTGTTAAGTATTGCAGTTTGGCGAAATCGATGAAGTAAGTTTGCAAGTACGTCACCAAAAGATGTAGCGGCCAATAACCGCTATGGCCGTGAACGAGAATGGCCAAAGAGCGTATTTTAACCCTTAGAATACATTACAGCCAGTGGAAACACCGCCAGCAACAAAATTAACATTGATGAGTTTTTTCTCAACTTTCGTCAGTGATCCGTTTGCGAGAGCATTGCTCTATTCGGAAATTACGTGATATTATACATGGAATGCATCGTCGAAGAAATAGCTACGCAGAAAGCAAGGCTAACCAGTAAATTGACATCCAGGCGTGTTTTCAACTAATGCCTTAGGACGAATTTACACAATCCACCCGAAAAAGACGATTGCTTCTACCTTCGGTTGCTATTGATAAATGTACGCGGTTCAATTTCAATTGAGTCATTGCGTATTGTGAACGGTGTTTACAACTTTTTGAGAAGCATGCAATTAGTTACAATTGCTGGAACATGATAATCAATGGATTCAAACGATGGACGATCGCCATGATCATTTCGACACATCAGCCTTCAAATCGGCGTCAATTATGGGATACGAATAAAGATGACATTGCCGAGGCCACTTTAAATCGTTTTCGATACTTCCAGACGTTTGATACCAATTCCACGTGCCTCTTTTTCAATTTTAGCAGCCAAAAATACCGAGGCTAATGACTTAAACTGGAAGATCTTATATCAAATTCCGAGAGCTTTGCGCTCATTTAAAATGATCCTGTTGACAATGAATACGAAGCCGTTAATTATCCAGTAAAATTTCTAACTTCTTTGGGAAGGCTTGGTATGCCGCCGCATCATTTGCGTCTCTGTGTTGGATCAGTCATTATCATGTTATCCAATCTTCATGCGCCGAAACTGTGTAATGGAATCCGATTGATTGTAACGCAGCTATCGAATACAAGGGGCAGACCAATTGATTCTTCGAATTCCTTTGAGTTCCAACGATTTACCATTTCAGTTCAAACCTATTCAGTTTCCAGGAAAAATTGCATTTGAAATGGCAATTAACAGGACGCAATGATAGTCGCTAGAAGTGTGTGACAAAAATCTGGAAATGCCATGTTTTTCACACGTCCAGCTATATGTGGCATGTTTTCAAGTTGGAAAACCATCCTCTCTGTACATTTACGCACCGAAACAAACTACTCTATGTTAAAAAAAATGTGGATAAATCGCAAATAAATGATTTTTAACACAATATAAATTAAATTTTATTTTCATTTTAAAACACATAATTTCACGCAGGACAGCGCCTGCCGGGTCAGCTAGTGAAACAATAATCACGTGTTGGGTCGCACATTTCTATGAGTTCACCTCTGCTTTCTATTGTTGATTTTCTACTACAAATCAAGTTGACAATGAATTTCCAATACTTACGACATACTTCCCTAATTTGAAATCCTTTAATTACTCGCTCCTAACAAAAAAGCAATAATAAAACGGACACAGTCAATGCACTTGTTAAGTGTTTAAAAGTGTGCTTTAAAGACAATAAACAAACTACTTTCAATTTTAACTGTTGCAGACAGTGCCAATGCAGAATACTATTGCAGCACAATTGATTTTGTGCAAATTGCCACGAGCTCAAATTTCTTAATTAAACGACCATTTTGTAGTTGACAAAGTGTCTTCACATAAGCGAAAATTGCAAAACAGTATCTAAACAAGTAATTTAGTGAACCATAGCCTAAAGTGGTGAAGCTTAATGTTTTCAGAAAGTTTGGTTTAAATATTTCGATTTAGTAGTTTAAAAGAGTATGAGTAGTGGTTTCATTGATCTGGGACACGCAAACGTTTCATTTTAAACCTTATAGTATACCATATAATTTTTCTCCGTGAAATTTTGTGTCAAATTTGACTTGTATAGCTTGATTGGTGACGGGATTATAGCACTTTCACCTATACTTGGATGTTTCGTCTCCAGTAAGTGTACAGCGCATGATTCTCAGATAGATTTTTGAGACTGTCCAAATTTATGTGGGATATTCGACAGGCCATGTTCTCAAATTGGAACTCCAACGAGCTAATCATCTGCAGCCATGAAAACAGGAATATTACCTTAACCCACTGCTGCGTGGTTTTTTCTTTGTGTTGGATAAGAATCTTGAAGACACCACACGAATCGATTACAGCAGTTGCATAGTAACCGAGTTAAGCTTTTCGTATCATATTTTTTTTCTTAGATCATTTTCTGCATCTGGGAACGTGTTCACGAACAGTTTTTTACCCTGAACAGCATTTACAAAGTTGCCACGAAGTATGTAACAGCCAGAAGGAGAGGTCGGAGACCCAATAAAATATATGTCCGTCTGCCGTCTGTCTTTTCGGTTGTCTCTATATATGTGAACTACTCCCTCAGCTTTTGAGATATCGATCTGGAATATTGCACACTTATGCCAAGAAGCTGCTCATTTATCGGAACGCCGATATCAGGCCACTATAGCATAAAGCAGCTATAAAAACTGAATAATCAGAACAGTGCTTGTATAGAAAACTTTTTTATTCACAAAATTTGACATGCCTCATGGTTTAAGGCAGTAATGCAATCTCAGAATAAATTATTCAGACAGGCTGCTTACAGTATATTGCTGCCATACCAACTGAATGTTCGCAATCAAGTTCTATGTAGTTAGAAAACTTTTACATTCGGTGCAACCGGAGTTAACGTTCTTTCGAATATGCATACGTCGCCTAATTACGTATGTATCAAGATGACAGTTTTACATGATATGATAAAAGATTAACTATATAGGTTATTATGCCAACCTATATGCTAACTAACTTTTATACTAACATTGATATAAATGCATTATTATTTCTTGATGCTGAGAAAAGAACCGGTGACTTAAGTGTGCTATTCATACACCTTATGTACTTTAATAGCATCCTTTCAATATCGTGTAGAGCTTTTTGTCAGCAGATAATGTAGTTTTCTTTCCTGAAATCTGCAATATGTCCATTATTAAGCTTTGTATTGCTTTCAGCAATCGTATTGTTCACTTCATGTTTCTGTATGGATTCCGACTTACGCACAAAAAGCACATGCATTGTGCAAGTAGCTTCCGTGCCTTAGCTCATCCGGTTCTACCTTCTTCCATTTGCTGATTTCAAATAATACACAGAGGAAAGAAATGAATACACACATGTTATATGTGTGCATATGCTAGATTTAACAATAGCACAGTTAATGCAGACCTTCCCCACATTCTATTCAATTGCTTAACACTATACATCTTACGCAGCAGAAAATGTACGCGTACAACACCAAGTGATAACATCATTCTGATTGTAAGGAAAAGCATGGACTTGTCATGCTAAAGCAGATTGCCATTTGTAACTTATTGGCTGACAGACCACACAACGGCTTACCAGAGACATTTATTTATACTCATATGGGATGTGTGTGAGAATGCAAGCATAAATTGCAATAGAGTTCTCTTCAGTTACTTTGTGGTATATGTATGCACCTTCAGGGTAAACATTATTTTCCCAGTTTTTCAAGCCTTTTACTTGCAATTTAAACTGGGACTAAAATATTAATTTTAGAAACCTAAAAACTTAAAAAATTACACTCTAGTGCAAAATTTTGCGTTCTATAAAAGAGATATTTCTAATTTTTTATTAAACATTCTCTTAAAAGTTAAATTTTTTCATTCAAATGACTTGAGCCTTCATACAAAGAATTGATATATTCTGTGTAATCATACGCCATAGTGTACTATATAAATACAATTCGCGGTTTGTACAAAAAGCATCTTGAATTTTGAATTGTTGTGGACTACGTGTATTTGATTTCCATCTGTTTTATTATGCTGATAAGGCCGATCTTTGATTGATATGAATTTTAGTTAATTTTTGATAGCTGTTTTGCTTGAACCCGTTTCGGGTCGTCTTCAGATTTTGCTTAAACCAAACAATGGATCAAAGAATCTGTATACAATTTTATGTGTAAAATTAAATGTGAGGGCGCTGACGAATATTGACTCTGGCATACGGTGAAGCTAGGTTCCAGAAAAGCAATGTTTATAGGTGGTTCAAAATATGCTCAGAGGTTCGACGAAGGTCGTCAAGGATGTTTGAGCACGTCAAAAAATGACGAAAACATTAATGAAGTGAATAAAATAGCATTGGCCAATAATGATATAATCATAGCCAAAGTTCGTAGGGTTAACAAAGGATATTACCTAGAAGTAAGTTGCAATTCACAGTAAACAATCTGGAAGAAACGCCCGGACTTAGAGAAAACAAACGAAGGCTTTTGCACTATGATAACGTCTCTGCTCATACGAGCAAATCGTTGTTTGTGCGCGAATTTTTGCCAAGACTTAAAAAACCCTTGAAAGGACGATACAAAGACGAGTAGATAAAAACTGCATCGAAAGAGGGAACAATAGATCTAATATCGCGGTGCATTCCTCATTTATTAATCTTATCTTATCTTATCGAAAGAGGAGCTAACTAATATCATAAAAAATACTTTCCTATGTGAAGATAGGAAAAACCCGCTGGCTGAATTGCAACATATCTTGGAGTGATTGTTTTGAAGGGTAAAAATAGATATTCATGAATAAGTAAACAACAGAAATACAAAATTTGTGATACCTTTTGAACAAACCTCGTACACTTCATGCATATTTTTTCAAGCAAGTTTGTAAAAAAACTTTTTGTAGAGCGTCAAATTTAGTATTCGGATATCACTTTTTCAAAGTTGTAGATTCTCTTGTTTTAGAGATAAAAAAAACTTACTGTCAAAGAAAATTGGAAAAGTAAAGTCACTTAGGCATGGTTTAAATTGGAAATAACTATCTTATACACGTGGTATCCTTTTTTAGGGCAAATTCTAAAATTTCAGAAGGTGTTTTCAAAAGAAGACAATTAAGTACGAAATGGCACCATATAGGCAACTAGTTTCACAGTTGCTAATACATCGATCTGAAATTTTGCACACGTCCATTTTTCCTTAAGAAGTTGCACATTTGTTGGACTCGCCGATATCAGATCACATAGTGTTTTTACGGAAATCTTTTTAGTCATTTTAAGACATCGCTGGAATTTTTGAAGAAATTCTTTGGGTCTGATTACTATAGTGTGTATTACTATATAAACTTAACGACGGAAATCAAGGGTTCATACAGAAAAAAATTTAGTATACTTTATCAATAAAACATGTCATGAAAATCTTTCCTCACTCAAGTCGTCCATCCACCACGAAAAGTATAAAGAAATAGTGCTATATATATATAATATCGTATTGTGGCTTTGGCATCAAAGAAATAGCAAATTTTGTCAAACTAGCATCTAAAAACCTAAACATGTCATCACATTGTTGAATGATCAGCCGCCGTATTCGCCATATAAAAGTAAAATATATATAGTAAGCATAAATATGGTGCACATTACTTCCTGCAATACTAAATTTTGCTTACAGTTTAGATACTTGAAAATTAAATTGTATTGGAAGTATTCGTGGCTGTCCATTTTAGTACTGAAATATGAGAGTGTTAGAGGAAATTCAGATCCCAAATTTGATTCAAATCGATCGATCAGGTCTCGAGATATTTGTAAAATTTAATGTCTTGGGCGAGTTGTCATCCGATATCTTCCGTTTTCGCTCTGTCGATAGGAGTTCTTATAATATTTTTGCGAGGCAAATTTGGTTATCGTAGTTTTAATGGTTTGGGATATATATTTCTATTGGGATACGTCAAGAAGAACAGCTGTGCAAATGTGCTTTTCTTCCATCGCATCTTCTGTTATGCTTGTTATTCGATGAACTTGATTGATTTTGAAATGTGGAGATGTAGATCCAAATCGGTTTTCTTCAGTAATGTTCTGAAGTCTTTTTATGATTACAGCTTCAAGAAATTTGGACAGAATAGGTAAGAGTGAAATTGGACGTTATGGCGAGGTCTCATGTACGCTTTTCCGAGGTTTTCGTACCATAATGATTTCAGATATCTTCCATGGCAATGCTAATGCTTTTCGTGTTTGGTTTATTAGTACATCAGCAGTCAACAAGTCGAAGCAGGGTTTTTGGTTTAAATCTAGTTTTGATAATATTTTTCATTTCTTTATTTGCTGCTGGCTGGATTTCACCTACAATTGCGATGTTACTTTCTTTCCGCTTTTTTCATCGCTTTTGGCCCACGATCCATTTGGCTTTCTGAGGGATGTATTTGCAGCTTTCCAAAAGGAATAATCTGCATTTCTCTTTGGCTTTAATTTCTTAAAATAACTAGAAATGCTTTGATTTGTGTACATCTTTATTTTGGTGCTGAGAAGTTTAGTTAAATTGTTTAGTCCTAGTTCATATTGAGGAAAACGTGTGATTTACCATTTTTTACGTAGTTTTTCTTTTATGAGATCTAAACTGTCTGATGAATATTTAGTATAAAATTTTTTTGTTTCTGAACAGAGGTACTATTCCAAGCCGTTTCTTGAGTAGTTTTCAACTTCTAAAAATCTTGAGTTGTTATATTTACTTTAAAATTAATATTTTTTCTGGTGAGTGATCTGAATTTAAGTCCAGTTAATGTGGTCATTTGTCGAGTGATGAAAAAGTCGATCAGGTCGGATTCGTGTCGGAAGGTCAGTAGGTCGGCTTACCAGTAGACATAAAATTGCACCCAGTGACAAGAGATGCTTTAAGGAGGTCCATCCCATTCGTTGTCGTAACTCTTGAATTCCATTCCGAATATTTTGCGTTAAAGTCACCACCCATGATGAATTTCTCATGGTGTTTTAGAATAATTTTTGTGTACAGGTCGTTTTTGATATTGTGTCTAAGTGGCCTATATATTGCGATAATACTTATTTTTCGAAACCAGGATAAACCGTTGTTGTATGGTAACACTAATCTAATATTCTCTTTCTTAATATGCAAAAAAGGCTACAAATTTGAAACACTATGGTAACTGCGAGTTTCTAATAAAGAAAAACTTAAAAGGCTTAACATTATGATTTGTAGCGCATAACGGGCCGTAAGAAGACTTGCAAAAAAATTTGTCCGCAAGGAACCATAACTATATTTATTACGAGCACAATGTTTGTCATGGGAAATTCTCAGTTACATTTTTTCAGTTGAACTTTTTTGTTTTTCTGAATATTTAAAACAAGTTTTTAGTGAAATGCTGTTTTACTTAACGTGAGAAGAGAACGCAGTGTATACAAAATTTAACAGAGCAAGTCGGCGAAAGCCGTATTTGCATTTTCAACTTGACAATTTTAAAAATTAATTTCTTTTGCTGCCGCTCTTTGCGGCCACAATTTCGAGTAAAAGGATATACATAAAAGTTTTGTGAGAATGAGCAAACAAATATTACAAACTCCAGCTGTGTGCAACCTAAGGGCGGGAGAAATTTTTAATCTGCATGCTAATGGCTTGTGTCGCACAGTAAAAATACGGTAGAGGCAGAGAAATGCGCGAACAAATTTTGTGTTAAAATGAACAGGTATGTTCATGTATCTGAGCCAAGTTAAGGTCACATATGTGCTTAATGAAGCTGATGAAAATTTCATAATGTTTTAAAGTTTATTACTGACACAAATTTTTACCTATGTTTTCAAGTTGTTATAGGTGAATGTGACTTAAAATCTCCAAGAGTGATCTTCAGATCTATAATCATCCCCGTTTCGATATAAAGCCGTGTACATATATTTTACTGTGTCCATTATTTTTTTGCAAGTTATTTTTTTGCGATACAAATTAAACTACCCAATAAATCTGATGGAAAAATTTCCAACAGATTTGCTATGTGATCAGCGGGGTGATTTAGATGACCAGATTACGAATTAGAATTGAACAATTTTCCATCAAGTAAATCTATTTTTGACAGTTTAGTAAATGGTGGAGGTTTAACTCACCCTTCTTGACGAAAACATAAAATCAATAAACTTCATTTTTAATATTTCTAATTTCTCACACAGACCTCCATACAGTGATGTGCCGCCTTGAAAAAATATCTACTTTTTTTATTTCTTTAAAAATGATTAAAAATCAGTACACAATTTTCCCATTTTTCAGTGTTATTAGTTGCGCATTCATACTTTATAATAGCAACAAATTCAAAATAAGAATTAAGCCGATGCTGAATTGTTTTCGAAAAGAGTACAGTAAACAGGTATCTTTGGATATGCCTGATCTTGCAAATTCTTATCTCACACTCACAATTATAACTGAAGGCATGGCTTTATGAGTTTGATATCCAAAAAGTCAACAATTATAGGAATTTAGGGAAACACACGAGCCAAAACCAAAAAAAAAAAAAAAACACACCCAAAAGCCGCTCAAAACTCAAGGTGATGCTCATTGCCTTTTTCGATATTCGTGGCTTGGTGTATCATAAATTTGTTAGGACGAACTACTGATCTGAATAAGCATAATTTTAACTAAATTTATTTTTTATGACTCATTTGTATCATTTATGCAGATTATGTATACCATTATTTTCATACCCTTGCATCAGTAACATGATGAGAATTTTCCGGCTGTTTTACCAAAGATAACTTCATTACGTACCCTGGCGTTAAAATCGCCAAGCACAATTTTTCTATCGTAGCGCAGGCAGTCGTCACAAGCGCGCTCTAGCTGCTCATAAAAGGCATCTTTGGACATATCGTTGATGTGGATTGTGGCTGGATGCTTATCCACCGGAGTAAATACCAGTGCGCGACGACTGAGTCTCGCTCCTACCACGAATCCCGCACCGAATTTGCACACCTTAAGGGGGTATTCTACTCTAGGAATCAAATTTTGGGCAGTTTTTGAATTTTATTTAAAAAAAAAAAAAAAAAAAATTTTACTAACCATTTTTTTATGGTGTTTTTATTGATATCTTAAGAATACAGAAAAAAATGTTACAAAAAAATCTTAAAAATTAAAATAATTAGAGGGGGCGGGGAGGTTGGAGCGACAGGTGTAAAAATAATGGCGCATCCTGGTGACATTGATCCTGACTCTCCTGGTGGTCTGAGAAATAAAATTAAAAGAAATTCTTAATCAGTAAGGATGCTGTTATCGTCCGGAAACACGAAAAAAAATTCTTTTGAAAAATGACGACTGCCCAAAAATAAAAATCATTTTTTACGCTTTTTTTTGAAATTCCTGAATTTTTTCTTTAAATATTAAAAACAAAAATTTCAATTAAATCGATTGTATAGAAAATCCTTCCAAGGTCATATTTTTGAAAAAATGAAAATGAAAATGATGGAAAAAAATCGAAATTTTCAAAATTCTAGAGTAGGATACCCGTTTAATAAGACCGTTGTAATAAATATCACAAAGACTTAATCGACTTTTTAAAGGCAAAAAAAAAGGATTTTTTTTTTTTTGCGGCGACATGAGTAATATAATTTTATAAAGTTTAATGCCATATTATTGTACGACTTTTGAAGTATATTAGAAAAAATTTTCAGTGAAAAATATTGATAAATAAGCCTGTGACCGTGAATCTCCAGAAACGCTTTAAAAAAAGGGGAACATTTACCGGATCATCTGAAACAAAAAAATTTATATGCGTTTCAAAGGTGACGCATTTCACTGATTTAGCGCGGTTTATTTGCAGTGAGGAATTTATTACATTAACCCAGCTGATTTAGAAACTACAAAGTGAAAAATAAGTGTATGCAGACAAATAAAAATTGGATTAGGATGCAAATATAAAAAAAAACTACTTTTGTTACACAGTTTTATTTCAATAAATATTAAACGATGTGGGTTTCTTTTGTAAAAAACAACTGTTTTATGTTATTTAATAAGTTTAAGTATTTGGTCGCAACTTGGTATAAGTATCGGGATTAAATGTCTGTCGGAGCATTGTAAAAGTGATTTCACTATCAACTAAACGCCCAACTTGTCGATGCTAGAACAGTTTTGTTAAATAATACCAAATCTTTTTTAAAAGAAATGCGAATACAACATACAACTTTGAGACCAATTTGTAGCTATTCGAGTTTACATACGAAACAAAAACCCAATAAATTTCTGTGAAAGTCTATAAATAGTTAGTACAATTTAAAACATATTGCGTTGTTGTGAACCTGCAACACATTTATTTGTTATGATAATCAAAATGCAAACAACAATTATTGATTAATTATTCAAAGTTATTAGCGCATGCAAATTGCTTTCGAAGCAGCCATTCACTCACTGATGTTTTACATACATACATACTGTATGTGATAGTCATAAACTGAACAGAACATGTATACCTACAAAACCATTTATTTATCACAAGCTGTAGTGGACGGCGGACATAAATGTGAATGCATTTTTAATTGCGACATTTTCGTATTTGTCATCACGCCTCCAGCCGGCACACAAAGGATAATTTGTAAAAGTTATTTTATTAATAAACCTTGCATATAGTTTGAATTCATTGCACCCGCATGATTTGAACTAAACTTTAATACACACATTTCGGGAATTGGATCCAATGATTAATTTTAGATATTTTTAATACTCATACTAATTGCTATCAATTGTATATATTAAGCTTTCAATAAGTTCCTTTGCTTAATACTAGTGTACGTTAATCTGTAGCAATCTAAAAAAACCATTTCACCGTAGTCCAGCTTATTAGGATTAAATCTATTTCGCATACAACTCTATGTTGCTAATATTAAGTTTCAAGTGGTTGGTTCATTATTTACTCTTGACAGTTGCATATTTCATTCGTGGAGTTAATTCTGCTAGAAGGTCAAACTGAGTTTTCTCGGTAAAGTTAATTTTCTTTCACGAGCGCTTCATTAATTTCTAAGGAAGCGGTGAATAAAGTAGCGAATTGTTACGTAAAACCGCGTAATAAATATATCGCCATCTAGTTAAGACACATATTTATGCATTTTCAAATAGCTAATTATTCGTTACAGAAGTATTGATACCAATACAATTTAAACCGATGCTTTGCTTTTATTTTGAGTTTGCTGAGTGGTTTTGTAAGTTACCTGGTTAGATTTTTATGGAATTAATGCCCATTTGAATCGATTTCTAATTAATTATTTTATAAAATGCTTTCAACATGATACATCAGCAGTTGTTTGTCGATTTAGAATAAAAAATGATTTTATTTTCAGCAATACTAACCATATATTTTTCAATTATTTTATAAATTTAAAAACCAGAATTAAACAAGGAAGAAAGGCCTAAGTTCGAGTATAACCGAACATTTAATATTTTTTAAATGAGTATAAACTCTCTCTTCAAGTACACCGCTCCAGTACTGAATAATGGTACTCCCCACCACATCATAACCAGTATACCAAGTAGTAAGGAAAGAAGTAATTAATATAAAGGGATGGCATTTTGCAATAATAATTCCTTTAATGAATGCCACTTTCTGACCCAAAATTGCCCAAAATCCAACTAAAACAGTTCTAACCCCTAAGTGCCGAATATTTGAACCCCGGTACCTATGGTTGACTTTTGATAGAAAATATCGATCAATGTATGGGATAAACAATTTAAATTGAAAGAAAATTCTTTCCTGACAATAGTAGCTTTGTGTATAAAAAATGGATTGAATTAGATCAATACTTCCCCGAGCCCTCATGTACTTAAAATAAAGATTTTCAAACTTCCAGGTGACTTCACACTGCATGTATCGGCCAATATTTGAGTTATCTCAATGAAAATTATAGAATGTTTTTACTCATAACAGTATATCTAAAATAGATAAAACTAGGAGAAAACTTGACCTAGACCCCATATAACTAATATCAGGATTTTTGAAGGTCCGTTTGACTGTACTCCATATGATTGGTGATTATGTGTGAGACACTTTAATGAAACTCAGGCAAAATATTTTTGATTTTATAGTAAGATTTATTTTATAATTATATAACTCACCCACTGACGGACATAAATGGCATAATGTTAAAATAGCGAAAATCATTATATCTAGTACATGGGAAAGGGAGTAATTTGTATAACAAATGTAATGTGATGTAGGAATTTCAGGATGATGTTATTTTTCGGTTGATACACAGTGTGGTCCAGTTTGCCCAAGACTCTCCTTTCAAAGTGTTTATCCCATCCTTCGGTCTTGTCATCTCTCTTTATTACCAGAGCAGCACGCAAATCTCTCATATATCGTTTACTATCACAATTTATACTAAGCTATGTATTTTTATTAATTTTTTTGATACTTATCCTTAACCAATGGATATTAAGCTAAGAAAAGAAAGCAACAATAAACAACAATATATATTATCATTGAAATAATTCACTCTACCTACCATTTCTTATAAATTTAGTTCGAGTCAGTCAGGTGGTCTCTGAATTTTGCGGGGTCAAATAGTAGATCTTATCCGTTCCATATCTATATTTTACAGATGTAGGACATACATATGTATATTTTCACTTCGCTCTGGTTGAACTTACGAGTTTTTTCATGTTAAATTCCATGCAACGGACACATTAAGTTAAATGTCAGAAAAATTATGCTTCCGTAAGGTAAATATTTAAATTATAACTGAAATTTTGTATAATTGTATAAAAAATTATGTACAGTAAGATCGCGAAAAATTGGACCAAAACAAAGAGTGTTTTACTTCTCCAAAGGTTTTCGAATTCGAAGAAAGTTTATTACCGTGAGAAATATTTGATCTAATCAATGAAAACAACTGAATTTCGCCTTCGCTGTCATATTGAACACCGTCCCACTGTTTTATGTTTATCCACGCTTTTATTGGCAAAGCTCTTGGTAATTCATCCTATACTAATTTAAGCAGCAAAATGGCATCACAAATTGTATGCCCTTTCAAAATATTCTCAACCGAAACGTTTTTTTGTGCTACAATGTTCCATAACGGTTTAGCCCAGTATCCCAACTTGAGCGCTCTTATGGAATTCTGATCCATGGGCTGCAAAACAGCCGTCACGTTATTTGGCAAAAGCATTACCGCAATTTTTCCATACAGTTGTCAAATCAACAATTAAATTATTGTCGATGATGGATGATGGAACCAGCGGAAGAATGGGTATGAATTAATCCAAAACTTTTGCGAACAGCATATTCCAATGGGTCTTCAAACCTCTTGAAGCAACAAGGGTTTGCAGGTTTACCAATTATCAATAGTTTCAAAGTGTTTAGGTTCGCACATAACAAAAGTGTTATTGTATTCTGAGCTATTTTTCGACCAGGTGCCGCCTTTTCGTTTAACGCGACAAATGTTTTATCAGCGTTATATAGCTGCATGCTGAAGTTTCCATTTCATTCATTTTTGCCGGCAAATTATGAATGACTGTTATTATTTCCGACTTGTCGCTGGAAAGGAATTTTCTCACAAATTGTTAAATGGCGAATACCGTATCGTTTCTTGAAATGTGTTAGCTATTCATTAATTGCAAGAAACTGTTTTCCAGGTTGGAATTTGGCAAACTGGAACTTGGCTCTTGCCTTTAAAATTGGACCACTAATTGCACAATTACGCTACCTTTGGCTTAAGAACGATTTATGCAATCATGCCTCAAGAACGTTTATTCCGATTTAAGTAAATTTTCTTGGTTACAACTTCCTGTGTATTCAAAATTTCACTAGGATACGTTACAATCCAACGACAATCGGTTTCCATGAATACCTTAATCGATTTTTCTAAAAATCTCAGCTTTTTGATGCAAACATAGCCGCAGGTTTAACTTTGTCGCGAGTTAACTTTTGCGTGATTCTACTGTTTTTATTATTCCAACTACTTTTCTCCACATCATAAGCTCTAATACTCAAGCATCTAAATGCGATTTTGGACACATTTAGATACTCATATATACTTAGTAGTATATTCTGTCCAGTGCTCCAATTTGCTTACTAAGTTATTATCCTATAAGCACCTACATCACTTAAAGTAACGTCTTTATGTGAACTTATATAGTTGTACTTAAGTTCTGCAAACTATGCGCATGATCTCCCAATCTAATCTAGCCAACAAATACTTCACATGACAATCCTTTTACGGAACTGTATTGACATTAAGCCAAACTTTCACCACTTATCACTAGTTAAATTGGTTAGCATAATTATATCATATTAAGGTGTAAGTACTTACATATGTATATGTACTGCACCTGTGCGTGTAAATGTGTGTGAGTTACGTCACTAAAGACATGTGCGATAAGCAACTTGAAAAGACAAACACTATTAATAGGATTCGTGTGCCTTTATAGAAATATGTGCATAATTTATGTAAAAACGAAAAACGTTAACTTCGGTTGTATTGAAACTTTATAGGAATTTTCGTTAAGAAAATTTGGCAAACAAGGCAGGTTTTCCATACAAGAACTAGATTTAGATAGGTCAGTTTATATAACAGCTACATAAATCGTTTAGTTGTCCGGTATCGGCGGATCCGACAAATGAGCAGCTGCTTAGAGAGAAAATAAGAAGATCGCAGTACAAAAGGGCACCTGTGAGCAAAAAATTTTGAAAAAAGCCCTCCCTCTAATAAGTTAATTGTACATTTCTCTTAAAGCACTGAAGCTACGCCCGTCTACGAACTCGTAAATTTTTTAGCCAATGATCTCAATCTTTACTCAAGTTACAGCATGCAGGAACGGACAAACAGAAAGTCACCCAGATTTCGACTCGTCTAGTAATCGTGCTCATTTAGATTTTAGGTAATACATACAACCGTTAGATGAGCAACATGTTACAGGAGTGTAAAATAGGGGCATCAAAAGGAAATGAGCAAAAGCAACGATAAACTTCGAATTATAGTATTGTATATTGTCATTTTTCTATGAGACTTTCGCAATGGCCGATTTTCAGCTTGTGTATTCTATTACGCGGTATGAGAAGAACAGTGCTAGACAAATTAGCAAAACAGAATGTGCGAGAATGCCGCGCTTACGACAGAGTAAAATTTTGAGTGTCTCTCTTTACACCGCGCTTTGCAGTGTTTTAACACTACAACTGGGTATTACTCGGTGTAAGTAGCATTGACACCGTTTTTTAAGCGAGTCTACCTATACTAGTAGCAGGCACCGGTGCCGATTTTTGGTACACGAGCACGCAATGAAAAGTGTCATATAATTTACTAGAAAGATTGATTAGTTCTCACCTACTACCTTCATTAGCCGTTAAACCAAAGGGCATATTAGCCATTGCTGAACATTCAAACGAGTACACGCTTACAAGTGAAGCAAAATTGGTATTATGTTATATCACTCGAGGAATTTTCGATAACAATGGCTGCGTAGAATCCGTGGTGCCACTTAAACTCATTAGCGTAAGTGATTTTTGTTCTGCCCGATGAGCGATTATTTACTATTTACATATTATGTATGTAAATGTTTAAGTACCTTCACACAAACTGATAATCGAGTTTATGTGCTGCGTTTCCGTTACACTAGCTTAGAGACACCGGGCGACATTTGCTTTTGCTTTGGTTACGGCATTGCCAACCATCAAAATATAAGTAAGGTTTGTTAGGGCAAAGACTGAACGTACCCACTGACAGGTGTTCCCAACTATTCTCTGCCGGAGTTATGGCCTCTGAGAACAGTTTGGGATGTACACCAGAGAATCCTTTTCGGAGGAACTCAAAAATCTTGAGAACGCCTCCAAAAGGCAAACCTGAGGAAGCCACCGCTGCTGGATCAGCAAAAATATGTGAAAATGCCGACCAAGCAGGCAAAGATGGAAAATCTGAGCAGTTTCAAAATAATGAAAATCCCAATATTTTCTGCAAACTGGGTAAAAAAATTAAAGAGCTCGAAAGCATGATGTCTGGTCAGAGACATATTAACCAAGCTATGCGTGATCTGTTAAGCTGTATAATAAGCTTGTATGACAAGGCTGAAAAGCAAGAAAACCCGTCAAAAAAAGTTATGGTAGGAAAGGCGTCGCAGGTATCCCCTATAAAAAGTGATAAAAATGCCCCGAAGAGACCTCGCGAGATATTGGGATATCTGCCACCAACGAAGAAGCCGAAAAACATGATTCATAAAGTGCAAGCAACATATAGTGAGGTCACTGAATGCATGCACAAAGACAGTTTGGGAGACAAGCCCGCAGGCGAAAAATGGGTAGACGTTGTCAGAAAGAAGAAACCGATTGAGAAGAGAATCAGGTCGAAACCAGACGCTATTATTTTAACAAAAAAAGAGGGAGCATCGTATGCGGATAAACTGAAAAAAATAAAATGCGACAGCGGCCTTGAAGAACTGGGTTCAAACGTGAGGTATATTAGAAAAACCCTCAAAGGAGACCTACTAATCGAATTAAAAAGTAAAACAGAAAAGAGAGCCGATACGTTCGAAAGCGCCCTAGAGGGAGTTATTGGTGATATGGGCGTAACACAGCCAAAAACTCATAATATTACCATTGTGTGCAAAGACTTGGATGAGATAACCACCCCTGAAGAAATCTGCGAGGCATTACAAAAGGAGTGTGGGATCCAAAAACCTGGGGAACCAAAATATAAAAAATTTGCGGAAAACTCGAAGTGGCACTCAAATTGCGCTTATAAGCCTACGGGCTGAGGATGCCAAAACTTTGCTTAAATGCGGTAAAGTAAAGATCGGGTGGTCTATTTGTCGTCTCCGGGAATTTTCACCTATTACTCGTTGTTTTAGGTGCTTCCAACTAGGACATATAGCGCACAAATGTTGCAGCCCCATTGATAGGTCTTCCCTTTGTACACGTTGCGGAACCCCAGGTCACGTGGCAAAGTCATGCACAAATTCCCCATGTTGTATGCTCTGCAAAGGGGAACACTCTGTTCTGAGTACGGCCTGTCCTAAATACGCAGATATGTTGAAGTCAACGGGAAAAAAAAGATACTGCAACTCAATCTCAATCATTGCGCTGCAGCACAAGACCTGCTAAAACAGACGGTGCAAGAAGAAAACATAGATGTCGCCATATTAAGCGAACAATATTCTCAACGTTCGGAAAGCACTTGGTGTAAAGATATAAGTGGCAAAGCAGCAATATGGGCCTGCAAAGGACAAGCCTTCACATCTCGCTCCAAAGAAACCCATAATGGCTTTACATGGGCGAATATACAAGGAATATTTTTTGTAAGCTGCTATGCTCGACCTAGCGCAACAATTAGCGAATTTGAAGATTTTCTCCTGGAGTTGTCTCTAGAAATCAGAAGCAAATCGCCAATAATAAAAGCGGGAGATTTCAACGCATGGTCTACTGCTTGGGGTAGTAGAATTACAAACCATCGTGGTCGCCTCATTTTAGAATTCTTGAGTCAAACAAACCTAATGATTATAAACAGTGGGACACAAAATACCTTTCAAAAGGGAAATAAAGGATCAATAATAGACCTAATGTTTGCCAACGACGCGCTTAGCAGGCATATAAAGTGGAAGGTGTCAGACATATGTACAAATAGCGACCACATGGCTATAATTGCCGAAGTTTCGCTTTCCCAGGAAACGGAACTCTGTCGTAGAAATACTTGTCGAAAACGAAGCTGGCGGCAAAAAGACTTTGATACTGGCGTTTTTGAGAGTGTTTGGAGTGTGGCAAAGGTATCAGGCGAAGATGCCGCCCACTTAGTATCCGCTGTGCAGAAGGAGCTAGTTGCAGCATGCGATGCAACTATGCGCAGGACGAGATACAATATAAATAGGAAGCCGGTATACTGGTGGAACGACGAAATCGCCAAGCTGAGGAAGCTCTGTCACTCAGCTAGACGCCGCCACCAGCGTAACCAGGGAGGTGATAACGAAATCAGCCTCAGAGAATCATTTAAATATCAGAAAAAGCTCCTGAAGTCAGCCATTATCCGTAGTAAGAGATCCTGTTTCGAAAAGCTCTGTGAAGAAGCGAACATAGACCCCTGGGGAACGGCATACAAAATCTGTATGTCAAAGTTTAAACATAAGTCTCAGCAACCTAAGAACGCATCCTTTATGAAAAATGTTGTCGAAGCGTTATTCCCGACACATGCCTCCATTTCCTATACTAAACGTAACGAAGCTACGCAGCCACCCCTATTAGTCACAGAAGACGAACTTTTGCCCGGAATAGATGGTATACCAAATAGAGCCCTTAAAGAAACGATAACTCTAAGACCCAACTTATTTGTTAACATGTACAATGAGTGTATATTAGAAGAGGTGTTCCCTGATCCGTGGAAGATACAGCGTCTGGTTCTACTCCCAAAGCCAAAAAAGCCACCAGAAGAACCTTCATCTTATCGACCTCTTCGCATGCTCGACACAATTGGGAAAGTGTACGAAAGCATTGTAAGAAACCGCTTGGAGTTAGCAATCCAAAAAGCCGGCGGATTATCAGAGAGACAATACGGCTTCATTAAAAAGAGGTCCACTATTGACGCACTAAGAGAAATAGTTGATACTGCAAAATGTGCAATAAGCGGAAAAAGATGGAAAAGTGGTAGGAAAAAATACTGCGCGCTAATAACCCTGGATGTGAAGAATGCGTTCAACTCCGCAAAGTGGGCAAATATAATAAAAGCTCTACACGATATACACGCTCCTCAGTATCTTATAAATATTATAATTAGTTATTTTCAAAATAGGAGATTGCTATACGAGACGGACGAGGGAACTCAGAGCTACACTGTCTCAAGTGGAGTACCGCAAGGCTCGGTTTTAGGCCCGCTGCTATGGAATCTGATGTACGACGGGGTGTTAAGAATACCGCAATCAAAAAATGTGAAAACAATCGCTTATGCGGATCACCTCATAGTGGTAGCTGTAGCTAAACATCTGGAGCACCTCCGGATCAAATGCAATAACAGCATAAATGGTCTGCGCCGATGGTTTACTACCATGAGTCTAGAGCTGGCTGAGCAGAAAACAGAAGTCCTGCTCATAAGCTCAAGGAGAATTGAGGAGAAAATATCGCTGACCATCGGTGAATGTGAGATTACTTCACAGCCGCAGTTGAAGTATCTTGGGGTAATATTGGACTCAAGACTCAAGTTCAAAGAACACTTGAAAAATGCGACAAGTAGAGCAAATAGAATATATAATGCGTTGTCCAGAATGATGGCAAATAAAGGCTGTGTGCGTTCCAGCCGACGATGTTTAATAGCTAAGGCAATAAGCTCAGTGATCCTGTATGCGGCTCCAATATGGATACAGGCGCTAGAAACAAAATCATATGCTAGACCAATTAACACTGTGCATAGGCTTTCAGCAATACGAGTGATAAGTGCTTTCCGAACCATTTCAAATGACGCTGCTGAGGTATTAGCCAGTATGGCACCGATTGACATCCAGGGTGACGAATTCGCGCGAATATATAACTTAGCAGAGACGTCTACCACAGCAAAAAGAGAAGAGAGAATAAAAAGCATTGCAATGTGGCAGCAGCGGTGGCAAACTTCATGCAAAGGACGGTGGATCTACCGACTGATTTCGGACATACACTCGTGGATAGGTAGGAAACATGGAGACCTAGATTTCCACCTTACGCAAATACTCAGTGGGCATGGATGCTTCAGAAGCTATCTATTCAAATATCGTCATGACTTTAGTCAATACTGTCCGACGTGTACAGAGTGTATAGAAGACTCTGAACACGTGTTCTTTTATTGCCCACGGTTTTCAAGTATAAGGGAAATGTTGAAAACCACCCTGGGAGGTAGTATCACGGTGGAAAATTTGACTGCACATATGTGTGAGTCCTCTGTAAAGTGGAAAGCTGTCAGCAGAGCGGCAAATCTAATCATGACAAAGTTGAGACATTTAGAACAGATTAGGCGTCAGTCAGTCCGTGCATTAGAGGAGACTTAAACGTCTTCTTCTCTCCCATGAAGTAATACTTTGTCCAGTGGTCCCGTGGGAGAGACATGAGGTGGGAGTAGGTTAGGTTTAGGATTAAAGTCCCGCACTCCGGCTTTCGATGCTTCCTCCTACTATAAAAAAAAAAAACCGGGCGACATTACTCAATTTTCAGCGATTTTGTGTTGTTGATTGATTGCTGTAATTTTAAATAAATTTAATTCACTTCCATTGCTAATTGAAGTGACTTTAATGCGCAGGCTACTGTAAAATAATATGGAATTGTTGACACTGATAAAGTTGTTAAGAATTGTATAGCTCTTGAAAACATACTATATATTTAGAGTTTGCATATATTATACTTGTACAATATATACTGTTAAAATGTTGCATTAGAACTCGTTCAGGGGCTTACTTCAGATATTTATTTCACAAATTAACAAAAAGTCTTAACTTCGGAGGTCACTCTGTTTAATTGGAGGGAAAGTGCTTAAGACTTCTGTTAATGCAATACAAAGTCAATGATTCTGTTTTAAGTCGAAGCGAGAGTGAGAAGTCTAAATTTGGACTAATGAATTTTGAAGTTGGGACTAACTAAACAACTACTCATTGCTGTGAGAAAAAACGGCTGAGTTTGCATATAATAAATCCGCTCGATTGCTCCAATTTGCGATGACGGTATGCTGAATTCCGATGGAATTTCACTGCCAAGCTGATATTGTCCTACCTGTTGGGAAAAGAAATAAATACCATATAAATAATCATAAATACCGCGACCAGACAAGTGGTCCGAAATAAAGTCGAGGACTCCGGATGACGGATACATCTATGTGTAGATGATGAGTCATACAAACACGATTCCACCTGGACTACAGATTTAGCTTCACGCAGGAATTTCTATAGGGACTGAAGGCTTCGGTTGTCATCACGAGTAGGTTCATATCAGATAATCTCGTAATACTGCTAATCCCGGAACCATGGATCCACAAAGAGGAGGTCAAAGTCCTCAGTAGGGATCTAATTAATTTAACCTGGAATATCTCTAGCAAAATACCTATAACCTGCATTTTTTTGTTCCTAGCACAGGCCAAGAACTAAGAAGGTACGGACTTCGTACTGACAGCGGATCTACGGCACTTCAAGACAATTCGGGAAAATCTATGGCAACATTTGGTCGAACAGAAGCCATCTCCCTCGGACTAGATAGTCGCAAAATTAGAAGAATCTAGTCCAAGCTACAAAAGCTCTCCCTATGTGCCATCGATTTATTGGAGAGGTCTGAGGCTGTAGACCGATCATTACGTATGGACCGGTGGAGCAGCGACTCACTTGCATCTGCGCATCGGGTACAATACGTACGTGGCCGATGGTAGCACTGGAGGTCGTGCTGAAACTTTTGCCGGTTCACCTAGTCATCTTTCGAACTGTCAGACACACAATACTTCAAATGATAGAAGCAGGGTTTGGCAGACATATGAAGGACCTAAATGATGAAGAACTACCAGCACTTCTCCCAACCTTTAGCATTAACAGTTAATCCTGCCAGCAAAGCTGAATGTAATGATGGCACGCTCGATCTACTGTTAAGGTCTAGCAAAATCGAATGGTACTCCGACGACTTGAAAATGTCGGAGGGAATTGATACAAATGCCGCAGGACCACACTCCAAACTGTCCATACCTATTAAAAGTATTCCGAGCATCTTCCAAGCAGATGCCTTTGCTATAAGTCGGTTTTGTAACTATCGCAACAAAAGAATCATCATACTCAGCGATAGCTAAGCGGCACTTAAAGCGATCTCATCTTATGAGATTCTGCGACATGGAGTTAGAAACTCCGGACACCAGGATACAGAATACACAGCAGTCTGCAGACGTAGAATTAAAACCCTTGGATCCAAGCTTCCGAAGAAGGATGACATCGTCTCAATAGCACTCATCAGCAAACTTAAATTTAACAATGTATTGGGACTTTGTGAGCCGTTGTGCCTTAGGACAGGGAAAAATAGAACTCAGGTCAGCATACCTCATTTATAACTTACATATCTATCTGTGGTATAAAATTATTTGTACGCAAATCTATAATATTTGCTTGCAAAATTTTTGTTTCATAAGTGTAACTTCAAAGATCAAAAAAGTTCGTTTTAGTTGGTAATGAGGCAGGAACAGAGAGCTGTTACTGTGTGACATATAAGTCAGCAAACAGTATATCATGTGCATCTGTACAGTCAGACAAATAACTGAAAAGTTGTGAGCACAATATTTTTACGTGTTAGGATGTATGCGTAAATGCAAATGTGACCAACAATAGCAGGAAGGATATATTTCACTGTGAATAATGTGATATGGTGTGTACTATCGTGCACATCAACTTACATAAATATAGCTTCACTTAGTTGGATGTGCATTCCGTTTGTAGATATAAATATGAATCTGACATAATGCAGTCATAAGTGCAATTTGCGTCACTTTACGCGACACCCAAGTCACAACGATAGCATTTGAGTAGAGCAAAATCACCCACTAAAGCTCAAAGTGTGGCCACACAGTATTCAACAGGATATCTACAAATGTAAGCATAAGCATATATGTAAATATTCCTTGTAGCATAGTGAATACATTCTTCTTTCATAGTCCCACCAGAAGATTTTTCAGATATCTCACATATTGACCGAGAGAGCTGAGAGTATAAAAGGCCAGCCTGAAGGACATTCCATATATCGGCACTAGGTTTAGGAAGGTTGGTACAGTTTTTAAGAAAATTCTTCTGGATCTTAATTCTAAAATTTAAGCATAGAAAATTTAAATCCAAAGAGTTTTCAAATTCACACATGCATATCAAATCACATTTATTCCACAAGTAATAGTAATTTAAATGTTTTACATTCACAACTATACTTTCTACGCGGTAACCTTCGTGAAATCGCAATTGCAATTGTTTGTACACTCTTTATTGTGCAATAAAAGCCAGCTAAAGCGTTTTAATTGAAATATTTTAATCCTGCAATCATCATTGGTTTTTCGCCATTCACGCGCTTTTTCTTTTCAGCAGTGAAACCGATTCATTACATTGACACACTTCTGCGCTTTTGGTTTGTGGCGTGAATGACCCTGTACTTTTTTTTATACAAACACATATGAACATATGCATTTACGTATATACATACATATGCGAAGAAATTAATTAAAATTTTAACCAAGAATTTCAATTAAATATAACATTGGAAATGGTTGTAGTTTTCACTTTTGTGTGCGGTCTTTTCGCTATTACTTTTTACAACAACATTTTCACCTTGACTTACTTCTCTGTTTTATGAGATTTTTTTATTTCTCATATGAAAATCATTTAATTTAAAATGTTCTCCTTGAGCGTGGTTTTGCAGATTGTACTTTGCAAATACGCGGGGCCTTAGAGTGTATGACTGGCGGCGTTTATAAGCAAGTTTGTCATATGTGGGCGGATCAGATTTATTCGTGAACAGAATGCGTTTATACAACTGGAAATGGGTTTTTCATGTTGCACATAGTTTTATGGTTTCGTGTGTCTAAGGCTTCACTGTAACACCTAAAAATAATAAATATGGATGCTGAGTTATTTATATCAAACTGATTCGCATGACGGCCTGAAGTATATTTTGTTTTTTCTCTCCGTCCATTTTTACACTCAAGTGATAAGTGTAGTAAAAGGTTTGAAATTGAAGGTGGTTGAAGTTGTAAATGAGCAATTTCGGACCATAATCGTACCCATAAAGCCCGATCATCGGAATATATAAATGTTCAGAAGCACAAAGTGTTTATATCCTTGAAGACATAATACTCGCAATATTTTGCTCAATTCTTAATTTTAATTTTTTTATGATATTATTTCTGAGATTTAGAGATTTTAATACCGAAGTGTAATTGCTCACAAATACGTACATATGTATGTACGGAGACATTGAAAACTGGAATAACTTCCAAAAGCCAGACATACTTATGCTTTTTGAATATATTAGCTACATATATGGTTAAGGTGTAATAACAGCGCGCCAATCTTCACAACAAAAAAGTATGATAAAAGTTGAGTTGCGTAGGGAATTACACTGTCGATAGCCTTGCTGCTTGTGCACTAAAAGCTTTTCTGAGTATCACTGAGAGCATTACAAGCCAGTTTGAGATATTGAAAGGAAAAACAAAACTAAATATAGATAAGCATGAATTGGTAATGACAAGTGTATTGAGTATGAATATATATTGAAGTATGTG
Source organism: Bactrocera zonata (assembly GCA_037783105.1). Classification (NCBI taxonomy): domain Eukaryota; kingdom Metazoa; phylum Arthropoda; class Insecta; order Diptera; family Tephritidae; genus Bactrocera; species Bactrocera zonata. Next base: position 745,007 of record JBAWJQ010000866.1, on the reverse strand, counting down.
GCAAAAGCTGCGCTCAGGCTACTACTTTGGCCACAACTGGCGGATAGTGGACGGCCAACGCTAAGTAGGTTAGCAGCGAATAGTAATATCCATCCACGACCAAGAGCTGCAGGAGAGGGGGGCTTGACTCAAAACGCCTCATGCACCCAATGAACCTCCGGCGAAGAAGCAGTAAGATCCCGCCTTTAAATAAGCGTCCACAACCCCCACCTGAGAGATCCTACACATGAGTGGGAGGCAACATAGTGACGAGGGAACAATACAGCGAACAGCAGCAAAAGTGCACAGGCGTCGACGAAAACCCTGGACAAGTGTCCATAAGAATTGAGGTTAGTAAAATTCAGATTATGGAGTACTGGAAACCTGAAACGGATTAGTTTGACAAAAGGCTGTCGAGGGCAATATTCTAGCACCTAAATAGATAAGAGTGACATCCTATCGAAATGGCTGACCAAACTAATACTGTACTCACCTTCGTTTCATTAAAACTCTGACAGGTCTTCAAGTAAGTTCAATGCATGTCGCCATAATTTTTTGGCAGTACAAATTCAGTTGAGACGAGCTCCTTCAATATGTATACTTTCAGCACTAAAATATCTATATTTAGTAGTAATAGCAGTATAGCGGAACTTGAGTTTGGTGACCTCACCTTTGGTGCTCTACATATGTATGACAAACTATTTGAATATGTTCAAGCAGTCGTCTGTAGTTTAAAAATGTCCACTTTTCAGGAGTACCTCAAGAAAAACAATACTATATGTATACAATCTGAATGAATTTATTAATTTGTATGTACTTATATCAAATAATAATTTGTTCGTAATGACTTAAGATATAGATTATTTTATGAGCTCTTAAAATAATCAAGCATTACAAGTCCTTAAGAAGTCACTCTTTGGGCTGGTTTATGGGCAGAGGGCATCATTGGTCCATATTACTTAAAAAATGAAGCTAGTCATAATGTCACAGCCAATAGGGAACGCTATAAAGCCATGGTTAGTGAGTTGGATTCGTGCTTGAGTTGGATGATGTTGATGTGGGCGAACTTTGGTTGCAACACAAGATGACGTTAAGTGCTATACAGTCAAGAAACCACCAAATTTATTGAATGAAAAATTCCATAAGCGCATTTTTTCGCATAGTGGGCCTGTGGCATGGCCTACAAAATCGTGTGATTTAACACTGATACATTTTTTTGGGTGGTTTTATATAAAGTCGTTTCCATGCGCAAATAAGTCTGAGACGTTTGACTTTGAAGGGAATATTCGGCGCGTTATTGCCGACGTACGGTCCTGATTATCTAAAAATATTTATTTAATATCTCAAAAATTTAACCACGTTACGAAAATTTTATGCGCATTGTTCATACTATTCTCTCTAATTATGAAGTTTTTTTCTTTTTTAAGAAGCGTACTTACTTTTGAGCAATTAATTATTTTTTTACACAATAATTAATCGAGCAAACGATAGCAGGCCAAACAGAACTGTGTAGTCCTTAACACAATTGAATGTATTCATTGTTCCTCATAATAAGCATAAAAATGGAATTTTAAAAATGCGATGAAAAGGCAGCAGCCGAACGTGAACAATTAAGCCTATATGTGAGCGCTGCTTGTACTTTGTTGCTCATATAGTTCCGTATATGTATTTGTGAAATTGTGAAAACGACTGCATGCAATTCGTTGCGCTGCTGGGCATCTATCAATGTAAGCCTAAAAGAGGAAATAATAAAAGAACCGCTGTGATTGCGTTCATGAAATCACTACATATGAAATTTTTAATTGAAAATGCCTGTATGCCATACAGAAATATATGTATATACAAATTTAATACTTGGCAAAGTTTGCGTCGATGGAAATTTCGGCTTGCACACAAGTGCACACGCACACGCGAACTAAGAAACATGTTTGTTTACTTAAAGTCATATAGTTTTTTGAACAACACTTTTTATTTATCCCTGAAAGTGACAAGATAATCACTATAATTATCTGTATATATGCACAATTATATCTCTTTGTTTGTTGTTTTGTAAAGGGTAGCTGGAAATACTTTACAGAATAATAGTAGTAAGGAATAGCTGAATTCGAGCGCATCAAAAAGTTCAAAATTCTGATAATTTCTAAGAAACAAAAATGTGATAATATGTGTATCAGCGAATCACTAAAATCTTCCGATGTAATACATTCGCTTATTTTGCTAAGTCAGATTTCATACTGATATATACGACCAAGCGCAAGTTTTTAAATTCTAATAATAGGTTTATGAAGACTTAGAAACGTACTTAACGCACTTTTAATACCACCGCATATTATTTGAAGATATTTTAATAGAAATATACAAATAGTTTTAGGGTTTTGATTGAAGGAGTTTAGAAAGGACTTCATCAACTTTTATACGCTCTTAAGAAAACTAAAAATTTATGAATAGTGAATATAATATACATAGATATGCCAAACAACTATAAAAGTACAATTAATAGTTAACTAATAGAAATAAATCAAAACTACCATGTGTTTTTTTTCATCGAAACATAACTTTTTTCCAAAATATGCTTTTTCGAGAATATAAAACAACAATTGATTTAAAGGCTCCTAAAAAAAATTAACCAACGCGGAATCCTTTAGATAGCCCCATGTACTTTTATTTTTTTTCCGTCTCCGTAATTCCGACTGCAGTTCATTGGACTAGGCTCAGCCGAGATTGGCTCATCATGGGCACCTTTCTGGACAACCCTTCTCTAATTCTTCTGTTACTACAACTTCGTTGACTTTCATTTCTTCTCAGTTTTTGGAGTGCAATTGCGGAGAAATTTAAACACATAATTTTGCATTGTATCAAGTGGTGCACAATGTTCTTTGGAGTCACACGTTCATCAATACTAGTCTCTCGGTCGCTTCTTTCTACTTTGGATTTCGGGCAGTAAAATAAGATATGCTGCGCGCTTTCATTGTCTTTACCGCAGAAAGAACAGACGTAATCGGGACCGTATTTATTGAGGTATTATTTGTACCAGTCGTGTCTGGTCAAAAATTGCATCATGTAGTAATAGTCTCGCCGTTTTTACAAATGGAGGCTTGCCACCATCCATTTTCTGCTATGTCCCAGTGTCTCTATCACCCTAACATACTTTTCTGCCTTTATTAGTTCTTCTTTTGTGAAACCTCTTTTAATATCTTTGAATTTTTCATAAATTTTTTTAAGCTCTATTGGCGGCATAATGACCACTATAACCCCAGACAATTCTTGAGATGCTGTACAGAATCCTCTAATAACCCTAATTGCACTTAGCCCAGTTACGAAAGCTATGCTTCTGAAGTTGTATGCATACCAAAATTATGCCAAGAGTGTCCACAATGCAGAGAAGACGATATGAGCTTAGCTTTTCAGTCGGTTTGTTTGGTTTCTGCAACATATTCTTTCATATTTTCGGAAAAACGTCTTGCAAACAGCGGGTAAAGAGGTCTGAGGAGGGATGCGTTTCGTGTGCTATAGTATTATTTTAGGCTTTTTTGGGGATCCCATCTAAACACAGTGATTTAATATTTCCAAACCTTTTGCTGATTTTATTACTTCCTCGCCGCTGTACAAAGGTGTGTCAATTACCGCATACATGTTTGCAGAGAAAAAAATTTCACCTATTGTATTAGAACTTAGTGCTTTCCCTTTATCACCTCTGATTTTTTTTTAATTTCCACCTCGTATCCATCACATAACGGATTTTCGTTAGCATTTTCGCAGAGCACTTTGAAAGAGGAGAGATTGCTTTCATGAGGACACGACGTTTCCATCTTCTCTGACATATTCGCTTGGCTTTGTTGCATTCCCAACTTGTAGCAGATGCCAATCACGCCACCTGGGCTGTTTTTTTCGAAAGTGTTACTATTTGAACCACCTCAAGCGAGCAGAGGCAACCTCTCGCTTGTGGTACTATATCCTTTTCTATACCGTTCTTCGTGATTGCCTGGACTTCCCGTACAAGGTCATCCAGTATCCTTTCGAAACCCCCCAATGGAGCATTTGGTGGTATGCAGCAGCTATAAATTTAGCTCCTCAGATTTTAGCGCTTGTATAGTAGGCCTTTCCGGCTTTTCTTAGTAAGCTTCGATTGTTTTGTCGACTTTCTTTTACAGCGCCTGTTTAATCAGTTCTTGCGTAGCGTTACAGTGATTTAGATTTAGCTGTATGACTTTCATTTATTGCAGTCTTTGTACGCTTCTTGTTACAATGAGCATTTCTCGCTATCTATCGGGTGGATTGAATTTTCTCTTCCCTTGCTTTTGCATATACTACAGGACGGTGTTTTGTCGCAATCTGGTGCTCACTTGCCCGTCCCTCGACAATAAAATAGCAAAAATCGCTTGAAGAGATTTTGTTACGACATTTATTTCTTATGTTAAATAAATATTCTGCACTTCATTGCAAACTCTCTTGCCGTCTCATTGGTAGTAGAGCATAAACGAACACACGTAAACTATTGTGTATTTTCCAATGTACGTACATACATATACGCATATATTTTATATTTTCTATTATTTAGGTTAATTCCCAAATGTGCAATGGCATACATGAATGCACATTTTAATTTTTGCCAACATCTTGAAATCAGAAAGAAATGAATAACACGAATAAATAACGGTCTGAATGATTTCTTTTGGGACATAAAATAGGGTAATACTTTCTGGGCTAACATATAATAAATCATACTTTTAGAATATTTCACATTGTTATAAACGAGATTAAGATAATTTTAACGAAAATTAAAAACACAAGTAAGGAAGAGCTAAGTACGGTTACCACCAAATATTTTATTTTCTTGAAGCTTGCAAAAATTATATCCACTTGCAACTTTGAAAAAATTTAAATTTTTTACATAGTTTAAATGCATATATAGTACATAATGGCTTGTCAAAAAAGTCTTGCGGTATTTTTATTGAATCAATTCCTGTGACACCCATACATCGAGCTTCTTAGTGACTCCAAGCTTCTTCAAATGGTTTATAACGGTTTGATGACTACTATGCCGGTCTCTTTCGACCAATTCAGCGATGTTATCACAATTTTCGACGACAGGCCTTCCGGAGCGTGGCGCATCTTCGACCACCTCTACACCAGAACGAAAACGTTGAAACCATCGTTGTGCGGTGCAAATGGAAACTGTATCGGGACCATAAACTGCACAAATTTTATTGGCGGCTTGAGATGCATTTTTGCCTTTATCGTAGTAGTACTGTAAAATATGCCGTATTTTTTCTTTATTTTGCTCCATGTTTGCGACGCTATAACTCACGAAAGACTTTAAAGAAACGATAATAATCAAACACGTGTTAGCGCGTGAAACGAGCTTTCCAAAAAGGTATAGCATGACCCGATGCGAAGAATAAAACTAGAACTACGCGCTTTCAGCGCCAACTAGCGAAAATACCGCAAGACTGTTTTGACAACCTAATATATTCAAGAATATTTTCTGTAAATTTCAAAATAATCCGTTGAAAAGTTTCGGAGTAAGAGCGTATTTGTAAAGACGTCTCCGAGCGTTTTAAAGTAGGCGGAACCGTAACCCAAAATTTTAAATACGTTTTTTTCGAAACGGTGCTTTCAAAGTCGGTGAGAAATTTTTCTCTGAAACGGCTTAGCTGATCGACTTGCAATTTTCACAGGATCTTCTTAGATACTTCTGTCAAGTAATGATCAAAGGAATAAAGTTTCTGATAAAAAATTCGATTTTTTAAGTCACTTTAATTTGTAAATTTTCGTGCAAAAAATATTTTGTTTTTGTTGGGAAGCCGCCATTTTGTCAAAGATTAAAATTTTGACTATTGCTTCGATCATTACCTGTATTTATCTATCCTAAAAGTAATCGTTTTGGTTATTTTATTTCAGATAATTTTGATAATAGATATTGAGATACGTGTTTTGTGTCTAAGACAGTGAAACCATCTTTACATTCATGCCATTTTGTAAAAACTTAGAATTATAATTGCCAATCGGCGTTAACGCGGAGACTTAAGTGTTTTATTTGTATCCCTTTGCAGAGGCTCTCTAAGGGAAACAAGCGAATAATTGCAGTAAATATGCAAGTATATACCATTGCATGGTGGTTTACTGACCAAAGCCCAAGGCTAGTAGTCAGAAGAGAATTACTGAAATGAAAAATCTGCTCTCACATAAAGTATAATGCACTGCTCTTAATAAAAATGGTTTACTATTAATTTGTGAGAGTCCAGATACATGTATGAAAACATAAATAATCAATTAATGTGATAAAAAGATATAAATAAATTTTGCTAAAAAAAAATAAATATGCAAAGAGAAAGACATTTTTCAATACCTTTCATTTATAATACTCGTGGCTGAGGTGTTTCATCGAAGTATAAATGAGTTTTTAGACTTTTACTAATAAACCATTTATTCTTCACATATTGATTTACGTAAGATTTAGTATGAAACCTAAAAAACAAAGCACACAAAGTTACTCTAAATTTGCAAAAGTGCTAAATAGCTTGTAATCAAACACAAACTTACAATAATTTCTTTTATATTTTAAGCTTAAGACTACATTTTCGGAAATTGGGTGTTAATTTTTTGAGATATTTAGGGAAGTTATTTACAAACATGAAATAAAGCACAAACACTTTGCAACGTAATTTTCTTGAGCGTCTCCAACATGTTCACGTTCTTTCAATATTTGCATATTACTTTTCATATTTAATGGTTTGAATTTTCCTCTTGGTCCGCCTTATTCCGGATCTTAAACTTGTTCCTTCCTGCTATTAAGCATTGAGCTCAAATGCATAATAAATGCAAGCAACATATCTGGCAGTTAAATATGTCCCATTAACAATCAGTCATCTCTGCATTTGCATCTGCTCTTTCGCCTGTATTTCTTTTCTGCTCCAAATGCTCCGCTATATTGTGTCGCAGACAAAAGCTGGTGATCTCTGCCTTTCATCTTACGCGCATTCTTAGAAGTGTGCACGAAAAGTTGTTTATATGAATGATTCATTTTCATTGCTATTGCTATTGTTAAGATTTCCAAAAAGCAATGTATTCAATATTCGCACAATCGTCATAAAACTTTGCATAAGTTCCAGCAAAATGTCGACTGAATTCAAACAAAAAAAACGTAGATTTTATTAACTCACTTTCGCCTCTTAGTTGTTGGGAAAAGAAAATGTACAATTTACTGCAACAGGTTGTAATTGACTAGTCAGTAGCCTCAGTTTTGTTAGACTGAACTCTTGTGAGCTCATACCCATCATCTGTTTACTGATTACTTCATACAATTTGGGCGGACAGCTTGTATACAATATAAATTCATAGAGTAAACGCTCGTATGACTCTCTTATTTGCCTTGAGGCACATTAAGTTCGTTGGCATGTATGTGCTTTCTTTTGTTGAACAATTATCCGCCAAAACTCTGAAATGTCTGGCCAGTGTTATACAATTAAATATTTTGCTGCTGGCATCATAACGAATTTAAATTTTTTTCAGCTTTTTTCTCTATGCTAAAGCTAACATTTATATATTATATGTTAGGATTTGATATTTTTTTATATTCTTTCTACCTAGCCTTACATAGATTCTACATAATTGCAAAAAGTTCATTACATAGACGAAATATTACAATATTTGTACTAATTACCGGCTTACACTTCTTGATTTTATAGTTTATACAGATATATAATATTCAGATATTTTAAAGAAGTTTATGATATACTATTGCCCAGATAATGTCTAATACTGGAAAAAGTAATGCATAATTGTACCAATCAAATCGTTTTCATAAAACGCAGTCGTTATTGTAATTCGAACAATGTTCTGTTCCAGAATGTCCTTAATTCGTTACACATACAGAATTTTGATCTCTCTGCCTAATAACAATTGTATGTGTGGCAATTTTAATGACTAACAAATGCGGAGTGTTTATGTGGTAAAAGCATCACTTAGTATGTTAATGTATTTTTTTACCAAAACTAACTTGTAACAAACTGTTTATTTAATTATTAGCAACACGCGGCGTATGAGTGATGACCTATGCATAGTCAAACTACAAAATGTCCCAGATAATATACGTATGGTAATGATTTTAAGATATTTTATATATTAACGACATATTTAATATAAATGAAGCCAGTTATTACTACATTTTATCGTTAAACAGTGAACATCTCATTATATCATTATATCATTTTATTTTATTGAGATATTGCACAAATTAATCGAATCGAATCTTAATATTTGCAATATTCGGTGTTTATTTATTTATTATTTATTTTTTTTTTTTTTTATTTATTCAAGTAAGTCGGAAAGAATTCAAAATTTTTCTGTACGAAAAGTAGGCGGTAAATTTATTTTTTTATGTTATTTAAATATTTGACTATCTGGAAACTTAAGTGGTGAATAAAATTATTTATTATTGTGACTTTCTGTGACATGAAGCGAGAGTATGAGAGCTACAACTGAAGGCTGTATACAAAACTTTAATACCTATTTTATTTGATATTATCGTTCATTAGTCTTCTGTACATATTACATTTCAAAACAGTTGACACCATAGTTCGTGTTACGAATGAGGAACGCTTGTAATTTAAGTTCACAAGCCTGTACCGTAACTATTATTAATGATTTCATCATTTATAAAGGGGCTAAAGTATATAAACTGTAACATAAAGTGGTAAAGGGAAGGGATTTTTAAGCCACTTATCCCCTTCGGAAGTCCTGTGTGTCAATATCAAAATTCGCTTTTCATATAGTTAGTTATGTATATGAAAAGATCGTGTCGTTATTATATTTAATTGAGACTATAAGCAAAAACTGCAATGATTAAACTGATAATATGTTTGACTTGACAACTTCTTCGTTAAACTATAACTAGTTATGAAAATTGATGAATCATGAAAATTTATTTTCTTCAAAAGTTAAATCTCTTAATCATTAATTGCGGTGTAATCATGCATTCATAAAAAAGTAAGACTATTTCAGTAGCAAACATTTTTGCATTTGACTGCTAACTTTGAAAAATAACTCAATTCTCTCCATTACTGTGGATGCTAAAGCATTTTTATTATTTCGTTAATGCAACTTGAGGAAAGTTAAAACAATATTTCCCACGTCAGTTGAAATGTTCAAGTGAACTTTTACAGATAATAACTTATTGGGACAGCAGAAGTGCAGTTTTGGAACTGTAAATACATATGTAATATATGGTGTAATGGCATGTACTATGATAAAATCTGATAAATTGACTTTATGAGTTGCGCATTGGCCACGGTGAATATCACATTCGATGAAACGTTGAACTTTAGGAGATATAGAAGAAAATACTCCAGCTCTGAAAGTGTTCGACGCAGTACCCGCCCAGGGAAACAAATGAAGAGGAAGATCCCCACTCCATTGCAGAGATCAGAGGTAGAAGGGCCTGGCTTCGCTAAGAATCTCCCATTGGTGCCAAGCAGCGAAAGAGAAAAACGACTGGCGCGCTATTGTAAACTTGGCTATATCCGCGTGAGCGGTGTCTACCTTCAATCAAAAAGAAGAAGAAGCTAAGGAGACAAACGCGAGTAATTCAAAAGTATTTTTTCTCTCCGTAGACAATTTAATTACATCCGAATGAAAGCGCCCGCCTATTGTTAGTCTATAAACTCTAAAGACTTTGTCACGTCGCGTCGTGCCTACAGCAACAATATATTTGCATATTTTAGAGGAACAAATAATGAGAGATGGCGTTAAGTAGCAGCAAAAGGCAATTGGGCAGAATTATGGTGTTTGTTGGCAATTTTCCCAAAGATTAATCCAACTTTTTGCAAAGAATTGCCCAATAACGAGTGTAGCAAATACACATATACATTAAAATTATTATATATAAGGCGAAATTGTTGAGGCTGGCGCTGCGATGCCAGTTGGTTATTGCAGTTGGTGTCCCTTTTGCTGAATTTCTGTGCAACGGATGCCTGCAAAACTTTTGTACAAATTATGCTACAACTTTCGGCCTTGCAAGTTTTTAATAAGCTTTCTAGACAGCCGTGACACAAAGTCAAACAACTTCGTAATTGTTTATTATTGAAAAAGTAAAATTTTCACTTGACACGCAATCTCTCACTGACTTTCAAAAACTGTCATCGTTATGCAAAAGAAATAGTAACAAATTTACAAATGGTCCAAAATACATTTGATGATCATTTGAACGCCTTTGATATGCTTTTCAGCATAATAATTTTTTTTAATAAATATGGATTGTTATGACTGATCTCTTATGTTCGGAACCAGAAGGAGAAATTGTGAATTTAGATGTAACGCTTGAACAGAGCGAATTCAACTAATCACAAATTTACTCACAATTCAGGTACATATTTACTACTTTAAACACTTTTCTAAGTTACAGAAGTGTTTGAAGAGTATATTTTTTCGAGTATTTGAGAAGCACGAAACCCACAGTAAAGAACGAGTAGTACCAAAAACTTGCCTCACGGGAGTCGGCCATCCAGCTCTGTCAATGAAAATTAAAAATAAGAAATAATAAAAGGTACTTGAAATAGTCGCGTTGATGACACAGAAATAGCAGATGATATCACCATTTTTTACAGATCGGCTCAAGCTCTTAATTACTGGTGAGGAGTCGTGAGTTTAGGATTTCGAAACTGCTTAACAATGATTTCAACTGGCAATTGTGATTTACGAGCTCTTCAGAATATCATAACTTCCGTTCAAGTTCCTACTGAAAGCCACAACCGGCAAAATCAACTGAATAGAGTCCAGTAGTAAAAAGGTCATAAAGCCACTGGTTACCTGGTGTTTACCAACATTATCATCAATAAAACAAAAAAAAAAAAAAAAAAAAAACAGAACGCGGAATCATGTCAATACGTACCTTAACTTCCATATATGTACATAACACAATGATTTCGCGAGCTTCCCGCATATATCGGGCAACATGAGAATTATCTCAATGAAAATGATAATAATGTAACTTTGTGCCTAAAATGATTAAAATGGGGTGAGAACTTGATCTCCCCATTTAAAATCCGGTTTTGGTGATGGTAAGTGAGGTACCTTATTATTAATTAGGTTTTTGTAAAGTTCTCGAATGGGCAGTTCAGTTTTAGCTGTGAGAATTATTATTTTTGAAATCAGTGAGAAATTGTCGATTTATTTGGCCAACCGACGGTGTCAAATGACGGAAGAATAAGACGAACATATTCAGAATTATCTCAATTCTTAGCGATGATGAAACGAACCTTTGCTTATGACTACAAACCGATACCCAGTGACCAGTCTGACTTCGGAAATGGTAATCCATGGTTCGAAGAGTATATCAGAAAGGAGGCTACTGTAGGTATGCACTCTGACTAAAGCAGGTTTGATTTGTCAAATTTTACTATTTGGGGAATCGTGGAGAAAATTATTGCGGTCAGGGAAGGAGCAACCAAACGGTGGTAAATGCCAAGCCAAACTAAAAACCGGCAAACGCAACTGGCATTGGAAATGCGTAGATAATCATAGTAATGCAATACGGAAAGTTTTGGATCAAAAAGCCGTGTCTTCATATGCATTTTCACAGTGTCTGTTATTGAAGGAATTATACTTGAGACGAATAGAAAAGCTAAAAGGGTAATACCGGCAAATGTGCATCAAAACACAAATGCGGATGAACTATATGCTTTATTTCTGTATTTTGCGTTTGGACAAGTGCCGGACTAGCGCTGAAAAACTATGAAACGACAAATTGGAGCCCATTCGCATGCATAGACATTATTCTTAGTGAAATTGACGATACCATTCGACCCAGGCAAATATTTGTCAGTTGACGAGCAGTTACTTTCAAGAAGAAACCGATACAGTTTCCGCCATATATTCACTGTAAGCCTGGAAAATTTGGCATAAGCATAGTTTGGCTTGTTGACTAAAAAAAGCAATAACCCTCTTGCAGATGAAGTACATTTGGGTGCACAGCCTAATGAACAGCGGTCGACTGATGTCGCACGTTGTGTTATGAAACTCACAACCGATATTAGAGCAGCGGTGTAAATATCACGATGGACATTTTTTTCAAAAGCTACGTCTTGGCGGAGGGTTTGCTTGAGCGGAATATTACCTTGGTAGGAACATTGAGAGACATTAAGTGGCAGCTGCCAAAACTTTTTACATGCCTTGAAGAAGCACCAAGGAAGAGGGTGTATTTGAATCAGTATTTTGTTCCTCGAAATATGTGCAATTAGTAAGCTTTATAACACATTCAGTGAAAAATTTCCCACTCCTTTCAACAGCTCATGCCAGGCAAAAAATGAATTCCGTCACAAAAACAAACACAAGTCATACATAACCATAATGAGCATAAATGTCGTGTCGATACTTTTGACAAAATGATACGCAGTTTCCTTGGCAAAAGAAAAACAAGCCGCTGGCTGACGGCATTATTACTATACTTAATATATTTATATTTAAACTTTGGGCAAATGATGCCCTTAGTGAAATTGTTCAAAAATTGTTCAAATCTAACAAAAACTGTTAAAGACCCAAGGTACTGACTATTTAGATCCCAGTACCTATACTCGCGAAATGAAGAGTATTATATTATATTAAACATAGCAGCCTTTGTACAGCTTAATATCATGGTACAAAAAATTCAAATCGATCTTTTTGTATCAAATCCTACTAAATTCAACAAACACATTACAAATCATAGACGTGTTGGTGACATAATACAATGCATTGCTAGTCGTTTCTTCCTACACTTCCACTAATTTTTTTTATAGCTGTAATAATAAATAAAAAAAAACTAATAAGTACCATTTTGGTCGACTACTTTGTGCCATTTTTTTTCTAGAGACATTATTCCATAAGTGTAAAACTTTCATCAGTGTAAATCGAAATTTCGAAATTTCCAGGACGAAAGCGAGTGAAGCATTGTTGTGCTACACTAGGTGATACAGAATCGTCTCCGTAAACTGCACAAATTTGATTGGTGGCTTACGTGGCATTCTTCCGCTTTTTATACAAAAATTTCAAAATATAGCGAATTTCTTCATTATTTAAAATGATATTTGAACAGCTTAAATTTTTTTCAACTTCACCAAATTTAAAGCTTAAAATCTCGTATTTCCAACACTTATGGTATGACACAATATGATTGGTAGCACTGAAGATAAATAGAAAAATTTCACAAAGCAAAACGATGTGGGCCCCAGTTTTGTGAATCTTTCAACAACTTCTCCCGCAGTGACTTCAATGCCATGACGCCTGTGTATCAACGAAAGCCCGATCAACCTATCTTGAAAAATGTTCGTTCTCAACCACGTTTTCATGCGGCGAAGTGTCGAAAAAGAGCTTTCAGAGGACGCATTTTTCACAGGAAGTGTTCAGAATATACAAAGAAAACTGTGAATTATGCTTCGCAGTTCGTTAACGTTTCCACTACAATAGCCGATAACTTGTTGACTTTGAACTTTTGTTTCTGACCTACCAGTAACCAAGTTCACATTTGAGCTTCAAACGTCGCACATACGTTTTCTGAAAGCTGCAAACTCAGATGAATTTCATCCAATAGTTCTCTAGAAAAGCGTGTTTTTGAAACCTTCGCCTATTGTATGCAAAAGTGTAATATACACTGAGACCCTATAGTATTCTTCGCAAGTTCTTCGTCAACTTTTAGTTCTGCCGCAATTTTTTTCGTTTCTGAATAAATGAGTTTTTGATGAATGATTGAGTTAGAGATAGAATATCACATAGGCAAAAAATCCCATTTATAAATTAAAATTTGCACACGGCTGCGATGAGCATCTCTGTTTTTCCTTGTTTCCATATTTTCCAGTTACTAATTTGTCTATGTATGTTGAAAGACTTTGGACTAAAATGCCAAATTTCTGGAATATATATTTCTACAAATTATGTTTAATTGAATGAACTATGTTGCTGCTATACTTGCTCATTTTCATATAATCTGGTTAGCAAGCAATGTTGACGACGAACACTAAACTTTTTACAGCAAGGTGGATTGCTGCTTTTACATATCCGAAATTATATACTTGTGTATTGAATCAAAACTACCGAAAAGTTTTTTTGCAAGCCACCAAAAACGGACAACAACAACTAAAAACCAAGAAAGATTTGGCACTACGTATTTGGCAATAAAACCTTTTGATTAATTTGTGGTGTGAGTAGATAGACAGGAGGAAAGGATTTTACCTGAAGCGAAACACTTTTGTTACCACACGTGTTACGCGTGCTAAAAGTTCGTAAATTGTTGGCATATGTACTCGTAGGTACTTTGAAAGACAAGCGAAAATGTATGCATGTGGTACTAATGGTAGAAAACAGTGGTTTCTCAAAATATAAAGTACGTAAACATCGGTTCTCAATATTTGTACCTTTAATGCTAGGTTTATACATAACTATGTTAGTTTCTTGTTTCATACTTTATTGTTTACATGTTAATAAAAGATGTGGAAAGGTAATTATGCTTACTGTCATAATATGGTTGGCTGCGGGGAAAGTGAGCGGTAGAAGTATGGCAAGAACAAAGGATTAATTTTAAAACAAGATTACAAACCGCACAGAGGGTAAACGTTGTCACGTAGACAATTTGATAAGCATCAAAAACCAAGTTCTTAAACAATATGTAAGCGCCTACATGTATTATATTAGTTTGCCTATGAAAGTGTTGAAAGCAGAAAATTAGGAAAAAGCAACAGTCCGTGTTACACACATTTTGTGGTTTTTGCGGCAAAACATTTTGCCCTTCAACAATTTTAAATATGACGCTGAGTATTTGCTCATTTATAAAGCGTGCAGTCACCGACTACCATTCTTCGTGTGTGCACGTAGTTATTTCTCTCTGTGACTTTCCTTTTGTGCTTGAGTTTAGCGTAGCTTTTGTGTTCGCCATTCTTATTCCAGTGATTTCAATTTATTTTTCGTTTCGTATTAAATAATATTTGGATTCAGTGAGTGACAAAGTGATACACAATGGCCCCTGGGCCCCCCTTTTTAGGGGATAACAGATTTGCTCCGCTTGCTGTTAGCCCCCAACCAAAAAGGAAAAAACCAACTAAAAACCAATTAAACGTTTTTCCCGAGTTACCAAAAATACAAAAAGAAAACCCAAAATATTTGGTGATATCTTCACTTGAACCCAACAAACCCCTAACGAAATTCTCGTGTTTTGCAGTGCAAAAATCTCTACAAGTGATTTGCAATGACATCGTGTCTATATCCGAATTACGTGACGGCAGCCTCCTGCTTCTAGTAAAAACACCACGATCGCAAAAAAATTTCTTGATACCAAAAGATTAGCAGGCCTCTGTGATGTAGAAGTGAAATATCACACCAACCTAAACTCTACGAGAGGGACAATCTTTGAACCATGCCTCAATGACATAGCCGAAGAAGAAATTATTGATAACTTAAGTGATCAAGGTGTGATCGCAGTTTTCAAATTTACCAAATTAATAAATAATAAACCCCAACCAACTGGTGTATGCCTGTTAACATTTGACCGCTACCACCTTCCTAGCTCTGTCCAAGTCTCGTGGCATTCAGCGCGTGTTAGGTTGTACATACCCAATCCAATGAGATGCAAAAAATGTCAAAAGCTTGGTCATACAACCAAACGCTGCAATAATGCCTTCATTTGCGACACGTGTGGCCTCCCCCCGCACGACCCCGAAGCTTGCACACGTAAATACTGCGTTAATTGCGCAAATGATCACCCCTCCTCGTCAAATTCATGCCCTAAATACACCCAACCAAAAGAAATATTACGCATCAAAACCGAAAGGAAATGCACTATGCGCGATGCAATAAAATTTTATAACGAAAGTAATTTACCGATCACCTCTTCTAATTCATTTTCTACCATCCTCAAAGAAACACATGTACAAGAAAAAAGTAAAGAAATAAATGTCAAGCAACCTGTCAAAACTCCAAAAATTACATATCTACAACAAAAAACTGAATTACAATCATCAGTTCCTTCTACCTCCTCTTTCACTTCTAACTCAAACCCCACACAAACGACCATAGAAATGACTCCACCAATAAATCACTCAAAAACCAGTTTTAATGAACACTCACCTACCAACAACAATTCAAGCCTAAGATCACAAACAAGCCTCTCTCCACACTCAAACTTCACACAAACGATCTCAGATAATAATTCACTAAAAACTTACTCAGAAACCAACACTCACGAAAGCTCTTCTACTCAACCAAACACAACTTTAAACTCACCGACAGAAATTAATTTAACCCATTCTAACTTCTTTCCCTCCGAATTTCTCAATAACTCAATTCTACAATTAAACTCTTCATTAGCACCCAATACTGATATGACTAACTCAATAGAAAAAAAAATAAATAAATAGCTTTAGCTCTTTCAGTTCTCACCAAAATGTTCTCCATCTTACAGTGGAACATCAAAGGCTATTACAATAATTACGATCACCTTCAAATTCTAATCAAAGAATATAACCCATCTTTGATATCTCTTGCAGAAACTCATGTGGCATTCAATAAATCCGCCCAGGCCCCTAAACAATATCACAGCTACTTTCACAACCTGCCTTCCAACACTAACAAAAAGCAAGGTATAGGTGTACTTATTAAAAAGTCAATCCCTCACAAACTTATTGTTGTCAACTCAGATATTTCCTCTATAGTAATCGAAGTAAATTTAAGCTACAAATTTACCATTATCTCAATGTACATTCCACCTCAGCAGCATTTCACTGCTAGAGATATTAATAACATTTTGAACAGTTTCAGTACGCCAATCATTCTGTTGGGAGATTTAAATGCTTGGAGCCCTATGTGGGGCTCACCCACCGTCAACAGAACAACAATCTAGTCGTTTTGAATGACGGTCAAACAACTCACTTATCCACGCATCAAACTCTTACCCATATCGATGTCATTGCCAGCTCTGCTTCCTTGGCACCCAAACTTTCCAGCAAAACTCTTCAAGATCTCTATTGTAGCGACCACTTCCCTATTCTGACAACTTTTCCTCCACAACAACCTAACATTAAAACCTCCCCAAAACCGAAGTTCATTTTGGAAAGAGCTGACTGGCGAAAATACCAATATTTGGCGTCGCAGCTAAACCTACAACATCCAACCAGCATCAACATAAACAAAGAAGCCTCTTCTATCCAAAAATGTATACGCTCAGCTGCCCATTATGCCATCCCCCAAACCACTAGGCGCCCTGTTAGGAAAGTTGTCCCATGGTGGAACCCAGATCTCCAAAATTTTAGAAATATTAAACAAAATGCTTGGGAAATGTTCAAGAGAAATCGGTCTACAGCTAATCTCATCAGTTACAAAAAAGCCAATGCCACCTTTAGGAGAAAATTGAAACTTTGAAAATTTAACTAATAATATAAACCCGTCTAGTAATCCAAAACAAATTTGGTCCAATATCAAAATACTTGTAGGACCCTACACCCCATCCCAAATTAAACTTTTGGTGGAAAATGGCAACTCTATTTCTCACCCATTCGATATTGCAAATCGTTTTGCCTCAAATTGGTCCCAATATTCCAGCGACACAAACTTTCACCAACGTTTCGTATCCGAAAAACTGAGATATTTTAACTCAACATCCCATTGTAATCCATCTCCCACAGCAAAAACACTAGAATTCCCAATAACATACTGTTGAGCTTAATTCAACACTCACCTCAATGAAAGGTAAAACCCCTGGCTTTGACCGGATTTCTTACGATATGTTAAAAAATCTTCCAGTCGGACTTAAATCTAGGCTCTTGGACCTTTATAACAACATTTTCGATAAAGGTGTGTATCCACAAACTTGGAAAACGGTCACAGTCGTTCCTATTCTCAAGCCTAACAAGCCAAATACATCCATTTCAAGCTACAGACCCATATCCTTAATTCCCTGTATGGGAAAGGTGATTGAAAAAATTATTTCCAAACGCATTATGTGGCTCGCTCTGAAAAATAATCTAATCAGCCAACACCAATGGACATAGCACCATGGGTGCCCTTCTTTACTTCGATCATAACGCTTCGACTGCATTATCTACGAAAAACCATATCTCAGTCTTAAGCCTAGACTTCGAAAAAGCTTTTGATCGAGTAGGGGCGCACGTAGTATTAGAACAGCTAACAAAATGGAAGGTCGGGAAAAAAATTTTTAATTTCATTAAAACCATTACCATTAGTTTCATTAAAAATTTTTTAACGAACCGAAGACTAAGAGCCAAAACCAGCAACATATATTCTAAGATCTTTAATTTTACTAACGGCATCCCACAAGGATCGCCACTTTCTGTAACGCTGTTTATTATAGCTTTCAATGCTATCAGTAACATTTTGAATAAGTATAATCATATTGATCATATAATGTATGCTGATGATGTTCTTATATTTACTAAGATAAAAGATTTAAATATTGTAAAAAACCACTTTTCCGAGATACTCTCCGATATCTCAGACTGGTCTGAACTATCAGGAGCCCAATTATCATTCAAAAAGTGTAAGATATTCCACATGTGCAAAAAACTCAGTTGTAACAGTATAAGTTTTAGTTTCAATAATACAATTATTGAAACTGTCGATAGACTTAAAATACTTGGTGTATTCTTTGATAGAAAACACACTTTTAAAGTGCACTGTAACTATATTAGAAACTGTTTAATTTCTCGTTTGAATATTGTAAAGTATCTATCATCCAAACATAGTTTAATTCATAGTACCACCCTCGTAAACATCACTAAATCTATTATATTATCAAAAATTGACTACGGTCTTCCAGTTTACGGTAATTGTGCCAAAAGTAACATCAAGCTTATATCCGGTCCCTATCATATGACCATTCGCAGAAGTCTTCGTGCATTTCCGACGTCACCTACAAGTTCTTTGCTTACGGAAGCCGGCGTTCCTTCAATCGAGGAGAGGGTGTTACAAAACTACATCCGACTTTTTCCTAAACTGCTATACTGTAAGAACAAAATTTTGTACGGAACTATAAAAAAGGTGGTCAACTACAAACGCAGTTTCAGCATCGAATCGGGGATAATGAGGTGTTTGAATCTAGCAAAAGAAATTGATCTCACTACTCGCCTTCAATTAGATACAAACAGCGCATCGCCGCCATGGCTCCTGAGTAAATCTTCGTTTGTTACTAACCTCATGCAATACCCGAGGAACTCAACTAACGCATCTACCTACCACCAACTTTTCTATGAAGCAACTCGTCCACTTGTATCGAGTTCGTGGACATGTTTATATACAGATGGTTCAAAAACGGAACATGCAACAGCTTTTGCAGTGGTAAAAGAAGACGGTTCTACCATATATTCCGGTATACTTCACCCCTGCAGCTCAGTATTCTCTGCAGAAGCGTCTGCAATTCTTGAAGCAGTGTCATACGCAGTAAAAATCAACCACAAATACCTAATTTGTACAGATAGCAAGTCGGTAGTTTCAGTCATTCAAAATGTAAATAATCACAACATAATTATTTCAACTACAAGAGATCTGTTAATCAAAAAGGAGCATCAAATTAAAATAATGTGGGTACCAGGCCACGTCGGATTACCTGGCAACGAAGAAGCAGATGCCAGAGCCAGACTAGCCACTAAAGAACCTTTACACTTATACCCTTATTTAGATAAGTCGGACATACTCCGCTTAGGTCTAGATTTCGTCAAAGTAATGAAAGGCACATTACAACCTCAGAATCACTATTACGCGACCATCAATCCAGCAGGTGTTAAACCAACCTTTCCTATTACATGCTCATACCACGATGCCCAAACTTTCACCCGTCTTCGCATCGGACACACAGTTTTGACACACGAACACCTCCTCAAGGGTACGAATCCACCAGCATGCCTCCTATGCAATGCAAACGCTACATCAGTGGATCACATTTTGCTAAGCTGCCCTGCACTTGCTGCACACAGACTCACCACTTTTGGCACAATAGATCCAAAACAATTACTAAAAAATACCAATGCTGCTAACATAAGACTTATAAATCAATTTTTATTAAAATGTAAAACTAAACATCTTAATATAATTTAAATAGCAACATGTACGAATATACTTCACCCTAGTTCAATTATCACTATTAAGTATAAATAATTTTAGAAATAACTATATTGTAAATAATTAGGTAAGCCGAAAGCCTCAGTAGCTAGTTCTTCTTTCCAATCAAAATGTAAAATAATAATTGTATTACTATTTTACATCTAATAATAAATAAATAAATAAAATAATAAAGCGTGATGCTAATCGTAACTGATAAACAACTATTTTTGCCAACTATGTTTGCAAGTAATGGTTTTTGATTTATTATATGTAATTATGGCATAGTATAAACATATAATGAGGTATTATTTTGGAAAATAATTGACACTGTTGTTTCAGCTAAAATTAAGAGTTTTTTTTATTTAATTGTGCACTATTTACATTATTTACATTTTTATTTACCTAAAATTAAGAGAAACGACATTTAATGTCAATTATTCGTCTATTTTATTTACAGTGCTTCTATCGTCTGCTCCTTTGTACACGCATTTTTATACCTTGTTATGCATATCGTAAGTCTAGTTTTATAATGTACCTAGTGACATTTACTGTTAGTAGATGTACAATGAATGGAAAGAATATTCTTTTCATTACATACATATAATAAATAAAGTAGATAAGGGGATATGAAATCGGAATAATACCTGTAAGAATGACCTAAGTTCGAATATAACCAAATATTTCATACTCTTGCAACTTGAAAGGATTAACGCCAAGGAAGTACCTGCAGGTACATAAGGCTTGCTACTTATATGTGTTCTAAGGGAAGTTTTCACCCGATGCACCGTTATAAGAGTAATATGTTCATAAAAGGATTTTTACTCAAGCTTGCATGGATGGACGAACGGGCGGCCAGACAGTCATACAGGACTACCACAACTTTTACAATATTTTAAAAAATAGAATATACTCATACATACTTGTAGTGAAATGCATAATAAAATTACCACAAATATACCCAAAATTAAAAATATTATGCAGTATATAAAAATAATTTTTGAAAATACACATACTTGTGAAGTGAATAAGTAAAGCTGAGTTCTTAGGATCGAAAATGGAAGAAATGAATTTTTTATGATAGCATTTATATACTACTAGCTGACCCCGCAGCCGTTGTCCTGCGTGAAATTATGTATTTTGAAATGAAAAGAAAGTTAAATTCATCATTTAATTTTTGGTGTTTTTTCTTTTTTTTTTTTCAATGTAACGCAGCTTTATATATCTGTTCCGGTGTACAGAAAAGATGGTTTTCCAATTCGTGAGCACGCCACGGCCGTGTGAAAAACATAGCATTTCCAAATTTTTGCCTCATACTATGCGACTATCTTTAGGTCCTGTTAATTGTCATCTCAAATGCAATTTTCACTGGAAACAGAATACGTTTGAACTGAACTGGAAAAACGTTAGAACTCATAGGAACTCGTAGAATCAAGCATTCCCCCCTTGTATTCGATAGGTGCGTCACAATTAGTCAGGTTCCATTACACAGTTTCGGCGCATGAAGATTGCGAATCATAATAATGACAGATCCAACTTTGAGACGCAAACGATGCGGTGGCATACCAGGCTCGTCCAAAGAATTTAGAAATTCCACTGGATAATTCACGGAGTCGTCTTCCTTGTCAAGACGATCGATCGATTTGTATGAGCGCAAGTCTCCCGGAATTTGACTTTGAAACTTCCAGTTTAAGTCAACAATATCGGTATTTTTGGCAGCTAACATTGCGCGTGCACTTAAGGAATCATAGTAACGATAATTTGGCCAATGTCCGAACATTTGTGATGAGTTCATCTTTCGTGAATTAATAAAGGGAAGATGGAATTGATATCGAACCACCGGAAGTATCAACCGAAATTATACCATTTCCAATTTTTAGCGAAGACGATATAAACTGTCTTCGGCAATTTCATTTTTGTTCGTATCGCATAATGGACGTGGATTTGAAGGCTGATATGTCGAAAAGATTATCGCGAAAAGTGTGCGAACTTCATTTTAATTCCAGTGATTAAAGGCACCTGGATGTCAATCTACTGGTTGGCCTTGCTTTTTGCGTAACTATTTCTTCGACGATGCATTCCATGTATAATGTCAAGGTATTTCCAAATGTCCTCGCAAACGGATCTCTGACGAAAGTTGAGCAAAAACTCGTCAATGTTAATTTTGTTGCTGGCGATGTTTCCACTGGCTATACTGTATTCTTTGGGTTGAAATACACTCTTTAGCCATTCTCCAAATTAACTGCGAGACACACAACAGTCGGAAAACGTTCATGAATTGCAAATGTAAATATCCTACGAAGCGCTTTATTGCAGTTCACGATTCGACCGTATCGTTTAAGACCAATAATAGACATACAAACCGAAGTGGGATTGTGGTGTCCGCAAGGTCCGTAAACCATATTGGTTTCCACCACTCCATATGATACTGGATCTTTTTCTACATCAGGAATTTACGGAGAAATGATTTCATCAATTTGATCTGGTGTAACCGTCATTCAAAGAAGAATGAAATGAAAACCTCTATTTTGCCACACTACAGTGTATATCTAGTATCCAACAGCACCACATATACGTTGCTTCAAGCTAAAGTCAATCAAACATCGTAACTGTTGTTTGAAAAGTCGTGCTGTGACATCGTGACGATCGCTTGCTGATTGACCACGATCCATAATTCCGCACTATGTCATGGCATCTTGGGAGTACTTCTTGCATTGCCTTGCCTTGGACTGCCATAATTTGAAGGCAAAAAGAACACCGACCGTTATTAGGGCGACCTCTTGGTGGCTTCATAACAAATTTCAATCTGCAACTGACCTCTTTGCGTGAAATACACGTAAAGTTTTCACTGAATAATTTTCAATAATTTTTCTTTTGAATAGCCGGAATAAAAAAGCAAGCGACCGAAATTGAACTATTCAAATAATTTACAAATCAAAATATTGAAAAACAAAACAAACAAAAATTGAAAAAAAAAAAATTTATGGAAAAAAGTTACTTTTTGGAATTATTCAATTTGCCGACTTTTCACGAAAAGTATAAGATATTTTTTATTTCTAAACCCTCCTTGATTCACAACGAACAACCTCTTAAAATTTCATCATAATTGGTTCAGCCGTTCTCTTAGCGTTACTAACGAACAAACATTCATTCGTTTGTATGAAAAAAAGAAAAGGGCTGTTTTTAGGGGTTTTCCGGCAATTATTCCAATTTTTTTTCTCCGCAGAAACCATCCCTGAACCTCAACGAACATTTTGAAAAAAGAATTATCAAATTTGGTTTAGTCGTATGAAAGTTATGAGCGTACATACATTTTGACGATTCATTTTTATTTATATAGATATACATACTAGCTGACCCCGCAGCCGTTGCCCTGCGTGAATTTATGTTTTGAAATGAAAAGAAAGTTGAATTTATATTGTGTTGAAAATCATTTATTTTTTTTTAATGGAGCGCAGCTTGATAAACAAATTTTTTTGTTTTCTGTTCTGGTGCGAAATATACAGAGAAGATGGGTTTCCAACTCGTGAACACGAAACATGGTTTCTAGATTTATACCACATTTCTATCTATCTATCCTTTTGTCCTGTTGATTGCCATCACAAATGCAATTTTCTCTGGAAACGGAATATATTTGAAATGAAATTACTGTCCCCTTATATTCGGTAACTGCATCACAATCATTGGGGTTCTTTACACAGTTTCGGTGAATAAGTGAAGACTGTGAAACATACAAATGACAGATCTAACTTTGAGATGCAAATTATGCTGCGGCATACCAAGCCTATCTAAAGAATTTAGAAATTCCACTGGATAATTCACGGCTTTGTCTTCATTGTCAAGACGATCGATCGATTTGTATGAGCGCAAACCCTTCTGAATTTGACTTTGAATCTTCCAGTTTAAGTCATTAACATCAGTATTTTTGGCAATTTGCTATTGTTGGGATAAAGGTAATGAGTTTTTCTTTCGTTGAAGTGAATTGACAATAGGCAGGAAAAATTTATGGAAGTATTAATCGAAATTTGCCCATTTCCAATCATTAGCGAATACAATGTAAAATGTCATCGACAATATCATTTTTTTCGTATCCCTTAATTGACGCGAATTTGAAGGATGATATGTCGAAATGATCTTCGCGAAAAGTATGCGAACTTCGTGGCATACGGAGTAGCTATCGCATAGTCCATCATTTGAATCCAGTTGTTATCATGTTCCAGTAATTGTACTTGCTGGCTTGCAAACACTACCATTCACAGTACGCAATGACTTAAATGAAGTTGAACCGCGAGGCGCACCATAGTCGGAAAACTTTCATGAAATGCAAAAGTAAATATCCTACAAAGCGCTTTATTGCAGTTCACGTATCGACCCATTTGATACTTACTGATCTCAACTCATTCAAGGCCAATAATTGCAATGTTGCTTTCTTTGGTGATGTATTTGCAAACGCATTTCAGTGATTTCGCCAAACTGTAATAATCAAGTTTTGAATGTGAATTAGACAACATTGGCGAATATAGTACGATCCATGTGTTGTCAACTTCGATATTCACTCCTCTAAATTGAATGCTAAATGTTCTGCCATTGTCGTCTGGTGAGCGACGCCGATAGAGTTGATATCCATCATTTCCAGGTTGCGTTTCCTAAAGAAAAGTACGTGGATACTGTTTCGCGCATTTATTGACAGACATACAAACCGAAGAAGGATTGTGGTGTTCGCAATGTTCATGAACCATATTTGTTTTTACCACTTCGTATAATTCTGGATCTATCTCTGGATTAGGAATTTCCGCAAAAATGATTGCATCAATTTAATCTAATGTAACCACCATCCACCATCCAAAAAGAAGAAGCGGCAAACCTCTTCTTTACCCCTCAACAGAGTACATCCAGCATCTAACAGCACGTTTATTCAAGATAAAGTCCATCAAACATCGTAACTGTTGATTGAAAGTCGTGTTGTGACATCGTGACGATTGCCGAGTAGCTATCGCGGTCCATAATTCAGCACGTACTATATGTCATCGCATCCTGGGAGTACTTCCTGCATTGCCTTGCCTTGGGCTGCCATAAATTGATGCCAAACAGAACGCCGACCGATATTAGTGCGACCTCTTCGTGGCTTCGTAACAAATTTCAATCTGTAATTGATCTTTTTATGTTAAACACGCATAAAGTGTTCACTGAATAATTTTCAAAAATTTTTCTTTTGAATAGCTGGATTAAAAAAGCAAGCGACCGAAATTGAACGACTCAAATAATTTACAAATCAAAATATTGAAAAACAAAACAAACAAAAATTGAAAAAAATTATATGAAAAGAAGTTATTTTTTGGAATTGTCCAATTTTCCGACCTTTCCTAATTAGAAGTATAAGGTATTTTTATTTCTAAACCTTCCCCGATCCACAACGAACACATTAAAAAAACAATTATCAAATTTGGTTCAGTCGTATGAAAGTTATGAGCGTACATACATTTTGGCGATTCATTTTTATTTATATAGATAGCTGACCCCGCAGCCGTTGCCCTGCGTGAATTTATGTGTTTTGAAATGAAAAGAAAGTTGAATTTATATTGTGTTGAAAATCATTTTTTTTAATGAAGCGCAGCTTGATAAACAAATTTTTTTGTTTTCTGTTCTGGTGCGTAAATATACAGAGAAGATGGGTTTCCAACTCGTGAATACGAAACATGGCTTTTCTAGATTTATGCCACACTTTTATCTATCTATCCTTTTGACCTGTTGATTGCCTTCACAAATGCAATTTTCTCTGGAAACGGAATATGTTTGAAATGAAATTACTGTCCCCTTATATTCGGTAACTGCGTCACAATTATTGGGGTTCTTTACATAGTTTCGGTTAATAAATGAAGATTGTGAAACATACTAATGACAGATCTAACTTTGAGATGCAAATTATGCTGCGGCATACCAAGCCTATCTAAAGAATTTAGAAATTCCACTGGATAATTCACGGCTTTGTCTTCATTGTCAAGACGATCGATCGCTTTGTATGAGCGCAAACCCTTCTGAATTTGACTTTGAATCTTCCAGTTTAAGTCATTGACATCTGTATTTTTGGCAACTAAAACTGTGCGGGCTCTCAAGCAATCGCAGTTATCACAATTTGCTATTGGTGGGATAAACGTGATGAGTTCTTCTTTCGTTGAAGTGAATTGACATTAGGCAGGAAATATTTATATCAAACCAATGGAAGTATCAATCGAAATTTGCCCATTTCCAATCATTAGCGAATACAATGTAAAATGTCATCGTCAATATCATTTTTTTCGTATCCCTTAATTGACGCGAATTTGAAGGATAATATGTCGAAATGATCTTCGCGAAAAGTATGCGAACTTCAGTGGCATGCGGAGTAGCTATCGCATCGTCCATCATTTTATACCAGTTATTATCATGTTCCAGTAATTGTACTTGCTGGCTTGCAAACACTCTACCATTCACAGTACGCAATGACTTAAATGAAGTTGAACCGCGAGGCGCACCATAGTCGGAAAACTTTCATGAAATGCAAAAGTAAATATCATACAAAGCGCTTTATTGCAGTTCACGTATCGACCCATTTGATACTTACTGATCTCATCTCATTCAAGGCCAATAATCGCAATGTTGCTTTCTTTGGTGATGTATTTGCAAACGTATTTCCGTGATTTCACCAAACTGTAATACTCAAGTTTCGAATGTGAATTAGACAACATTGGCGAATATAGTACGATCCATGTGTTGTCAACTTCGATATTCACTTTTTTAAATTGAATGCTAAATGTTCTGCCATTGTCGTCTGGTGAGCGACGCCGATGCAGTGGATATCCATCATTTCCATTTTGCGTTTCCTAAAGAAATGCACGTGGATAGTGTTTCGTGCATTTATTGTCAGACATACAAACCGAAGAAGGATTGTGGTGTTCGCAATGTTCATGAACCATATTGGTTTTTACCACTTCGTATAATTCTGGATCTATCTCTGGATCAGGAATTTCCGCAAAAATGATTGCATCAATTTAATCTAATGTAACCACCATCCACCATCTAAAAAAGAAGAAGCGGCAAACCTCTTCTTTGCCCCTTAACAGAGTACATCCAGCATCTAACAGCACGTTGATTCAAGATAAAGTCCATCAAACATCGTAACTGTTGATTGAAAAGTCGTGTTGTGACATCGTGACGATTGCTGAGTAGCTATCGCGGTACATAAGTCAGCACGAACTATATGTCATCGCATCCTGGGAGTACTTCCTGCATTGCCTTGCCTTAGGCTGCCATAAATTGATGCCAAACAGAACGCCGACCGATATTAGCGCGACCTCTTCGTGGCTTCGTAACAAATTTCAATCTGTAATTGATCTTTTTATGTGAAACACGCATAAAGTGTTCACTGAATAATTTTCAAAAATTTTTCTTTTGAATAGCTGGATTAAAAAAGCAAGCGACTGAAATTGAACGATTCAAAATATTAAAAAACAAAACAAACAAAAATTGAAAAAAAAAAAAATTGTATGAAAAGAAGTTATTTGTTGGAATTGTCCAATTTTCCGACCTTTCCTTATTAAAAGTATAAGGTATTTTTATTTCTAAACCTTCCCCGATCCACAACGAACACATTAAAAAAACAATTATTAAATTTGGTTCAGTCGTATGAAAGTTATGAGCGTACATACATTTTGGCGATTCATTTTTATTTATATAGACTATACTATACTTAAAATGACGGTCTATGAACATTCGATTGACTTTATACTGCATCTATCGATTAATATATGTGTTAACTTCATAAAATTCAGAGATCGTTTCGTCCCAATAGTTACAAGGTCTGTCGCAAAAGAAACAGAACTTTTTAAATATAACTGTTTCTGGTGGCGCCACCTATTGATGGGTATATGAAATAAAAGTTTGATCTCTTGTTGACATTTCGTAAAAATTTTAAGACCATTGGATAACTACAATCGATGTTATCGATCAAAAAGTGACAGCTTTTGGTCATCGGTCGTAAAATGCAAAGAGAAAATATTAAATTTTGTTTTAAACTTGAAAAAACGTTTACTAAAACATTTCAAATGATAAAAACAGTTTATGGTGATCAGTGCCTATTCCGTAGTAATGTGCATGAGTGGTTTAAGTGATTCCAAGAAGGTCGTGAGGGCCTCTAAACCGATCACAAGCCACCGAAAAAAAATCGTCTTCAGAAGTTAAAAATAAATAATAAAGACAATCTGATTTGTTTTTATGATTCCGAGGGTATTGTACACCGAGAGTTCGTCCCAGCTGGCCAAGCGATTAATGCTGTGTTTTACCTTGGTATTATGAAGCATCTTTTGCCATGCATTCGTCGTGCTCGACCAGACTACCGTGAGGCAGGGGCTGACGCCTGTTGCACGATAATGCGCCGTGTCATCGGTCGACGCTTGTCACTGATTTTTTGACAAAAAACTCCATATTAACCATTAATCACTCACTCTACTCACCTGATCTGGCACCCTGGGAGTTTTACCTAGTTGGAAAACTTCATTTGCCCATGGAAGGACACTGATTTCAGGACATTTCAGCTATCCAAAAGGCGACGACCGATTTTCTCAAGAGCATTCCGAAAAATTAATTTAAACACTCATTTGAAATGCTAATTGACCGCTGTATCGAAGTACAAGGAAACTACTTAAAAAAATACAACTTTTGAAAAATATTAATTTTTTTTTGTTTTTTTTAACAGTCCTGTTTCTTTTGCGACAAACCTTGTAAGAGTATTAATAGAAACGGGTCAGTATTATCCTTAGCACTTTATGCCTAATATTAAATAATGATTTCTATCCATTTTACACCAGACTTTCAACCGCAAAAAGTATCAGCTTTAACGGCTAAGACCATCATCTTTATAACTTATTAAGTAAAAGATATACTAAAAATACTTTTTTCGGATATCACACCTTAAAATAGATGTTTAATTTACACATACAGTTTTAAAAATAACGCTTTGATATGTTTTTGTAATAAAAAATGGTTTTGTAAAATATCGTCTTCGAACAACCGCAATATTTATTTCTATATCCATTATATCTATTTTTATGGGAAATATTATAAAATTGACAATTAGCTGTTTACGAGAGTTTCCAAATTGCATAGCTGCCGTCTGTCACTTACAAATTTAGATACTGATTAAGTGCGTGGTTAATCCGGATTAACGCTTCCGTCTGTCAAGGCTATTACTGTTATTGAAAAAGAACTTATTAATACCTCTTTTGTAGACCGGAAAGTTTACATCCCTTTAATATGTATGTAGGAACAATTTTATATGCACCCCTTCGGAAGCGCCACAAAACTTCGAATATTTTTCTAGCAACAATGCCCTAAGCCATACAACAAGGATACATTACTACTTAGCCATAACGATTTGAAGGAAGAGAGTATATCGGAGGTTGCAAGATGGTATAAGTGGCATAAACAATGAAGCTAAACAAATGGATGCACAGCAAAGTTACTGAAAAGTTGCAGCATCATCGAAAGAGCAACCATGTATTTCATGCTTCGCAATTATGACCAAAAATGCTTAATTGCCTGTAAGCAAAGTTTAAACGCAAATTTATGAATAATTAAAAGTTCTTACAGCAGCGTATCTACGTCACTTAACATTACCCACACCTAACAATGGCGAAAGCTTTACGGCGTTTGAGTTTCAATATTGTATTAAGTATGCTTGGAAATGTGTTTGTGTTTTGACGTGCAAATAAATTATGTAATAGATGAAAAAGGGTTTGAGAAAACTTTGTACAATAAATAATTATGCGAGTTTATTATATTATACATGCAAACAAAAAATGACTAAATACAATAATTTGTGTATGTATATATTTACTTTTATATTTTTATTTCATTAGTAATTTTCAGAAATGATTCCACAGCCGCCTCAAATTTTACTGCATTTAAGGGGTAAGTAGGGTAATCTTTTTTAAATTTTTTTTTTTTTAGTTTCTGTTTCTTCCTACCCTTGGAATTAATGTAGAAACCCGCTTTACCATTGGGAGGTTTCGAAAAAGGCCCAAAAATAATAATACCGATCGACGTTCGGAGCGCTCGGAGTGCATACCTCAAACTTAAAACGCGTTTTTTTTTTTTCAAAATACACTTTTTTAAACTGGAGGACATGATTCCGGTCGAACTACTCAACCAATTTGCTTTATTTTTTTTTTTTAATGTTCACAAAGCGCCTGGCTATTGTCTCTATTCCATAATTTATAATTTTTTATAATTTATTGACAATTTTATGACAAAATTTATTTAAAAAAACATGGGAAGAAAAAAAGTTAATTACTTTATTATTTATCAACATTTCTTCATGATACTATTAGGGACGATACTTTTTAAGAATAAATTGGGTGAAAAAAGTATCTCATTCGCCTACCCAATTCTCCGACAGATGTCATCCAAAAATTCCGAAAGAAATGTGTTTATACACTCCACGATATGGGTGTAGAACTTTTACTTTGTTCTCACTATTTTGACTTCTTTACTGATTGCAATTATGCTTAGTACAAAGGCTTTACAGCAGAGTAGTGGAAGTAAGTTGAACTAAAAGGAAATGTTATTATTTTTACAACTGCATTTTTTTAATATTGCCCAAAATACATGGAGCCCTTCATTCAAAAAGTATAAAAAATTAAATGGCGTTGCAGCGCAATGAGTGGTTGCAACTTGCAAGAGTTACAACCGGGGAAATTCATTTAGGTGCCAAACTTCAACTAGGGGATCGAAATCCACGTATATATAACTCATCCACTTACCGATTTATTCACCATAATGTTTGTTAGAAAAACAGAAATGATTATACATATGTACATATGTAGTATATGGCAGTTGGGGTAGCATCAACCAGATTTTATCTATTTTGTCAATACCAAATACTACTAACATGCAACATACTCTTAAAGTGCTCCCTGGGTTCAATACGGCACCTCACATAACATCATCAATCATATAAAATAAAGTTAGGAGATGTTCGAAAATCCTGAAATAAGTTATATAGGGGCTAGGTCAAACTTTTGCCAAATTTTATCGATTTTAGGCACAAAGATACACTGTTATCAGCTTGACATTTAAATTACTCACACGTTGGCCGATGTATGCGGTATAAAGTCAACTAGAAGTTCGAAAATCGTTGGATTAGATATAGTTATAGAGGTAAGGGAGTCTTGACACGATTCAACTCATTTCAATAACATATTTGGCACATTGACCTGTATTTTTGGTGAAAAAATCAACTGTGGGTACTGGAATCCGGTACCTAGGGACTTGAACAGTTTTTGTTGGACTTGAACCATGTATGGCCATAAGGTGTCATACTGAAAAGATTTGCTGATAAGTGACAAAATCAAAAGGAGTTTTAAATTGTGTTATATGAGAAGTAGGAGTGGCAATCGTCCGATTTTCTCCATTTTCGCACTGTATTAAAAGAAGGTCAGAGGAATGTCACACCCATTAGGGCCAGTGTTGAGATATAAGTTTTTTCAAGTGCTTTTCTAAAACGTTAACTTCGATAGCACCGACGCTATAGCACTTTTTCACAGGTTCAAGTTTTCAACCAATAACTTTATTTTTGTCGGTTAGATTGGATCCGGTAGTTGTCCAATCTGAAAAATTCTTTTGTAGACTTTACTGTTTCTTTGAACATTAATCCCTGCCAAATTTCGCGTTGACATATTACTTAATATGTTTCCTATAAAAACGATGATTTTGATCAGTGAGCTTAATTATAGTCTGAACTGGCGGTTCGATAATTAATACACTTAAAGTTCCTATATTATTGTGTATATACTTTTGCATGAATTTTAATCAATTGTGGAAGCATTTTGGCCACTCTAATTGACGTATCGCCAAAATATACTACTGTGTCCAAAGGATTTGGAGAATTATTTCTTTTTTTAGGTTGGAAGTCCCGTCAGTCACATTTATGTCAAATTTCATGTCAAATTATTCAGTAGTGTTTGAGATACGTGTCGTTTTGTGAGCTTCTAAAAGTGAGTTTTTCTTTTTTTGCGATGTCGAAATTTGTTGAGCAAAGAGTTTGTATTAAATTTGGTTACGGAATCAATTTTCTGCTGCGGATACATTGAAAATGGTGAAAAAAGCCTTTGGTGATGAGGCTTTGTCTAAAACCAATGTTTACAAGTGGTATAGTGAGTTCCAATCAGGCCGTGAACGGGTCGAAGACGAAGAGCGTCCAGGGCGACCATCAACCTCAACCGACGAAGCTCACGTTCAACAAATCAAAGATTTGGTGTTGAAAAACCATCGATTAACAATAAGAGACCTTGCTGATGAAGTTGGCATATCGAAAGGCTCAGCCAATTCCATTTTGAAGGATGTTTTGGGCCTCAAGCGCGTCAAATCTCGACTGGTACCGAAAACATTGAAAAAAACATCAAAAATCAAGGTCATGTTGACTGTTTTCTTCGATTATCGTGGTGTTGTGCATTATGAATTCCTTCCAACTGGTCAAACAGTCAACAAGGAATATTAGGCTATCCGCCTAAAAAGGCCGGAATTGTGGAAAGACAATTCTGGTTTTTACACCAAGATAATACACCATCCCATACTGCCCTCGTAAATCGTGATCATTTCGCCAAAAACTCAACCCATGTCGTTCCGCAAACACCGTATTCACCTGATCTGGCGCCGTGCGTCTTCTGGCTGTTCACCAAGCTCAAAAGACCGTTCCGGGGACACCGTTTTTATACGATAGAGGAGATTCAAGCCGCAGCGAAGACGAAACTGAAGACCATCCCGGAAAGTGACTGAAACCAGTGTTTCGAAGATTGGAAAATCCGTTGGCATGAGTGCATTGCATCGGAAGGAGATTATTTTGAAGGAGATGAAATTGATTTGGAAGAATAAACAAAGAATTTTCAAAATAAATGCAATGTCACATTACAGTAGTATGTTCCGAATGCAAAAAAAGAAGCCATTGTGCTCATATGTCAAAACGTTCTAAGTAAATACATATAACATCAAAAATGTCAAACTTTACGACGAAATTGTGAGCTGTCAGACCACTCACGATGGTTGACAAATCCCAAAATATAAAAGGTACGTAGGCTGCCTATGCCTATGTGTGTGAATTTAGAAAAAATTGCACCAACACTCAACCAAGAGCTCACTGGTGTCTTCATCTGATACACTTGACGCTTTCTATGTGATAAGCTAAGCCTTTACAGCTTAGTTGCCATACAACTGTTGCATTTTATTCTTTTGTTCAGTAAGTTCTGCTGTTGTCAAGACACTTTACACTTTGCTTTGTTCCCCTGTATGAGAGTTCATATATTCTGTTCAGATGTATAAGTGTGTATTAGAGTTAGTAGCCAGAGTGTTTTCATATGCTTAAACTGGCTTTTGAAAAATTGCACTTCAGGGTAAGTTGAAGTGTTGATAACTTTTGAGAGATTTTATATTTACAACTAGCAGATTTAAGAAGTTTTTGGAAAATAGAAAATGTGGTTTTCCTAAAGCTGGGTTATACATACATACATATATTAATTCAAAAGTTCTTTACTTTAATTTCATCTGTGGCATGTAATGATGCTTTCCATATCGTTCGTAGTTTCTTCAAAAAAGTTCAGTCAGAATAAAACTATACAAAAACTGTTTATCTTATCATTGGTTCTGGGAATGCAAAAAGTTCATTCGGTGATATACAGTATGTGCCCGTTCAATTGCTCGAAAAAGCTCTTAAAGCATTCAACTTAAGCTACCAGTTTCCATTATTGATATATTTCTTTACTGCTCTGAGTTTGATGGCTGACTAACAAAGTCGTTAAAGTGTCATGTGCATTGTTTTAGTTGAGACACATAACTTTGAGATGAACAGATACCAGTTAAACATGATTGGTCAATTTAAGTTAGGAACTTGTGAGCAGCAGCTATACCATCGTCTTTAAAGCAACCAAAAAACTTAACTAAGTGGTTCTACATAATTTTACAGTACTAACAGTGAATTATATGTATTTTGAATTGTAATAAATATTCTTACATAGAATATAGATGCTATTCTAGCACATAATTAAAACATATATGTACATATACCGACAAATGTTCCAGCCACAAAGTTCTCACAAAAACTAATAAAAAGAAAAAATGTAAGTCGTTCGCAGTAAACCATTCTTTATGCTCAAAACTGTACAAAATATGGCTTACCGGTTTCCAAAGAAATTCATTTCTAATGTAACAGCGAATATTTCAAAACCTTAGTTTATACTTGTGTGTAGACATACTTTACAATATGAGCCACTTCCGGTTAATGCTCCGATAAAAGTGTTTATACTAAATATAGACAACGTAGAAGTTTACTTCACAGCCGCAATTGAAGTATCTGGGAGTAATATTGGACTCCTTAAGATTTAAGGAACACCTGGAGTATACAGTAAAGCAACCAAAATTTATAATGTTCTATCAAGAATTATGACCAATACAGGCTTTGATACTGCTGAAGTGTTATCCAGTATGCTATCCATTGACATCCAGGGTTATATCAGCTATCAGCGCCTAAAACAGCCTCGGCAAGGAGAGAGGAGGGAAACAAGAGCACTAAAATGTGGCAGGAGTGGTGAAGATCCTCACCCAAAGGGCGCTAGACCCATCGTCTCATACCGGACATTCACACGTGGATACTCAGACCACATGGGGACCTAGACTTTTATCTGACCCAAATACTTAGTGCAAACGGGTGCTATAGAAGCTACCTTTTCAGATTTCACAATGACATTAGTCCGTACTGTCCGAATTGTACAAAGTATATATAAAGTTCTGATCCGAACATGTACTATTTTATAACTATCGCTTTTCTACAACAAGGGAAAACTAAAAACCACACTTGGTAGTAGTTTTGCCATCGATAACTTAATGACATTCATCAGTCAGTCGACTGATGATTGGATAGCTGTTAGCGAAACGTCAGCATTCTTAATGGCAAAACTAGGACATTTTCAACAGAATCCGTCAGTCCACGCAACAGAGGAGACTTAAATGTCCAGTCCCTTCCAAGAATACTTAATTGGTGGTTCCATGGGAGAGTCTTGAGTCGGGAGTAGGTTAGGCTTACCAGATTAAAGTTCCGCACTTCGGCTTTTGATGCTTCCCCCTACTATAAAAAAAGACAACGTTGAAGTGTTTCCTTTTCACATATATACATACTTGTGTAAGCAATGTAAGTTTTACACTCCTACCAAGTCGGTGCGCCAAAAAGTATGTTTAAATTTCTGTTGAAAAGAGCACATGAAAAACTGCTGTGCTGAATTAAGGAAACGTGCATACTTTGCTTTCAGCTTTTGCGAACACGTGTCGAAATGGACTGTTAAGGTTCAGTACTCGTAAGCAAGGGCGATATAGGGCTATTAACTCTAGTATATGTTAATAATTCACAATTGAGTGTTCGATTTTAATCTCTCATGAACATTAATAAAGCATGTACCGACCATCCATTCTTCCTTTGTACTAGTCATATTTCTGATCACTATTTTTGAACAAACATTAATAAATTAATCGTATCACCTGGACACAAAAAAAAAAAACCCAAAAAAATGTAACTTCGACGTCACAACGCTAGAATATCCTTCAAAAATAAGTAAATTTCCTTACAAGAACTTGATTTCGATTTTGATTATGGTAATGTCTTCTGGTTATACATATCTACGTACGTGTACTTTTCACGTAATCCAATTGAATCATACTAACAAAGAACACTAGATACTCATTTATTGCTGCTACCTCAGGCTGTTTATGAAAATGATAATTTTGTTCACAGCTGCAGGGATGGAAATTCATTAGGTGTTTGATAAGCTTAGGTAGTTTTGCAATTTGAAAAAGTGAAGCCGTACTGTATTATATATCATTGCGCACGCATTCATCAGTTTAATTAACTAATACCTCAAAGTACTTATAACTCGAATGCAATCGATGTAAAGTCAAGAGACCCAGCTTAAGAGTGTGTTTGAAGCAAAGCTTTTGTTCTCAAGATGATTAAGTATACTGGTTATTTAACAACAATTTCCTTACTAATGTGTTACTGTACATGAAAGTATCGATTTCGAGTAACTGTAACGTGTTAAGGATAAGAAAGTTGAGAAATATATAATTTGTATAAATTGTGAATAACAGAAGATTTACGTTTATAAGAACTTTGCTGGTTGGGTGTTTGGGCGAGTGTGTTCCCATCTTGGCTGTAGCTGACAATGCAAATATTTAATAAAATGTACACGGAATTGATTTAATCTATGAGCAAAAATATTAAGACTTTGCTCAAAATTTTAAAATTCTTAATTTATTCTTCAAAGTGATCTCACTTAGCCCCAAAACCGTTGTGACACATTTTTTTCTTATCCTCAAAACAGTTGTTAAATTCAACTTCTAGAATAACCTTCAATGTGCGTAACGATGCAAGTTTAATATCTTCAGTTGACTCAAAACGGTTTCCTCGGAACGGTCGTTTGAGTTTGCTGAATAGCCAGAAGTCACACGGAGCCGAAAAGTGGTGGACACGGTAAGATATTGGTTTAAAATTTGCCGAAAAACTCACAAAGAATCAATGCAGTATGCGACGGTACATTATCGTGGTGCAAAAGACAAGAGTTGTTAGCCCATAATTCTGTCCTATTTTAATGAATGGCTTTACGCAAACGACGCATAAAACTCAAACAGTATTACTCCT
The DNA here is from genome assembly GCA_037783105.1 of Bactrocera zonata. Lineage (NCBI taxonomy): Eukaryota > Metazoa > Arthropoda > Insecta > Diptera > Tephritidae > Bactrocera > Bactrocera zonata. Next base: position 708,247 of record JBAWJQ010000866.1, on the reverse strand, counting down.
TGACAGTTTAACCATTCGGAAGAAAATGGGAGAGCAGCACACCTTGATAATCGAAGAAAACTGTCAACTTAATTTTAATTTTTGACATGCTTTTGCGTGGATTTTTCGGCTTCGACTGACCTTTGCCTCGATATTCAGTGGATTAATTGTTGGTTTCCGGGTTTCCGGGCCGTAAACACAGATCCAAGACTTATTGCCAGTAACAATAAGTTTTATGACATTTTTGTAGTCGGAAAGCATTGTTTCACAAACGTTAACATTAATTTTAGTGATTTTGGAATCAATTCCTTTATATTATTGCTACAGTATTAATTTGATTAGTTTTTGCGAAAAGTCAATTAATTATGGTCAATTGCATCAAAACCGGATATTGAATGGCCGATGCTGAATATCATAACCAGGGTGACAGCCCTGAGTAATTTCATGTGACCGCTAGGGCATGGTAATCACTATATCGCGTATATTTTAGCCCGCGGGGAAATCTGAACTAATTGCATTAACTGCCGTTACTCAGGTATACTCGACATGACATGTTTCCAAGCAAATTGCTCACAAACTGACAGACATATTCTATAGTCTACTAGAATAACGAAAAGTGATTGAAGTAATTCGCAGGCTGATTTCACATATTTCGATATTAAAATATAGCATAACTAGTGTTATGCTTAAACTCAGTTTTTTCATTCGTAGATATGACTTGAACTCGTATATGCAATCTCAAGAGAAAATTTGAATTACGAGGTGTGTTTAAAAAAGGTATCGCGAATTTTGTGTTTTTTCATTCATGAATATCTATTTTGTCCCCTTCAAAGTAATCCCCATGAGATTTTATACACTTGTGCTATCTTATCCACAAAATATGCATGGAAAATTTTGAAGGTAGATTATCCGAGGTTATAGCTCAAACAGTGTAGCAATAAAATATTTTCATAGTGCATTGAAAAAACTACAAGTATACTAAATATTATTTCTTTGTAGTGGTTATTTATGGTCTATTGCTATCTACTATGCGACGGCATGTGTCTATAAAGCGAGGTGCATTATGTTACACCCACTATTTCTTATAAACAATACAATACAAGGAAATTTAATCTCTCCAACTCTTTACTGTAATTCGTTCATTATCAAGAAAAATGTGCGTAGGATTGTTTTTTTACAAAAGCAATTGAAGTGTAAAAGGATTTAACATTTTTGCTTTTTATGCTTAGGGTTCTTATGAAACCAATATAATAATATGCACATTCAATTTATTGGAATATTCGACTAATCGACAAACCTGCTAATATAGAAAAATTAGCATTTTTTTCACAAAATTAAAAGCGTTTATATCTGCAGGCTTATGCTTTACACATATATTTATTTAGTCAAATGATTTCTAAGTGAATTTGTAGGCAAATCCATTGTATTTACAGAAGGTGTTGTTGTATTTGGTATTGAAATTCTCTCATTAATAGTTTGTTTGTTTCAATTGCAGCATAATTGCAAAGCGAGCAGTTTACACCAACGCATCTCACCTCAACCTCCATACTTTCACACTCTTCTAAAACTGAACACTTTGTAGTCAGACCAAATAGCTTTAAATTACATTTTATAGGTCATGTATGGATGCATATGTGTGTAAGCTCAATCCCCGGCAAGTGCAGATGTAATGCAACAAAAGCATCAAAAAATCTCAAAATAAACAGCTTAGAACTCTGTTAGCACCAATAATAACTACTGACGAATGTTACCAATACATATGTATGTTTATATACGACTATGTGGCTAAAATACTCGCACTAGAAAAAAGCAAAAAAATTATTTGACATCATAAGCAAATTGACTATATTCTTATTTATTTATTACTGAGTCAATTGCAAGATAAATTGATTGGGTGCACTGGCGAAAAAAATACTTTATAATGAGTATGCATATTCTAGGAAAAAAGTGAACTTGAGGGGGGAGGTTGGTTTAGAGGATTTTTTTGAGGATTTTTTTTGGGAAGGAAAGAAATAAGTGATTAAAGCAAAACTTCTAGTGTTTATAGTTATATACTTAAAAATCATTCACAAATTTTTTTGGATACGAAATTTTTGACAATCCACCTTTGGGAAGCGGCTTCCCGATGCATGTCGCATGTGCATTTCTCGGACGGTGGGCAGGAAGCAGGTCGCAATTTCTGTCGGAAACAAAAAATTCAAAAAGATTCATATTTTATAACAATTTATCTTCTAGTTAAACTAAGAAAATTTCAAAATAAATTGTAAAACTTTAGAAAAATTTTAAAAATTGAAAAAAAAGTAGTTTTGACCAAAAAATTTTTTCTTTATGTTGTTTAAAAATATGTTCAAACCTGCCTTTTTTAGTTTAACTAGAAGATAATTTAATATCAAAGTTAATAAACTTTGCCTTAATTCCATGCATCGTTTAGTTTTTTTCTATCCCGCTCGCCAATTAAGAAAAGTGGTAAAAATGAAAAACCGAAAAATCGTGCGTCAAAGCTTTCACTTTCTGCCCAATCGCTCATTATTTTTTAAGAGACTTAAGCAAAAAAAAATCGATTTTTTTAAGCTTCTAAATCAGGCTCCCCCCTTAATTAAAGTAAACACTAAGAAATTTGCTTTGATTACTATTTTAAATGCAATGCCATGGAGAGAATTTTAGGCAATTAGAAATATGCACGCTCGTTTGGCTTTCTCAATAACACAAATCAGCAATACAAAGCAGTATTTATGTGCAAGAACTGTGATCAACGTGATATGTACATTGAACTGCTAAAATTTTGTGTTTCTATATTTTTATATTTTTTTTTAATACAATTGTTGATTAGAATTAAATACAAGTACTAATTACTCCAAAGGTGGAATAGCATTCAAGTAGTTTTGTAGTAATTTGACGTTTTATTGAGCCATAATTCAACTTACTTGCTTGTGCTTGTCTTTTTCGCACAAAAAAAGCTAAAAGCTTGTCTTTTTCGCACCGTTATGATTATCTTGTCTTTAGTGAATAGTATTCAGAAACGGTATTCATCATTTCAACCAGTCTGACTTATATTGCTAACTTATTTTAGTATGTACTTTTTAAAAAATAATAAATGCTTTGTATTTTAAGACTATAAATATGTAAAACAAGCCAACCCTCCAACGAAATAATTAACCTGAAAGTTACTCATACGCCATGACTGATTGGTGTACTTTGGCCTCATAGTACACATATCAGGTTGTCAAATATCTTCTTCTCCGCCTTTTTGTGTTTTGAATTTCGCGCCTATGTATAAAACGCTATGAAGCTCGTATCTGGCAGTACTATACATCTTTGAAAGGTCTTGACATAACCTACAAAACGACGCTATGCATGATTAGTTTAGACATTGCGTTCAGCAGTTATGGACGTGTAAACATGGAGTTTACTTACGCCGGTATTCGCTATATTTTAAACTTTTCCTTCGTTAAAGGCAAATCCGCTAGAGAAACGTTCCATGGGATGTATGCTGGTTTCGGGGAGTGTACTCTATCACTTCGAACTGCGGAGGAAAGGCTTCGACGATTCAGAGTGGGTGAAAACGACACCATGGATAAGCCAGCTGGCGGAAGACCTGTGACGATGAATACCGATCAAAAACATCGGGTTAGACCGGCATGTGACATTTCGTGGCATTTCGTGACATCGCCGAGAAGATGGGCGTTAGTCACCAAAGCATTCTAAACCATCTGTAGAAGGCTGGATACACAAAAAAGCTTGATGTTTGGGTGCCGCATGATTTGACGCAAAAAAAACCTTCTGGACCGAATCAACACGCGCGATATGCTGCTGAAACGAAACGAACTCGACCCATTTTTGGATCTAATGGTGAATGGCGACGAAAAATGGATCACGTACGACAATATCAAGCGAAAACGGTAGTGGTGGAAGGCCGGTGAATCGTCCCAAACAATGGCCAAGCCGGGGTTGTCGGCCAGGAAAGTGTTTAGTGGGATTGGAAGGAAATTATCCACATTGAGCTACTCCCTTATAGTCACTCCCTTAATTCTACCATCTACTGTGAACAACTGGACCGCTTGAAGCATGTGATCGACCAGAAGCGTCCAGAATTGGCCAACAGAAAGGGTGTAGTGTTCCACCAATACGTCTGGCATTGTGACTCGTCGAAGCTATGGGAGCTCTGATGGGAGGTTTTATCGCATCCACCGTATAGCCCGTACATAGCGCCAAGTGATTACCACCTGTTCCTGTCCATAGCGAACGCCCTTGAGCCTTGTGAAAAGTGGCTATTCGATTTCTTCGCAAATAAGGAGGGTGGCTTCTGCATTGAGCAAAAAAGAGGAGATATTTGACAACCTTATATACAATATGTAGCTTTACAATACTCGAAGTTTCAGAGGGTAGAACGAGGTTACCTGATAGCTAGTATAAGTTTTTCATCTCTCTTTTATTTTACTTCTGTAACTTCTTATATGTAACCTTTGAATGATATACTACTTTTGTCACATTTTTTTCTGTTTATAAATTAGCCTGACAATAAAATGGATAATTAATTTATGGCATTTAAAAAAGAGTAAAGTTAACCGGATGTTAGAAAATTTTTATATTAGGGTTCACATTTCCGGTATTTGGGGGTTTAAGTAGTCATAGTTCTATTTAAAAATATTTGGTCACACATTGGCACAACTCAAAGGCGTTATTCGTAAAGATTTGTATACTAGAAAGAAAATTATTGTTTTATATATCTATCCCCTGTATTAAGTTGGTCACGATTTTTGTAACAAGAAACGAAAGAGACCTCAAAGAGTGTAAATATAAATGATCAGCATGACAAACTGAATCGATCTGAATCATTTCCGAGTGTATATATAGGAACTACTCCTTCAGTTGTTGAGATATCCATCCGAATTTTATATCTGCTCTTTTCTCAGCAATAAGCGGCTTACTGGTCAGAATAGCCAATTTCGGATCACTAAACCATGTAGCTGCCAAACTAACAGTAATATCGGAATTAAATGCTTGTATGGAAAGCTTTTTCGTTTGACGAAGTATCTATGTACAATATATTTGTTGTGCATTTTTAACTAGGCAATCTTCGAAGAAATGGTTAAGATCGAATCCTTATGCTATAAGCTAGCTAATATGAAAACAAACCGATCAAAGTTTTTGTAAAGAATATCTTTATATTTGTGAAGGGTATTATGGCTTCGGTGCAAGCGGCAGTAACATTTTTTATAAATAAATATGAGAAATATTTTTTCTAACCTCAATAGGTGCAACTACGTGCAAAATAAGTTTGCAAATATTATTAAAGCCATCTCACATTTGGATTTGAAAATTTTTGCCATTGAGCGATGGGGCATGCAACGGATTAATGTGCAATACTTATCTATTTTGCAACATTTGCTATTGACTAATTTGAAATTTTGTTGCAGCATAATTCAATAACTTGGGCTAATGGCTATAGCAAGCCTTAGTTGATTAACCCTCTGTTTAAATTAAGGAGTTTATTTTTAAAAATAAATTTTGAATTATTTGTTTTTTTTTTTTCGTGTAAATTAAGCTGCTTTTAGAATAAAAAATGAAATTATTATAATTTTTTTTTTAATCATTTTGAATCTAATATCTGTAATGAATACTCTTCAACAGCGGTTTGCTCGACTTCAACCATGCCCATTTTTATTACGAACTCATTCTTTTCAATAATTTTTCAATAAATTTTAGTTTCTTAGTATTTCAAGACTACGATTACATATGTATGGCTTTGTCGTAGAGAGAAAGCCATTTGTATATACAACAAATTAATTTATCTAAAAGTTGCTCATACGCCGTGACATTGATACAATATTATACACTGCAGTCTTTTGTTTACTAGACTGAACGTCGAACATGTACCAAAGGGTTAACGATAGATCGTCATTTATCATTTATTTTGCTTTCACCTCCCCTTTTTGCACAACATACTACTTTTGTAACATTTTCCACTTTAATTGATTTATGACCATCAAGCACATTTTCGTCGATTAATTAGCTAGCACCATGCTGTTCTACACATCTAAATATATGGTAACTAGTGGGGATGTATAAAATTAAAAATAAAACTGTCTTCCGGTTTAAACAGTTAGTTTATTCTAGCAGTGCTTTGATAATGGCTTTGTTCATCTAGTGGTTGAGCGTAGCATGTAAATATAAGCGACGTAGATATAGAGTTATGTATATAAAAATTATTAAGATAATGCCATAAGTTAAGTTTCGGGTAAAATTCCAACTAATCAAGCGATAATATAAGTAAAAATGTTGATGTCCTGATTAATATTGTGTAAAAATATACGAGATTTGTACAAAAGCTATAGGTAATTTTGAAATTTAACAGGACACATATATTCGATTTTTGATTGTTTTATTGCGTTAATATATGTTGATACTCATATCAGTTACTTATGCTGACAACGCGGGGCATTTTGAGTTTTAAGTTAATACTTGCCAGTTATTTTGCTTGAATGTGCTTTGTTTTCTCTTCGATTTTTGTTTAATACAAAGAATAGATTAAAGGATCTGTATAAAATTTAGTGTGAAAAACAAAATTAATTGAGCTACATTGTACAAAATCAACGTTTATCGCTGGTACAAAATGTTCTCAGAGAAATGTCTAAGGAACTAAACAAATCTATTGGCCCGTGGTATTCGATTTTAAGCAATAATTTGGATATGAGTTGGGTCGCTGCGAAGTTTGTGCCAAATTGCTCACTTTAAACCAAGAACAGCGCCGCATTAACGTTGCTCAGGAGATGTTGGACTCTGCCGTGACGACCCAAATCTGAGCAGAGGGTCATAACTGGTGATGTGAAAACTAAAACTCAATTATCTCAACAAAAGCTGTCGCATGAGGCAACACCGAAGAATGCGCGCCAATTTAAGGCGAATGTAAAGATTTTGTTAACAGTTTTATGCAATTGCAGGCGTGCCCTGCGTAATGAGTTCTTACCAAAGGGTTGTACGATAATAACATCTTCGAAGACTGCATTCCCGACTTATATATATACATTTACTTAAGTGTCCTGCTATTAGTGATAATAAGATCCACAGAAACCTATTTCATTTAAACTATTTAGTTCAGTTATTTAGCAAAAAATTTTTGGCGCGTCACACTTTGTTAATGAAAGCAAACAAGTCTACTTGAAATTCTTGAAACGCAACATATTCCACTGCAAAACTGTCATATGAACCCACACTCACACGGAGTGCCGAAATGTCTGGATATACCTTTTATTTTGTTGGTGCTAAACCAATTATCAACGTGTTGACATTTTCTCTTTGGCTGTCGTAGAAGCCTATTTTAAAACTATCACTTTGCTCACAGCCACCCACACCCGGCATCATGCTCTGTCATCACTGTCACCCACTACATTCACAATGCTATGTATTTTGATCTTTTGTTCCCGCTTTGCTTATGAAGCGCATGCTCCTCCAAGCGTTACATCCACGTTTTGACAACAAACATATTTTTCAGGCTTATTCCACCACAGCTTTAATATCTTCTTATGTGAATAAAGTACCTTCTACGTGTGAGATAGCTGATTTTGTGACATATTTTTCTTTCTTGTCTTAAAATATCGGTGTTGAGCTGGTTAACTAGCAAGCAATGAACCATGAAAGAGGAGACTAACCTATCAGTAAAGCCAGCAAGCACACGCACACGAAGATACTACGAACGGATAGCAATCCTCAAGGTGAATATTTACATATTTTATATTCTGGAAAGCCACTATTTCTCAACAGTCAACATACGTATACGCACACTCTGCCCAGGAACTTGCCCTTAAAAGTAGCAGCACGAAGTCAGAGTTTACTTTGCGGAGTTTCACCATGCGTAGCACACGTGCTCACACGCAAAGCCACAACAATCGTCCGCTCTAGGCTGTCGTCTACGTACCGCCTGCCCACACCACAATCTCACATCAACAACATTTATACTAAAATAGTGACAAACGTTACCTGGTTTTTAGTTGTTGTCGTTTGTTGGTTCCCATTCAGATTTTATTTGGCTTGTAAAGCATTTTGTCGTCATTTTCCCTTCGGGTGCAATTTGGTTTTGATTTGATGTGTCTTACATATGAAATCTTAATCTCGGATGTGTGTTAGGAAACTGAACCTGTTATCCAGCTTGCTTATAAATATATGCCTTTAGAAGTGCGTTTGCGTATGTCTGTTTTGTAATGTTTGTGCAGGAGATTTGATTAAAATGAGCAACGCATGTAAATGAGCAACATTTGCTGAAACAATTACTGGAGATGAAAAGGAGAATTAGGCATGAAAAATTGTGACTAAATTAGAGTTGATTGAAGAAATTGTAAGTGGCATGAAATATAAACAAACCTTTTCTTTTTATGCTCTCAATTACATGTTGAACTATATGTATAAATTTTTTTCTTTCAACGGTTGTCCCTAGAACCTAAAACTAAACGAGATGGTTGAATAGCCACTTCTTTCAACGGTTGTCCCTAGAACCTAAAACTAAACGAGATGGTTGAATATCAATCATTTTTCAAAAAAAAAGAGAAAATGCACAGTTGCTTATAAGCTGGAATGATTTTTTTTTTTTACTTAATTAGTCATATCGACTATGTTAGTTTTTGGCCTGACGTATTAACGCCTTTGCGACTCTCGTTTCGTTCAGCTTTTAATAATCGCTTCGTCAATGTTTCGTTTACTTGCCTCCTAAACAGGAAACACGCTCTACCTCAGGTTTTTTACCGCCGATTCTCGCTTCGAAAGCATTTTTCCCACGAACATCTCTCTCAACTCTAACAAAATAACCAAAACTTCGCAGCCGCTGATTGGCGAAAACGGTAGTCGTCGTCAACACATAAACGCGCTAAAATCTTACGAACAACTTTTCTCTCTTCTGACAAAATCTTTCTTGTAGAGATCTCGTTCAGTTTGTATGACAGCAAAAAGCTATATTAATCCCATATCGGTGGTTCCGGCAAATGAGCAGATACGAGTATTTGGGGAGCAAAGGACGTTTACAAAGTTTCAGATCGATATCCGAAGGACTAGTTTGCGTATATACTGACAGATGTTTCTATACTCATAACACCTGGCTAGGATATAAAAATGGATTCTGAAGTAAAAATACGGTCTTAACCTTTTCTCTTAATCGTCTACTTACTATACTCAATATAAAAAATTTACATTCGAAAGTACCAATGGTATTACAAATATCTACAAAACGACGACATAAATGTTACCTATAGGAAAATGTATATACTTTCCTAAACATTTTAATACCATATTATCACATGCTTAATTGGGTTAACTTTAAAGTAAATATTTACATTATTAAAATTTGTCCAATTTCTGCAGTGTAGTACAGTTATTTGGGTACTAAAAATTAATATAAGCAACATTCGGCTTCCATAGTTATTATGATTTTCTATTATTTGCTCTTTTCACCGCTACCATTCGCCATTCACTGTTGTTGCTGACATCCTTCTTTATTCAAAATACCCATCTGGCAACGCTGTAACTTTTAACAGCGCTGACAAATCGGCTAATGTCATGCCGCGTTAGAAGCGTCATTCGAAGACAATTTATACCATGGGACAGTACACTCCAAAAGAACGCGCTGAAATTGTTCAGCTTTATATTCAAAATAACTTTTCAATTGTTTTAACTCAACGTGCGTTTCGCAAAAAAAATAAAGTGAAAAGTGCTCCAGTTAAGAACACAATTAAGTCTTTATACGCAAAATTTGTGAACACCGGTAATCTCAGTAATGCCAGTCATGCATCCAGACAACGCACAAGACGTTCTGATGAAAATATCGAAGCTGTACGAGCCAGTATTGAGGAGACTCCATCGACATCGAGTTATCGCCGCTCTCAGGAATTAGACATCTCTCGCACCACTCTCCGACGCATAATTCATAAAGATTTGAAGATGTTTCCATATAAAATTCAAATGGCACAAAAACTAAACCCAGCTGATTATCCGCGACGCCTTAATTTTGGCAAATGGGCCATCGAAATGGCTGAAAACGAACTTGACTTTTGGCGAAAACTCATCATGTCAGACGAGGCACATTTCTCGTTGAATGGAGGCGTAAACAAGCAAAATTGCCGATTTTATGCCACCGAAAATCCTCAATTAATTGAAGAACAGCCTCTTTACGACCAAAAAGTAACAGTTTGGTGCGGTGTTTGCGCGAATATGATCATCGGACCGTATTTTTTCGAAGACGATGATGGAGCCACGACAACAGTCAATGGTGAGCGTTATCGAGCCATGATAACGGATTTTGTGATACCCATTATTCGCGAAAATGACATGGATAACTTCTGGTTTCAACAGGACGGGGCTACATGCCATACAGCTCGACCAACAATCAATTTATTGCGACCATTTTTCCCCGGGCGATTGATATCGAAAAATGGTGATGTTGACTGGCCACCGAGATCACCAGATTTGACGCCACCAGACTTTTATTTGTGGGGTTATTTGAAATCCAAGGTATACGCTAATAAGCCAAAGACCTTAGCTCAACTGAAAGCCAACATTCGACGTGAAACAGCCGCCATATCATCCGAAACATTGGCCAAAGTCATGGAAAATGTCGAAAAAAGAGTGCATTTAGCTGTCAAAGCTAAAGGTGCTCATTTACGCGATCTAATTTTTAAATATTAGCTGAAACAAATCCCCTTGGACCAAAATAAATTATTTTTGAAATGAACAAAAAACATTGTTTTTTTTTGTTTTTTTTTTTTTAGAAACAAATGGGTCAACTTTAAATGGCCTACCCTGTACCTTACGCCCTCTTTTTTTCACAAATTACTGCATATTATGTAGTTCAAGCTAGTAATATGTATTGTTTTTAGTTGGCAAAATACGTAAAGGAATATGTGATCAATCGAAGTCATGGTAATGCATTATTCTAAAATATGCTTTACTGGGTATGCCACATTTGTTTCTGAACTACAAGCAATACGCAGAAGTTATTTATTAAACAATTTTTAGCATTGCTGAAAAGTTGACATTCCTTGTATTGATGAAAATAGAAATTTTTTTTGCTTACATAGACCCGACTGTCAGGTGAACCCGAAAACTTTATATAGGGTGATTTTTTAAGAGCTTGATAACTTTTTAAAAAAAAAAAAACGCATAAAATTTGCAAAATCTCATCGGTTCTTTATTTGAAACGTTAGATTGGTTCATGACATTTACTTTTTGAAGATAATTTCATTTAAATGTTGACCGCGGCTGCGTCTTAGGTGGTCCATTCGGAAAGTCCAATTTTGGGCAACTTTTTCGAGCATTTCGGCCGGAATAGCCCGAATTTCTTCGGAAATGTTGTCTTCCAAAGCTGGAATAGTTGCTGGCTTATTTCTGTAGACTTTAGACTTGACGTAGCCCCACAAAAAATAGTCTAAAGGCGTTAAATCGCATGATCTTGGTGGCCAACTTACGGGTCCATTTCTTGAGATGAATTGTTGTCCGAAGTTTTCCCTCAAAATGGCCATAGAATCGCGAGCTGTGTGGCATGTAGCGCCATCTTGTTGAAACCACATGTCAACCAAGTTCAGTTCTTCCATTTTTGGCAACAAAAAGTTTGTTAGCATCGAACGATAGCGATCGCCATTCACCGTAACGTTGCGTCCAACAGCATCTTTGAAAAAATACGGTCCAATGATTCCACCAGCGTACAAACCACACCAAACAGTGCATTTTTCGGGATGCATGGGCAGTTCTTGAACGGCTTCTGGTTGCTCTTCACCCCAAATGCGGCAATTTTGCTTATTTACGTAGCCATTCAACCAGAAATGAGCCTCATCGCTCATCGGACACGGACGCGAAACACATTTCGAACCGAACACTGATTTTGGTAATAAAATTCAATGATTTGCAAGCGTTGCTCGTTAGTAAGTCTATTCATGATGAAATGTCAAAGCATACTGAGCATCTTTCTCTTTGACACCATGTCTGACATCCCACGTGATCTGTCAAATACTACTGCATGAAAATCCTAACCTCAAAAAAATCACCCGTTATTTAGTGTTGCATATGACATAAGTACATATGGGCAGAGAGAAGCATTAATCCATATTTCTTCAAAACAATGTTACAGTCCCTGAAGAATCTCACAGACTTTTTCATACCTGAATTGAAAGATGTTGGTGTAGACGACCTTTAGATCGAGCGAGACGGCCAACGAAACAATCAATTTATTGAGGAAAATTTTTGGTGAGCCTGACACGATTGAAGGAAATATTCGGTGCGTTAAGCAGTAAGACATATGGATTCAACTGCCGAAAAAGTAGTCGTTAATTAGATATTACTATGTAAAAGTACTTAAATTACTTTATCTAGATTTGACAAAATTCTCAGTTTTGAAAATTAAAGTCAAGTGGCGTATCACATTCGGGTGTTTACAAAGGCGAAGTGAAAAAATTGTTTTTATGCACAGCTCAGACACTTCGCGTTCTTTCAGAAGATTTTCCCTTGACTTTGTTTTCATAAAACTTCTTCACTGTCTTGTTGTTGTTCTTAAAAACTTCAAAACTTTCTGATTTTTTGACCCGTTAACAAAAACATTGAAAATGCAGCCAAGAAAACAGATTTAGAAGTTTTTGTCGGTACCAACAACAACAAAATGGTAAGAGATAGCAACAACTATTGCGAGCTAACCCTTGGCAGAGAATATGAATGCTGCAAAGTGGAAAGCTATTGACATAAATTAGTCCGTCAAGTTTGACTGCTAGCGTTTTTCGCTCACCTCGTCAGCAGTTAAAAATGTGGTTTTCTTAGCTTTAAATTTATATATGCCTGTCCACATAAACATCTCTACATAAGAGTTATTGTCATTTTTATAATGTTGTTGCTTATAAGCAATTTAAGCGGTTATTAAACTTTCTTTTTGCATAAAAATAATTTGTCCTGCTATAAGTTCTGTTACAAGTTCAGGCCGTTTTAAAAATCAAAATATAGTAGATTTTTTAATAAATTATATCTTATTTAATAATGAATATACTGAATGAGCGATGGAAGAATATCTCTTTCGAATGTTAGCTGCGGCTACGTCTCACTGTCACTATGCATTGAGTTTAATTTTGGATGACTCGTTCGAGAATTGATAACTGCTGAATGATAAGGTTAATGTTTTGCTCCAAGGCCTGAATGAAATGGAAGCTCTTGATTATTTTCGTATTGCCGATTGTGTTAATCATAATTTGAGCAAAGTTGAACAATTTGTGAACGTTGTTCAGGCGTAAGTCTTTCCGTGATGATATGCCAAACAATACTGAACAAAATTAACATGACAGCTTAACAATACTCAGACATGATCTATCAAGAATGGCTATTGAAAAAAGTACGTCTACTCAGATCACCCGTTAGTATAGTCTGCATTATGACCAATTTAAGAAATTAATCAATCATTCATGGTAAAAATTGATTTATCTTTTAATAGTAGCCCTTCATGTAATTGGAAATGAGGCTTATGTCTGAGAGCTTTCGATTACAATAGAGAAAAGGCTATATCGGCAAGAACATGGCAAGACCCTACAGAGCTGATCTTTATACCAAAGCCTAACGTCGGTTCACCTGAACTCGTTGGCTAATAAAAAAAATATATGAATGCATAAATTTGCAGACATCGTCAGAATTTTCCGCTTAAATAACATTCAGGAATGCAGTGCGCCACAATGCGATTAAAATGTAAGCACGTAAAATATAGCAAAGTGCACGAAAACTATTCCCACATGTGTTTTGTAGTGCAAACCAGTATGCAAAACTGAAAATTTGTGCAGGCTGCTCTCCGCAGCCAAAAGGTAGGAAGCGTGCATGTTTTCATAGGCGTACAACAGTACTTATATAGTATATGTTCGAACAGTTAGTATTTTTCGACTATTTTGCATAACCACCGCTTCCGAACAGGCTTATTGCCCTGGTGTGGTACTTCCGATCAAATGTTAATATATGGATGAGTGAGATTTTGCAATGCAACATTTATAAAACATTGTGCATAATTTTGCGGTAACATAACAAAAAAAATGTACATATATACATATATCATATTTGTATATGAATTCTTTATGGAAAATCTATCGTCTATTGTGTTTGAGTTTGCTTGGCATTCCCTTAATCCACTGTAATTAGTATTTAAATCTGCTAGCAGTTCAAATTGACTTTTTGCTTAAGTTGTCTAAAAATTTACGGCTGGTTCCAAGATTAAACTATATATTTTCGAATCGTTAAGTCGTTTAAGTTTTTAAAAAAGTATATATTTCGTATTTGCTATTTTCTAAAGAACGTCTAATGTAACTTTACCTTGGTAACAAACCAACTTAAAGACTTTAAAAGGTATAAACTTCAGAACTCTTAAATATTTCTTTGTATCTTACTTCAAGTTACATACATATAAATAAAGCATTACGCCCCTTTTAGTCTTGCATCTAAATGTCAAGTTCTCTTAATATTATTTTCACAGGAACTAAAATAAAACAGTGTCGCTTAAGTGCAGCGATTAGGAACAAATTCATATCACCGGCAACTGAAGCTAAGTAAAGCGAAGCAAGGCATGGTAGAAAACATGTCTGCATGCAGAGCGAGGTTTGAAATTTCCTCCAACTCAGATTAAAATGAAAAGCGCCTGTGCAGACTGTTTCACGCGCAGTTGAATTGCAAAAAGAAAATAGAAGTAAAAGTAAAGAAGGCTGGTCGCCGATGAAGTGGCTCTACCATTGTTGATGTTGCTTTTGTTGTTACTTCATGACTAGATTTCAAATTTAGATTTGTTGGACAGAAAGTGAGCAGTTTGAGTGAAATGTTTTTAGAGTACAGTATTAAGTTAAGCAGTTTAACAGCGCAAGTTTATTAATTTTATTTTTTTATTTAGCATCTCAAATTTTCCTTTGTTGCTGTAATCCTTTAGAGTTTTTAAAATATTCTTAGGTTTTATCAAATGTTTCTACATCAAAGATTATATTGGGTAGTCGAAAAAGTCTTTTCGTGTTTATAATCAAACTTCAAGTTATTTTTTTTTTATATTTATACTAACAAATAAATAAATAATAAATAAATATGTAGCATTTTGGTCGACCACTTTTTGCCATATTTCCGCTAAAAACATTATTCCATCCGTATAAAACTTTCATCAGTGTAAATGAAACTCACAAATACACAAAATATATTTATTTGATTCCACAGGGACATCATATGTACAACCTTACATGTTAAATGTCCTCTGTCGGAAACGAGTAACCACAATGTTTTCCAATAAGAGTGATATGATTTCTAAAAAAATACAGTAGTTGTTAAGAAATTGCAAATGATTTTTATTTAATGTGAAGCACAATCGGATTAATTATGGTAAGTTCTGAATATAACATCTCACAAATGACCTCCATGACTTCTTCTGCAGGAACGAATTCGATAAACGCAATTTTCGAGTAATTTTTCCACTAAACTAAAACATATGTATGTCATGAATACAACGTTCCTTATTGGCTTCTAAAGCTTGAACAGAGTCTGGTTTATTGTTCAAGACCAATTACTTCAAATAACCCCACAAGAAGTATTCTAAGTGTGCTAAATCACAACTTCTTGGAGGCTACACAGTGTATCTTCAAAGAATTGAATCTCCAAATATTTCAGTTGTTCTCAGAATAATTCAGTTGTTGAACGGTGAGGCACGTAGCACCGTCTTGTGGAACCAGATGTTGTCAAGATCAGCTTCTTCCAATTGTGGTAACTAAAGAATTATACCGATCTTCATTGACAGTAACATTGTTACCAACTTTATTTCGAAAGAAGTAAAGACCGATGATTCCGTGAGACCAAAAACCACACCAAACTGTCAATTTAGGTGCTCAATTTTGTTATACAAAGTTTACACGTGATGTTAAGAGCACCGAAAATGGTGAACGCGATTGTTACGGTGGAAAACAACACAAAAGTCCACAAAGTAATTAGGGGTGACCTTAACGCGAAGTTGCTCAAGATAGCAGGCACTTTACAGATATCAGCTGAATATGTACAACATATGCATATATAACATCATATAATATATTTGGGTATGGGAAAGCTCTGTGCAAAGTGGGTGCCCTTCGAGCTGCCTTTTGGCCACAAATTACCACAAGTTGATGATTCGAAACAGTGTTTGGAGATGTTCAAGCTTAATAAACCCGATTCTTTGCGACCATATCTGACAATGCATCAAACTGTCTCCATCATTTACTCCGATCCAAAAAGTGGAAGAACGCAAAAATCGGTTGGCATGTTTATAGCGTTTGTTTTTTTGGGATGCGCACGAAATTTAATAAGTACCTTGTAAAAGGAAGGCCCACCAGCAACGACAAGTATATAGCGTTATTGAACAGTTTGGAGGACAAAATCGCCGCAAAACGGATGTAATGAATGAAAAAGAAAATGCCCTTTCACCCAGACACCGTGTCTTACGTCACTAAAACCAATGGCAAAAATCCTGTTCTTCAGATCTCAAAAGACTGCTCGCTGAGAAGAGAATTTCATGGAATGAAGTGGTAGTCGGGGAAAAGTAAGCCTATTTTGAAGCAAAGGCCAATTGTACTATAGCAAGTAAGGAAGGGATAAATTCTGGTGCAACGGGACATTTTATACTCTTGCATTCTGGCGGAATTAAAGAAAAAGAAATACATTCAAATGCAAAACGTCAACTCAAGTATCGGAATAATTATTTGTAGTATATTAGAGTTGTGGTGGTATTTAACCGATTTTATCTATTTTGCCAATACCACATCGTATTAACATGCCACATAGTAATAAAATGTTCCCTGAGTTTTAGTAAAATACCTCACATACCCTCACCAATCTAATGGAGTAAAGTCAGCCGGATGTTCGAAAATTCTGATGTTGCTTGGATGGGAACAGGTCAAATTTTCGACCAGTTTTATCGATTTCTGTACGACAGACACACAATTTTTAATTCTATTTGATTACATCACGTTTCAGTATATAAATACAAGTATAAACTCAGCACATATAACGAAATAAAACTTTGCACGAATAGTGCCTTTGAAAAATGCCACCAAAACTGTTTATCTGTTATGTATACCCCAGTACTTATGGTTGACCTTTTGTAGCAAATATCTATAAATATTAATATTTTGCTTAGTTGGTAGGACAGTCCTTATTTTTATACCAAATAAAAGCGCGATCTGTCAACCAAATTGGTTTGCGATTTTTACAATGGATCAAAATACCAAACAAAGAATTTGTCTCACATTTTGTATTTCTAACCAGATTATATAAAATATAATATAATATAAAAAAGGCTTACAGTAATTCGGTTTTATTAAAACCACAAGCCTACGAGTATTACAAATGCTACAAAGCCATACCTCGTTCTTCGAACTCTTCAAATTATGAAAATACTAAAAACTTTAAAGATATGAAGCTTGAAAATAGTCAGGCAAGTGTTAAAGAGAAGGCAAGACAGCTCGACATATTTTGGGTATGCTCGACTCAAAATTTTTTCAAGAGGAGTGCGATTGTAACCGAATTCAAAGTCAAAACCGCAATGAATACCATCGATCAACCACCTTTGGCTCCCTTTGATTAGCCTATTTTTATTTGGTTATATTGAGGATATGGAGGATATGAGAAAAACGTCAACCAGGAAATCAGAAATTTAGGGTTTAAAAAAGTCATGACCCGATTGGGCCGTTTTTAAAAAGTAAGGCGAAATATCTGTAAACCAATATTTGTGCAGAGTTATTACAGTTATGTTTTGATAACACTATTGAATTATCTTATATATAAAAATGAATCGCAAAATGTGTTGGTAAGCGCATAACTCAAAAACGCCTGGACCAATTTCGCCAATTCTTTTTTTTAAAATGTTCGGTGAGTCGCAAGGATGGTTTTTACGGCAAGAAAAGTTCGAATATTTGCCGGGAACCCCTAAAAACAGCCTTTTCTTTTTTCCATACAAACGAATGAATGTTTGTTTGTTAGTAGCGCTAAGGGAACGACTGAACCAATCTTGATGAAATTTTCAGAGAATATTCTGTGTGTATCGGGGAAGGTTTGGAAATAAAAAAAACCGTATGCTTTTCGTGAGGAAAAGTCGGAAAATTGGACAGTTCCAAAAAGTTATTTTTTTCCAGACAAATTTTTTTTTTTAATTTTTTTGTTTTGTTTTTCAATTATTTGAATCGTTCAAATTTGTCGTTTGCTTCAAAAATTTTTGAAAATTATTCAGTGAAAGCGTTATGTATGTCGCACACAAAGTGATCAATTTCAGATTGAAATTTGTTACGATGCCACGAAGTGGTCGCGCTAATATCGGTCGGCGTCACACCAAGGCACATGAACGAGTATTTCCAGGATGCGGTGACATAGTACGTGCAGTATTATAGATCGCGGTCAATCATCAAGCGATCGTCACGATGTCACAGCACGACTTTTCAAACAATAGTTACGATGTTCTTCTTTGGATGGTGGATAGTGGTTCCACCAGATCAAATTGATGAAATCATTTCTGCGGAAATTCCTGATGCAGAGAAAGATCCATTATTATACGAAGTGATGAAAACGAATATGGTTCATGGACCTTGCAGACACCAAAATCCCACTTCGGTTTGTATGTCTGACAATAAATGCACAAAACGGTATCCACGTGCTTTTCTTTCGGAACACAAACTAGAAATGATGGATATCCACTCTATCGGCGTCCAGACGACAGTGGCAGAACATTCAGCATTCAATTTAGAAGAGTGAATATCGAAGTTGACAACACATGGATCGTACATATTCACCATTATTGTCTAATTCACATTCAAAAATTATATCAATGTTGAGTATTGCAGTTTGGTGTAATCGATAAAATACGTTTGTAAGTAGATCACCAAAGGAAGCCACATGGCGGTTATTGGTCTTGAACGATACGGTCGATACGTGAGCTGCACTACAGCGCTTTGTAGGATATTTACTTTTGCAATTCATGAATGATTTCCGAGTATTGTGCGTCTCGCAGTTAATTTGGAGAACAGCCAAAGAGTGTATTTCAACCCAAGGGATACTGTACAAAAAATTGGAAATGGGTTAATTCCGGTTGATACTTCACGAAATATGAACTCATCACGAATGTTCGGGCATTGGCCAAATTATCGTAACTACGATTCCTGAAGTGCTCGCGCAATGTTAGCTACCAAAAATGCCAATGTTGTTGACTTAAACTGGAAGATTCAAAGTCAAATTCCGGGAGACTTGCGCTCAGACAAATCGATCGATCGCCGTAAATTATCCAGTGGAATTTCTAAATTCTTTGGAGAGGCTTGATATGGACCCGCATTATTTACGTCTCAAAGTTGGATCTGTCGTTATTATGTTTCGCAATCTGCAAGCGCCGAAACTGTGTAATGAAATCCGACTGATTGTGATGAAGCAGCCATCAAATACAAAGGGCAGAATGCTTGATTCAACGAGTTTCTTTGAATTCCAACGATTTGCCATTTCAGTTCAAACATATTCAGTTTCTAGGGAAAAATGCATTTGCGATTACAATCAACAGGACACAAGGATAGTCGCTAGAGGTGTATGGCATAAATCTGGAAATGCTATGTTTTTCATACGGCCAAAATTACGTGGCGTGCTTACGAGTTCGAAAACTATCTTCTCTGTAGATTTACGCACCGGAACAGAAACCAAAAAATACTGTTTATCAAGCTGCGTTACATTGAAAAAAAAGAAATGATAAATTTAACCTTCTTTTCATTTCAAAACACAGAATTTCACGCAGGAAAACGGCTGCGGGGTCAGCTAGTATTCTATAAAATGGAAAAAAAGCAGATGGAATTTAACAGAATTTTTAAATTGTTATACAAAATTAATTCCAACGCACCAATTCGGGTTTCGTGAAAAACATAGCACGATAGAGCAAGTAAACAGAATTACTAACGAAATAAGAAAAGGGTTTGAGCACAGAGAGTACTGTTCAGCTATATTTCTAGACGTGGCTCAGGCGTTTGATAAGTTGTGGCATGAGGGCCTTTTACATAAGATTAAAGAGATTATACCTTCAGAATTATATAGAACATTTGAGTTTTATTCAAAAAATAGAAAATTTGTGGTAAAAGTGCGAAATTTCATATCTGATGAACGACAGATAAGGGCTGGTGTACCCCAGGGCAGTGTTTTAATCCCAATACTATACATCATATATACAGCAGATCTTCCAACAGCTAACAATGTATTAACT
This sequence comes from Bactrocera zonata, assembly GCA_037783105.1. Taxonomy (NCBI): domain Eukaryota; kingdom Metazoa; phylum Arthropoda; class Insecta; order Diptera; family Tephritidae; genus Bactrocera; species Bactrocera zonata. The sequence continues at coordinate 688,050 of JBAWJQ010000866.1, read as the reverse complement.
TTAACCGTCACAAATGCCACATACTAATAGCATCAAAAATATTAGTGGAGCACTTCAGTTCTCTCAAGGAATGGCTAGTCAACTGACGTATAAATGTGAATGAACAAAAGTGTAAGCATATTACGTTTTCGCTTAGACCAAAAGTGTGTCCGGCAGTAAAAATAAACAAAATGCATTTTAGTACCCTAAGCGCACGAAGTAACATATCCTGGTATTCACCTAGATAGAAGGCTCACGTGGAGAACACACATTTCTAGTAAAATAACTTGTATGAAGATAAGAGCAGCAAACTTAAATTGGCTTTTAAATAAGAACTGCAAACTTAGTCTAGACAACAAAGTGCTTTTATGTAATGCGGTCATAAAGCCGATTTGGATGTATGGCATTCAAATGTGGGGTCACGACCTGTGTAACTAATATAGATATAATACAAAGGTTCCAATCAAAAATGCTTAGAACAATCACGTGTTCACCATGGTACATGCGCAATGAAAATAACCATAAAACCTTGGTATTTCTATGCTAAAGAAAAAAATAGAAGACAGCAGAATTAAATATATATCTAAACTCCGAGATCACCCAAAGCCTTTGAAAAATGCTTTGGTACATTCTTGCGATCAAACACAAGAAGAGATATGCTTGCGTACTAAAGAGCAACGTATCACCAAAACAGCTCAATCTCTTACTTGAGGTTGTCTAGTTTTTAAATAAATTTAATATTTTATGACCTATTGTTAGGCTTTTAAAACAAAAAGCAGATTCAATAAATAAAATGATATTGCAAACAAAAAATTTTTTAATGTGATTATTGGCTTGGGTATATTACGTTTCGTGAATTGCGGTTAACGGTTTGCGGCGGCCATTCAACATTCAAATTGCGAATACCACAATTTCCTATACAACCTCTTCCCCTACAATCATCTTCTGTAACTGCTGCTGATTCATGTTTCGTTTCCGTTATTATTTATGTACGTACTCTTATATGAGTGTGTTCGAAATAATATTTTAATGCAACACAGCGGTTACATATTGAGATTTTAATAATATCGCTACTGCAACGAATTAAATATTTTTTTGCGCTGTCTATAAATATTCATTTGGTGAATTTATAACTAGAAATGCAACTCAGCATAATAATGGCGCAGTCTATTAATAATGAAATCTGCGGCAATTGCGGTTTCAATCAAAATTTCTATTTGTTAACACTTTGAAGTTCAAAATTAAACACAGATATTTACTTATTCAACAAATTACGCTGCAATATCTAATATCTGGTTTGACAAATATTTGCTGCGAAGCCATAATTATTTGCGGTTTTGAAACTACATATATGTTTTTTTTTTTTAATAAATGCTTATATACATGCTGTACAGTGCATATCATGCCTAGTATTTTGCAAGTTAATTTCAAAACTAGTCATGATATTTTTTGGATCATTTACTTATAAACATCTTATTTTCCAACTCTTTCCTTTTTATCCGGCTGAACGGAGGAGCGTGTTATAATCCACCGCGCATAAATTGCATACCTCCGAACCCACATTTCCCATTTTCTGAAATTTGTGTCTTAAGAGTAGATGCCCTGTGGTGACCCCCACAATGTTGCTAAGTTCCCTTTTGCATAAGAGTTGGAGCTTTTTGGTCTGTCCACTATCACCAGTAGCCCAAAATTACTTTTTTGGTATGCCCTGTGTTGCTTCTGTCCCAAGACCTGAGGTATACCTCAAGATTCCAAAAAGCCTTGAAGGAGCTGAATTAATTATATTAAGGGGATTGTGTCTCCAGCTGCTCCCGAGTGGGTCAGTTCGTAATTTCCTTCTATTCCTAAATGGCCGGGTACCCAGATGATATTTACTGGGTTACCTATGAAAAGTCCAGTAAATCTAATAAATATCTGTTTGCATAACCTAACGCAGTGAAACATTGGTGCTACGGACCGCTTGACTGTCAATTAGAATATTCATGAACTTGCTGGTTTGAGTAGAAACCCACTTGAAAACTTCTGTTATGCCCACATTTCCTGAATGAAATACCGAATTGTAGTCCATTATTTGGAAGCTGCATTTTGTGTAGGGATTACTATAGAGGTTTTATACGGCACTTTTTCGTCAATGCCGTCCACCACACGAATGCATCATACGTTAATAGGGAGTGAATCACACTTGCATACAGCTAATAGACCATGTGGGGTCGTAATTCTCGCTTTACGGTATTGCATCTTCTGAAGGAGTTCCAGACTCGAAGGCTTTGCTTTCAATATATTCTCTTTATGTGCCAAGTTAGGCGATAAGCTTCATCCCTGAGCAGATGTCTGCGAGGAAATGTAAAGCCAAGAGGTAGGATGCGGGGTACCATAAGTGATTTGGTGAGCGATATTTACACATTGCTCATCACATGGTTTAACTATTGATTAACATATGACTATTGTCAAAAGAAGCAATAACTGATAACAGTGCAGCGCTGCTAACATTGTTGAATTCACCTTTCACGTCAATGCTTCATAACCATGGCTGTTGACCTCTTTATGCTATCTACGTGACCATAGAGGTCATGTGTACGGAGGATGGTGTTATGTGTAGAAGTTCACGCAAGTGAGGAAAGTTCTCTGATCGCCATTCACTTGGGAGTGGCCAGAAACGATTCTTTTACATATGACTCAAGCAGCTCATGACTTCCGGTCTTTAACCGAGCATCCTCTGGGTAGTCTAAGAACATCCGTTTGAAGACGATCTAAAGTAAGAAGGCGGAACATACCCTCCGAAGGGTATGTTGGGACCCGCCACGTAAAAAAACCATCCAATGAAAAGGAACAGAAAGACTCGGATGAGTAACCCCCCTTTTGATGACAACCATGTCAAACGAAATAAGGACTATGAATTGAGGGCATGCACCTTGAATGTCCGGTCCCTTAATTGGGAAGGTGCCGCTGCCCAGCTAGTTGATGTATTTGTGAAAATATAGGCTGATATCACCGCCGCCCAAGAAATGCTATTGACGGGACAAGGACAGAGCCGAGTAGGTCCTTGTGGCATTTACTACAGTGGCTATATAAAGGAGCGCAAGGTTGGTATGGGTTTCGTGGTGGGAGAGAGACCCCGTCGCCGAGTACTATAACTCACTCTGGTGAATAAATGTCTAGCCACAATCCGCATAAAAGCGAGGTTCTTCAATCGCTGATTTGCGCCCACGCCCCGACGGAAGAGAAGGACGATGTGACCAAAGATGCCTTCTGTGAGCGCTTGGAGCACACCTATGAGAGCTGCCCCTGCCACGATGTCAAAATCGTGCTTGGCGACTTTAACGCCAGAGTGGTCAAAGAAAGCATCTTTGGCACTACGGTCGGTAAATTCAGCCTCCACGAGGAAACATCCCCTAATGAGTTGAAGCTGATCGACTTCGCCGGGGACCGAAATATAGTTATCTGTAGTACAAGATCCCAGCACAAGAAAATATATAAAGCTACCTGGCTGTCTCCGGATCGAAAAGCCACCAACCAGATTGATCATGTTGTGACAGATGGAAGACACGTCTCCAGCGTTTTAGATGTGCGTACGATCCGAGGTCCTAACATCGTCTCGGACCACTATATTGTTGCAGGCAAGATTCGCACCCGCCTCTGTGAAGTAAAAAGCGCACGTCAACAAACACAAGGAAAGTTCGACGTCGAGAAGCTGCAATCACAACAGACAGCCGAACGATTTTCTACTCGGCTTGCACTCCTGCTCTCTGAGAGCACTCGTCAACAACTCGGTATAAGGGAACTGTGGGACGGCATTTCAAACTCCTTACGTACAGCTGCAACCGAAACCATTGGTTTTTGGAAAATGCAAAAGAACAGCTGGCACGACGAGGAGTGCCATATCGCAGCGAAGGGAAAACAGAAACAATCTGCGCCAACTATCGTGGGATAAGCCTCCTCAACATCGCGTATAAGGTTCTATCGAGCGTGTTGTGTGAAAGATTAAAGCCCACCGACAACAAACTGATTGGGCCTTATCAGTGTGGCTTTAGACCTGGCAATTCAACAACCGACCAAATATTCAGCATGTGCCAAATCTTGCAAAAGACCCGTGAAAGGAGAATCGAAACACACCACCTCTTCGTCGATTTCAAAGCTGCTTTCGACAGCACGAAAAGGAACTGCCTTTATGCCGCGATGTCTGAATTTGGTATCCCCGCAAAACTAATACGGCTGTGTAAACTGACGTTGAGCAACACCAAAAGCTCCGTCAGGATCGGGAAGGACCTCTCCGAGCCGTTCGATAGCAAACGAGGTTTCAGACAAGGCGACTCCCCATCGTGCGACTTCTTCAATTTTAATTATTCGATAGTAAGTAGATATATGTAATTATTCGAGCTGCAGGACTTAATCGAGCAGGTACAATTTTTTATAAGAGTGTACAGCTGCTATCGTATGACGATGATATTGATATCATCGGCTTCAACACCAGCGGCGTTAGTTCTGCTTTCTCCAGACTGGACAAGGAAGCAAAGCAAATGGGTCCGGCAGTGAACGAGGGTAAGACGAAATATCTCCTGTCATCAAGCAAACAGTTGTCGCACTCGCGACTTGGCTCACACGTCACTGTTGACAGTCATAACTTTAAAGTTGTATATTAATTAACACCACCAACAAAGTCAGCCTGGAAATTCAACGCAGGATAACTATTGCCAACAGGTGCTACTTCGGACTGAGTAGGCAATTGAAAAGTAAAGTCCTCTGTCCTCTCTCGACGAACAAAAACCAAACTCTATAAGTCGCTCATAATTCCCGTCCTGCTGGTGCAGAGGCTTGGACGATGACAACAACCGATGAGTCGACATTACGAGTTTTCGAGAGAAAGATTCTGCGAAAGATTTATGGTCCTTTGTGCATTGGCCACGGCGAATATCGCATTCGATGGAACGATGAGCTGTACGAGATGTACAACGATATTGAAATAGTTCAGCGAATTAAATTACGCTGGCTAGGTCATGTTGTCCAGATGGATGAATACACTCCAGCTCTGAAAGTAATCGACGGAGTACCAACCGAGGGAAGCAGAGGAAGAGGAAGACCTCCGTTGGAAGGACAAAGTGGAGAAAGACCTGGCATCGCTGGGAATATCCGATTAGCGCCACGTAGCGAAATGAAGAAACGACTGGTGCACTGTTAACTCGGCTATAATCGCGTAAGCGGTGTCTGCGCCAGTAAAGAAAAAGAAGACATGACCACAGAACGAACACTACAACTTGCATTTTGCTATTTTAAGCTTGCGTTATTATTCACGAAAAACGGTGCAATAGACGTCGCAAAATTCTACACAATTGAATCGCCTGGCCTTATTAACGGCCCTGCGAAAGCTAAAAAGCACCAATGATGCATTGTGTGACTTTTTCTACCTGTATGTCTATATCTGTATGTTCGGCCAGAATGTGTTTCAGTTCGTGTTGTATCGGTAGTTAGTCCGTTTTAACTTTGAATTCAATGTACCTGTAGTCGAAAAATAAATGTTCTAATGAGATTTGCCAATCCCATACTAGGCCTGCTGTACTTTTATTGCATACAATAATAACTTCCCTACTGCGCCTATTTATTACTCGTACTATGTTTGAAGTTAGTCGGTCCTGATTACCTAGTATTACCTATTTTGAAGTTAGTAGGTCCTCAGAATTACTGAAATTCTTATGGCATTACAGTCCGAGGTACCCCAGGCTGCACACCCATCATGCAGCATCGGTCTCTATAATGAGTTCCATACCTGTTTTTCTGCGTACTCAACGATCTTCTTCAGCTCTTCTGTAAGGACTATCACCTACAGATTCGAGGAGTAAGTACGTATCTTGGTCTATAGCCATGGCTAAGAAATCGATTTCTGAGTTGGCACGATGGAATATGGACATTATAGCAAACCTATAACTAACAAAAATGTGAATGTTTAAGAGCCTAGGAACTTTCTCGGCACATAAGAAGCGCAGCTTGAAGTTGTGCTGCAACGGCTTTTACAGAGTAGGTGGCCAACCGAAAGACTCCCGTTTCAAAGCGAGCCGGGTCAATTTTGAACACCGAACTATTCGAGGTCGACCAAGATAAGACTGCCGCTAAATCATGTCTGTCAGTGTCAATAATGACGTAGTTGAACAGACAGGTCGCCATCACGTAGGACCTCCTTTTCCTCTCTGCTCCGTCACTGGTAAATTTCTGCTTGCAGGTACCTGAAACTGCCTTCCGTACAGGGTTTCCATCTTCTGTCGGAAAGCTATTCCCGAACTCTTTCGTTCGTCTGTGACCGGCGTTTGGGCCTTCAGAATTCGGTTAATTGCATTTAACCTTATGCTAAAAGGTGGGTGGGTCTTTCAGAGGGTATTGTTTGCTTCTTCCCCCTACTAACCGAGGCGGTTAATAGAATTCTCAACCAAAAGTACTCCTTTCACAATACGGGCTTGGGACCGGCTAATCGGCGGGGATAGGTTTTAATTGGAAATCTTCTTGTTATACATTTGCAACCAGTTCCTACAGAGTATTACAGTTTCGTTCACCTAACGGTTGTAGGTTTATATATGTATACATAAATTATCAGGGTGACGAGATAAGTTGAAATCCGGTGATTAATTAAAGTAAGTAAGTAACCTTCACTACTTATGGTGGTCATCTATAAACCTTACCTTCTAAAAGATTTTTATGTTTTCCTTTTCCTTCTTTCGTGTTTTTCCGTTCGTGCAAGTAGTGTGTGTTTACTATTTTGCAGATATGCCCAATAAGCTGCTTAACTATTGCAACTTTTACGGTTGTTTTCTGTTTGCAAACATATTCTATTTACGTGTTTGTGGCAACTGTTGGCTTAGGTTCTGTTCAAAATCAAAGCGCGTCAACATGTGTTCTCAATATAATCCATTGTTGTGGAGTCGAGATGTGGGTATCGCAACTGCTTCTGTCATAGCGTTTACTCGCGAACAATGACGCCGTGCTTTGTCAACCTGGCGACTGTGGCATTACGAAATATGAACAATTTCGAAAGTTTTAAATTGCTGGAGCAGAAGGGTTTTAGTGAACTTTTAACTTGTAATGTAGGCATAATAGATTTCCTACTAAAGGTATATACATACATATACAAATATTAGGGTGATTCAAAAAAATTTTTTTTTCGTTTGGTACTCGGAAAAATAGGTTCCTAGACACCTCTAAGAGAGCCTCTCCAAACAAGAGTTCTTAATTGTAACGGGAAGGTTCTCCTTCTTACAGTTTTCTATTTTTTCTTATTATCGGATTGAAAAATTTATGTCTCGCTTCCAACTACTTGAAAAAATATCTTGTTCCTTAGATTTTGTAGGAAATTGAATGCTCTACAGAAAAGGTCTCCTATGATTTTTTCGTAAACCCAACCGTTTAAAAGATATTAACAGCTAAAGTTTGATTATTTTTGGGAACATTTTTTATTTCTTATGGATTTTATAACTCAATGAAAAAAAATCATTATGCATGATGAAACTCATAGGTTTTTGGAGAGGCTTTCTTAGAGATGTCTAGGAACCTTTTTTTTTTTTTTTTTTTTTTTTTTTTTTGAATCACCCTAACATATATATATGTATATCCCGTGTACAGAATTTGATAGACAACGACTTTTTTGAGAACCAAATGAAATTTACTTCAAAACAATTAATTTTAAATACAAAAATAAATTAATAAATTAAAAGTTAACCCGTCTTCGATGATTATTTTTTCTTTTTCTTCGCCAGTCTTCTCGTCCGCTCCACACGCTCGAATATTCTGTCGAAAAAATAGCTCAGAGGTGTGTTTGTGTAGCGTGACAATAGTTATTTAGCTTTTTTAGGAGGGATATAATTATTTAACTAGTATTTCAACTAATGCAATTTATTCATATCCAGCATTGGTACACTTTCAAGAGTAATGTTTATTTAAGAAATTAGTCTCAACGAGGCAGACATTCCCAAACATTCGAGGGTTTTCCTATTACGGAGAGCCCCTCTTAAAATGTTTTGACCCAAATTTATCGATTTTATTACTAAATTAAAATAATCTAGGTTGTGTCAGCCCCAACAATGAAAAAATTTAAATACAAAATTTAGTAAAAAATTTATGTTAAATTAAATCTGGTGAAGGCGCACGCGTGAACCACCATTTCAATGTCAAAAATGAAACAATGCATTCAATTGCAAGCTCTTGACGAACTCAACGAGAAAACCCAATGACCGATAAACTTTGTTGGCAAATTTGTGCAAATTTCTTTGCACTTTCTACCATTTTTCTAATTTTCTTGCGTTTGAGGTTAACAGTTGCCAAGTGATGAAAACATTTCAAATTTTATTTTTTATGATTACATTTTCAGTTCTTATGCTTATGGGTCAAACAATCAAAAAGTTTCAAATTTTTTATGAGAAGAACGAAACATACTCACAAAATGGAAACTTTTACTGATAAACTTGAAAAAGTTTTTGTAAGGAAAGCAAGAATAAGTAACACCAAAAGTGTCTGATCTGCGAGTGAAAATAATTTATCTTCTTCCAACTTTATAGACCCTTGATTACAGTTCAGTCATTTTTATTTAAATTAAAACAGATTTACAGACATTTGCCTTAAATTTAAGCCAAAAAAATATTTCTTTAAAAAATAATGTTAAACAAGTAAGGAAGGACTAAGTTCGGGGGCAACCGAACATTTTATACTCTTGGTGTCAAACGTTAACCAGAGAATCGCAATCCCAGCAATTTTATACATACATATATAATATATAACTCATAACTCATAAACTGGCAGATATATTCGGCATAAGGTTTGTTAGAAAAACGAAAATAATTATATTTAGTTTCTGGGAGTTGGGGCAATATTGAACCGATTTTAACTATTTTTTCCAAAAGTTTTCCAATACCTCATACTATCAACATACCAAATAAAATAAAAATAATATAGTCAGTCGAATGTTCGAAAATTCTGATATACAAGTAAGTTATATGTGGCTTATTTAAGTATCCGCTCAAGTTTATCTATTTCAGACAAAAATATACACTATTATGAGTTAATCCCGCGCTATCATTTATATTGCGATAACTCACATATTGGGGGTTAAGAGAAGTATGGTACCGGTTCAAACCATTTTAAGCATACAGACAAACGAGAAGGATTATTTTCGGTCAAAAGTCCACTATAGATATTGTGATCCGCATAAGCGGTAAGTAGAGTCTTGAACAGTTTTGATTTGATTTGAACAACATTTCGTCAAAAGGTGGCATACTTTAAGGAAATTATTACTTAAAAATTTTATTTCGTAATATTACTCACATACATCTTGATTTGTGTACTAAGAGTGAAAGAATAAAATGGAATTTTAAAATGTGTTATATGGGAAGTAGGCCTGGTTATTGTCCGATGTCACTAATTTTCACAACATGATATAGAAATATGAAAAGAATGCCATGTACTAAATTTTGTCGAAATCGGTTGGTCGGTTCTCGAGATATGGGATTTTACCAAAAAGTGGGCGGCGCCAGGCCCATCGTCCAATTTTCACATCGGTTCTCATCAAGCTCTCGTGTACCATCTCGGTCGTAAAACCTAATGTCACTGGCGTATATAGCTATTGATTTATTGTGCTTTTAGTAGTTTTGGACAGTACCGTTATATGGGAACTGAGCGCTGTTATCTTCCGATTTCATTCATTTTCACACTGCAGGTAAAAGTTCTTATAGTATTTGCGCTTTCAAAGTTTTTGCCCACAAGTACTCCTTGCTTACGCAATCCACTGTCTCAAATTGTAGTTTTATATCTTCATTTAGTGCATAGTTATGGCTCTTAATAGGTTTTGGGTTAATGGCGATTTATGGTCGTGGCAGTGGTCTGATTACGTCCATGTACGAACTCGTAATTTTTTTATACCCACATATCGAGTTTCATCAAGATATCACGGATGGACAGACAGACGGACACCTAGATTTCAAATTTTCTCGTCATCCTGAACATTTATACATATGTATATAACCCTATATCTATCTCATTTAGTTTTATGTGATACACATAACCGTTAGGTGAACAAACCTATAATACTCTGTAGCAACTGGCTGCAAGAGTATAAAAATAAATGCCAAAGAATGTTTTTTCGAATGAAATTAAATGTTCCCCTTAAAATTTGAAGTTTCTTTGGATTTTGATTTATAAAAGAAGATATAAATTATTTCTCATCACTATGTAATGTTGTTGAAATCCAAATTAGAACTGAAACGTAAAAATAGAAACCCTGCTTGATTTCCATACACTTGCCAAAATGGCATTACTGATGCTGATGCACCTGATGTTGTTGCTTAACTGCACCTGCTGTTGTTGTTGTGGTTTAGACAACAGGTGAATCGCTGTTACCGCGCTGATGATGTTGTAGCGAAGAATTTGCAAGTCGATGGGAAAACGCTGACGCGGACTATTACCGCGCTTACTGGCTGGCGTGGAGTGGTTCTAAGAACACTGCAGTGGGCAGACTAGCAGCCTAATGTGTTAACTTATACATTAAGTCATTCGCGGGGTGGGGTCAGGCACACTTTTAAGCAATTTTTGACACACATGTTTCTCTCGCTTCGGTGAATCTTGTCTAATAGTGTTTTGTCGACGTGGTCCGGTTTGTCACCAGGGAATATAAGTGTATGTACCAAGTTTCATCAAACTATCTCAATTTTTACTCACCGCTTACACGTAAAGATTTCAACTCATCTCCTCGTCCTAGTAACATTTCTATCGATTAGTTATGTGTTATAAAAAACCAAAAATATTCAACTCTGTATCAACAAGTTGCAAAACTATAAACAATTTTATATTCAGTAGTAACATGTATGGCAATTGAATGAATGTAAAATTACAGAAGAATTTTCTTGTATTTTATAACTTTTTTCCCGAAGTTTCTTATATATGTACGTGGAACTTTTCCTTCGTTTTGAAGTCGGAAAAGAATCGTTTCGTTTTATTTCCAACTCAATGGGCATGCTGAAATTACTAGGACATTCCGTAGTTAAAACTGTTGCACTACAATCACAAGAAGCAACACTTTGTATTCATTTGACACCTGTTAGGAAAAAGTTTTGTTACTTCAGTGCTTGCAGTTTTCATTTTAGAACAGAATTAAGAGTTTAATTGAATTTCTCGGGCGAAGTTTATTTTGGAATTGCTCAATTTCAATTTGTGAAACTTCAAAGTAATTACTAATTACTGATTGGGTAGCAGCAACTTGAATGTTCGTAGATTGTACATAAACAATGTAATGATATTCGTCAAAAAATTTTGCATTTACGACGTTAACTATGTCGAATAGATTGTAGGTAAAAATTGAAAACTTTAATTTATAAGGCACTGTCTACAAGAAAGTGATATATAACAGTAAGATATTCACGTAGCATACAATAATAATAGTTAAAACTCAAAACATGGATAGCCAAGAGATCATTGAAGACATGCCCCGTTCTGTGCAACCTTCGACTTCTTCAACTGATGAAAATTAAAAAAAAGGGAAGGATATGGTGCTTCAAATCGTCAGGCGGCCGTTAGAGAGATGGCAAAATAGCTCGATATCTTTTGCGAGCCAGTTGGAATGATTTTGGTGTATATTTTGGGCATGAATCGCGATATTGCTCGACTCGTCCCGATAAAGCTGATTTTTTTTCAAAAATATAAACGTAAACATGCCTCTTTGCACACGGTTGATCGTGCAAATTCCGATCCCACATTCATGGAAAGCATTATAACTGCCCATGAAACATGCACACAAGTTAACCATTATCGGAATGATGGAGAAAAACGAGGCGAAACCCAAAACCGCGCCAAAGCCGCTCAAAAATCAAGGTGATGCTCATCAGTTTTTTTGATATTATTGGTTTGGTGTATCATGATTTTTTTCCAGAGGGACAAATAGTCAATAAGGAGATCGATTTGGCCGTATTGAGGCGTTTGCGTGCAAACAGCCGTTCAAAACGGCCGGAATTGTGGTGGAACAATTCAAAGCCATAACGCAATGAATTCCGTCGATCAACCATTGAATTTATCAGGTTTAGCTCCGTGTGATTTGTTCTTGTTCCTCAAGCAGAAATTTCCCTCCCGTGGAACCCGTTTTCAGTCCATCGAAGAGATAGAAAAAAATTCACAGAAGGAGATGTAAGTCCTCCCAAAAAGTGCTTACAAAAATGTTTCGAGGACTGGAAAAACCGTTGGGATAGGTGTATTAAATCTACTGGCGATTACTTTGAAGGCAACAAAGTAAAGATTGAAGAATAATTAAATATCTTGCTTAAAAAGATTTATGCCAGCTCCATATGTGCTTTTTCACATGAATTTGCGTTACATATGGAACTATGCACAATAGCAAAATTCCCTGTGTGAGACTATTTTTAAGCACACACACTTCTCCACGCTTTCTACGTGACATTGAGCAATATTTCTATGCCAAATCATTTCATTAAAAGATTAAGGATAGAGGAAATTTGAAAACGACTCCAGAGAGTTGCGCAAGAAATGGTAATTTTATCATGTGTAAAGGTGAAAAGATTAAATAAAGGCAAAGAGGTAAAATATAAAATTAATTTCCGGTTAGAAGACGAAAATGTCGTTTAGTTGATTAAAATTATTTTTTGCTCAAGTGTTATTGTACGAGATTACATACTAAGAATTGAACTGCATATTGGAAAATTACGGAAGTAGAATCATTCGTTTGATGTGCAAGCAGTGGTGCTCACCTGATTTAAAAAAATATATAAGTATTCCTTTCAGGAAATTGCAATGATATAAAATATAACTAGTGTTAGCTAAGTAATAATAACACATTTGATTCGAGATCTACTTCTTTAAATGCCTTATTTAACTGTAGTGGTAGTAAACGCTTTGGAATAATTTATTAGGTTAAATATTTTTTAACTACAACAAGTCGCGAAATTTTATCGGCTGTCGACAGGACTCCGACGCAAATTAATATATATTATACTAATGAAAAAATATCTACCCAAATTCATTATTATAACTCACTTATAAAGTGAAAGAACGAAAAACATTATACATTATTACTTAATATGAAGATATGATGACGCAATAACCGATTTCACAAGTTTTTGGCACCAAACAGTCTATCCATGTTCGCAAAAAGAGATATTTAAAGATATACTATATATTTTATATCGACCAATGCATTAACCTCACTCAAGTTTCTTTGAAATAGCTTTAATAAAGCGAATTAATGTTAATTAACTACAAAGCGCGAAAAAACAAAAATTAATTTTCACAATTTTACGTAAGAATAAATATTTTTAATAATTCAATTACTAAAGCTTTTAACTAATTTTCGTGAAGTAAATTATTTCTGGTTGATGTGTGTATGTATGTAACTACATCCATTAATGATTTTATGTAACGAACTTATTTAATAAGGAGCTTATTGCATTATGATATTTGTCTATTGATGTCACTGTCTTTTCGTGTGGGAAAAATTAGTTAAAACATGTAAGAAAGGGTTAGGTTCGGGTGGAATCGAATATTTTATATTCTCGAAATATGTGGGGGTGAAAAGTGAAGAAATATTAATACAAGATGTAAAAAGTTATAAGTCAGTTATAAATTTTAGTTATGTTAATTAGAATAATATTAACACAGAGTAATGAACAGTTATGCAATATATTGGGCATTATTGGAAGAACTTTTCCAATTTCTTGGAAAACTGGTAATAATTTATTTTGTTTCTTTTGGCAGGTAAAATTATTAAACGAGAAGTGTTTTTGGTAAATTTAAGCGCAAACATTTTTTCTTAATTATTAGCCGCCAGGTGCTAAACCATTTCAATCACACTCATACGTAATTTAGAATGAATGTGCGAACGTTTTTAATAGAGAAAATTTGGTTGCGTTTTATGCAGCGAAAGTTAACAAGGTGTTCACCTTATAATTATATCCTAAACAGCGATTGTCCAGTGAGAGTTTCATGACACTTCAAAGATTGGAAGCGAAGTTATTGCGTTTTAAGTGTCGGTATGTTTGTGTTGTCGGTGCAAAAATAAGCTTGGAACAAAGAGCCAACATTAAATTTGGTTTTAAAATTGGTAAAACTTTTACCGAAACGTTTTAATTGATGACAAGTTATGGCGATGATTGCCTATCTCGTAACAGAGTGTACGAGTGGTTTCAACGTTTTCAAATTGGTAGTGAGGTCATAACTGACGATCGATGGGCCAATCAAAATCCGTGATCACCGGAAATTCTATCGAAAGTGTGTGTGAATTCATCAAAAATCAGCTGAAATCATAATTGAAATTCATGGAAATGGAATTGAACATTTCCAAAACATCGATTGTATTTTGACCGAGGTGCGAATTCTTTCTTTTCGGAAAAATGCATTTGTCCATGTAAGGAAAGCGTTATGCAGACGTGAGGCCATTCAAAAGGCTTGCATACCGACCAACGAGCTAAAATATTCGGTCAACATGCATTGAAGCAGAAGGAGACTATTTTGAATAAAATAAATTGATTTTGCGAAATAACCGTTTGTTCTGTTTTTTTAAGTCCTGTTTACTTCGGAACACACCTTGTATACGATAACGATCAGAATGCTTTTAAGGAAAATGTTTTCATTTAATTTCATATTCAATAAATTTTGAAATGATTGAAAGATAAATACTGAAAATTTAAATTACTGCTTTCTTTAACAAGTATTTTTTTATTCGATACAGTAAAGTATATATAATGGATGTAAAATCACAAATCACATGATTTAAAACTTTTTTGAAATGGAAAAATATTTTCTAATTGAGAAAATAAACCATTTTTATTTATAACAGTAATCACCAACGGTTGGTTACATTTAAAGAAAAAAACGGCAAAAAAAATTTAAGAGATTTACAGTTATTTACATAGCCATTAAAAATTTTTTGTAATTCATTAAGCACTCATTATTTCTGCTGTATAAAGATGAACTATTTTATACCCTAATACCGTTAATGGAAGAAAGTTTTTGTCTGTTCAAACAAAGAAGTTTAATAATTTTGATACAATAAATAAAGAAAAGTATGCAGCCATCACGGGCTATATCGATTGTTTATTTTATGCAAATATTTACACTTCTTACTTTAAATTTCAAAATTGAATGTCGCGGTTATTTTCATACTTTTTGGTAAAGGAAAATATTATTAATTTTTTTTTTAAATATACAATAAACAATAACCTATCAAAATAGGTAAATCTCTAGTTCAAGATATGTTTACTACACATATTTGAAAGTAGTTCCGGGGAAAATATAATGAACAGAATTTTTTTAACATCTTTTTCAATGTAAGGTTACGTATACGCACTAGTATTGAATTGATGCAGTATCAAAAAATAATAACCTTTCTCTTGCAACTAAATGATATATTTCTGTCAATAAAATTAAATTAAAGGGTCAGTGGGGTAATATGGCCTGTTTTTTTGAAGTTTTTTTTTTTTCATAGCAATTTTTGTTCCACAATAAATTTTTTTTCACATATTTTGAGGTATGTCGTGGAGTGTATAAACAAATTTTTTTCCGAATTTTTTGATGTCATCTGTCGGACAAATTGCAGGGTGTATGAGATGCGTTTTTTCACTAGCGGACACGATTTCTCATGTTTGGATCATCTGAATCACGAAAACCCAATATATTTTTAAAAAGTACTTAAATAGTTATCGTCCCTATCAGAATCATGAAAAAATGTGGATAAATAAAAAAGTAATTAAAGTTTTTTTCAATTTTCCCCATTTTTTTTTTAAATAAATCTTGTCATAACATGGTCAGTAAATTATAAAAAATGTAGGGACGATAGCCAGGCGGTTGAACATTAAAAAAAATTAAGTAAATCGGTTGAGAAGTTCGACCGGAAACATGTCCGCCAGTTTAAAAAAGTGTATTTTGAGAAAAACGCGTTTTAAGTTTGAGGTGTGCACTCCGAGCGCTCCGAACGTCGAGCAGTATTATTATTTTTGGGCCTTTTCGAAACCTTCCAATGGTAAGGTGGGTTTCTATGTCACTACTACTATTAGAAAATTAGTTATCTATAGAAATGTGAATTGTTTTGAAATCACAATATTTAAATTTTTGCAAGTTACAACAGTTACAACTTGTTCTACCTTTCTATAGAAAGTATTGGAGGGTGCCCCTACTATGTGTTTTTTATGTCTAAATTTTTTAAAAATATAACAGGTTTAGTTGGACAATTATTGTTGGTTACAATTATGTACATAAATATATTAATTTATAAAAAATATAACATTATTTATATATTCTTTCGAGATAAAAAAGTTTTAAACAAAAAACTTTTCAAAAGTATAAGTCTGAGTGGACAAAACTATATAAATAAAATATTTGTTAGGAAAAATAGTATCACGCTACTTTTAAAGTACGTTAATCGTTGAAGACGTTAGCAATAAACCGTAACAAATAAAATGTTATTGAGATATTTTGTAAAGAGGGTTTTGCCGCCGTTACTACTTAGTTGCAATTTATAGATTAAGAATCAAAATTGGCGGAAAATACTTATTCAGCCGACTTTACAAATAAAATAATAAGTAATTGGCAAAACAGTTTATCTCAATATAAAATTAGTTTAAAATATTCGGTGAATAGATCAGTGGTGCACAAGATTAATAAATAAATTTCAGCAAAATACAAAAAACTACATAAAGAGACGATGCATTGATCAAAAAGGTTACCCAAATTTATCCCACAGTCTTCTCCAACTAAATACAGAAACACTTTTGTTTACTAATTAATGCACGAATAATTAGAAGACGAGCTGTTGAGGGCGGCTTGTTCTGTTGGCGTCCCGCTAGAAAGTTCTTTACTTCAGCAAAAAATTGAGAGGCCAAACTCATATTTCAGACAGCTCATCTCGATTGGGGCATTCAGAAATTGAATACCATTTTATTCTTAGACGAATCGAAATATAATATTAAAAAATCGAATGGCGTAAGATGTCTGAGAAGCCGAAAGTACAAGGACTCAAACCTAAGTATTATATTGAGACCATTAAATATAGCGGAGGTAATGCTATGGTCAAAATAGACTGTGGAGAAGGCAAATGGGTATTCTCCGAGGATCTTGATGTCTCTTATTCTACCAAACTTAGCTAGGTTTTCTTCAAGCGGAAGTACTAGGCAAAGAGAAGCTATGTATATTTTCTTCTGAGTACTTACTGACTGATGAAGAAAGCCATTATATACATAGAAAGCCAAGCGACATTGTCAGCATTGTTGTCGTCCAGCTTATCGTCATAATACGCAATTTGAACCAATAGCTCGGAAATCTATAACGAAGCGCAAAGTAGTGAAGCAGATAAGGCAAAATATGAGAAGACAAGAACTAAGTACTTTTTTCCGAAAATATATAACGGGTGAGCCAATTAGAGGTTCTTTTTTCCATAACCTTTTTTGGAACGAAGTTCCTTACGGCAGGCTTGGAGAAGATAGGGATTTTGCTGCGGGAGCTAACTGAAAAAAAAGTGATAGTAAAAACCGTAAGATATAACCCGTAAGAAAAAGACTGTAAGATCGCTAGTTATAGCCTACTTTTAGGTCTTGCAAAATAATTAGGCATGAAAATCAGTAACATTATTGTGTATGCAAATTAGTTTTGAGTGAAGTGCGGAACACATAGAGCGCGACAGACTGCAAACTAAATCTGTCAAATATTAAAATACAGACGTTCTTATGGACACTGTTATTTTGACAGCTGCACGACTACACGACTGCAGGCCGACAGTTGTCGTTCCCGCTAACTTGAATATTTCCTATATTTGCCAACGGCAGTAGGACGACAGTAGGGTTGACAGTAGAATGGAAGATGGAAAGAGGTGGTAGAGTGGTGATGTCACTAATATGTAAAATGTAAAATTATTCACAGCTCTAACAAACTTGACGTTATTTTACAAATAAAAGCATAAAATAGCTCTATTATATCATTTGTAATAACAATTGATAATTTAAAACAAAAAAATATTTACCAATTTTTACTTATTTTTTGCATAAAAAATTTCACTTTGAACAAAATATTAAAATTAATTAATTAAATTAATAATAAAAATTTTTTTGTAATTTGCAATTATTTCTATTTTTCCTATGTAATTTTATGGTGTCAAACAAAAATAAAGAGATATATTTTTTTGTTATTTTAGTTTTTTATTTAGATATAAATTGAATTATTTTTTTATTTTACGTAATTCATTATTTCTTAAAATACTAAATTTTCTTAATACTTATCTGTACTTAAATAAAAACTAATCAGCAAAATTTGAGAGAAAAATCCGGAAAACCTACATAAAATAAAACTAAGCACAATTTTTTTGGCAAATTGTATCGATTCTACATTATCCGAAGGAACTTCGTTCCTGCCTGGTGTCCCACGACAGCACATTTCTTGTTTTGATAGACCACGCGTGAGTCGTGTCAAGCTATTATTCTATGTGAGTAAAGACTGATTTTCGCGCGCTTCGCTCAACTCAAAGTGTGAGTGTACTATTCGCAACATTATCACCCATTTTGAGACCCAGAATTAATTATTGGATAATATTCATGTTCTTTCGAATGATAATAATCATTCCCCATTATATTTGATGTTTCTGTTTTTTCTTTAATAAAGTAGGGAACCTCGAAATGGACATAAGCACACAGTTACCACAACAAGGCATTGGTCGCCAATATTAGCTACAGCTGCAAACTTGAAGGGAGTAAGGAAACGGTTCTACCTGTGTCCAGCTCTTTCACAATTCCTACGTAAAACTCTTGGAATCCATCCGGTACCAAATCTTAAAGTTGTGTAAGTAGTTGAACTAAGGACAAATATGATTTGAAAGCAGCAATTAAACGATATAGCAATATTTAAAGATCTCACGAATATACTATAATCTAGCGGTTATTTTGCATGAAGGAGCTATAATCTTACCTACCTATCATTTACTAGAAAACTTAGACAAAAAACTAACTATTCAGAATCGTTTTAATATATAGGTATGTAGAAATGTATGCCAATAATTGAACTCCAGTCTTCAAACTGAATACTCACATGGTTGCGACCTCTACGTCTACACCTAATTGAAAACAGTAAATATAAACAAGTAAGTAAGGTCTATGTTCGGGTGTAATAGAACATTTTATAGTCTTACACCTTACAAGGGTCACAGCCGGCTAAATACCTTCTAGGAATGGAAAAAATTGTGACAGAGTTCAACTTCATTATTCCACAAAAGCGTGATTGGAATACTAGTAAAGAAAAAATTACACTAAATGATCCTAAATTGATTTTATCTATATGAAATAAAGTCAGCTGGATGTTCGAAAAATCTATTATTATTTATATTAGGGTTTGGTTAAGCTTTTATTTTTATTCAGACAACTAACATATTGGAAGTTCCAAAATCTTTATTTTAGATATATAGGAGCCAAGGTAACTATTAACTCAATTAAACCCATTTTGGAAATACAAACATACTATTATCAGCAAAAGATTCTAACCAAATTTCAATTATTTACCGCACCATTGACCGATACTTTCGGTATTAAGTCAACTAAAGGCACTGCGGCCACATATAAGGTACATAACAGATTGAATAGTTTTGGTTCATTTTGGACCATTTTTGGTGAGAAGGTGGTACATTTCAAAGGCACTATTCGTGCAAAGTTTTATCTCGTTAATTATTAATTATTTCTTGATTTGTTCGCTTCAAGGAAAAAATGAAATGAAATTTAAAATTATGTTAAGTGGGAAGAATGCGTGGCTGTAGCCCGATCTTCCTCATGTCAGGATCTTACGTGCCAAGTTCGGTTGAAATCGATTGAGCTAGTCCTGAGATATGTGACTTCACCTTTAAGATAGCAGTGCCACAATTTTTACACCGGTTCTTTCGAAGCCCTCTCATAGCACATTTATGGCGCTTTTAGTAGTTTTTAACAACACCGTTTTATGAACATCCGAATCTCAACCCTATCAATTTATAGTTTTTGTGTTACAAACAACCGTTAGGTAAATATTTTTATTGAAACTCCATATTACTTTTATTGAATTACATATGTAGCAGCATGTTG
This sequence comes from Bactrocera zonata, assembly GCA_037783105.1. Classification (NCBI taxonomy): domain Eukaryota; kingdom Metazoa; phylum Arthropoda; class Insecta; order Diptera; family Tephritidae; genus Bactrocera; species Bactrocera zonata. The sequence goes on along the minus strand of JBAWJQ010000866.1, from coordinate 668,014 downwards.
CAAGAATGTAAAAGTTCAGTACATCTAATATGCAAATGCGTAAAGAAAAAACTAATAGTTATAACTGAGATATTTGATGCTCTTGCATATAAACTTAGTTCATTAACTCTTGACTTGCATTTTCCCACTGTCTGGAAAAGAAAAAGGAAATTTGTTTCATAATGATGCACACTCAAGTTTATAATACATCAATTAGAAGTCATATCTCAAAAGCTGTTTCTACTAACATAAAAATAAGTAAATCCTGACTTCAGGTTTTAAAAAATATTGATTCTTTTGTACTTACCTTGATTCAGTATTAGGAGGAACAGATAGTTCGATGCCTTGTTCAGTTCTTCACATTAGTTTACATTCTGGTAATTCGAACTATTCGGATACTTATGCAGAAAATGTTTTAGTTGTTTTTATTAATTAAAGGGTAGGTAACAAGCTTAATAACCATCATATTTATGGTTCTTGCCTGACTCATACATACAAGATGCTTTTAAAAGTAAACAAGACCTCAAAAAACAGAACAAATGGGTTTTTTCGGCAAAATCAATTTATTTTATTCAAAATAGTCTCCTCCTGCTTCAATACGTCTTTTGCATGGTTCAAAAGCATGTCCAATGAGTATCTCAGCTCGTTGGCCGGTATGTGCGCCAGTATGACGGTGCAAGCCTTTTGAATGGCCTCTACGTCTGCATGACGCTTTCCTTTCATGGTAAAATGCATTTTTTCGAAAAGGAAGAAGTCACACGTTGCCATATCAGGTGAATACGGGAAGTGGTTAATGGTTAAAATGTGATTTTTGGTAAAATAATTGGTCACAAGTGTCGATCGATGAGAGCAATTTTTAGTCGTCAGTCAATTTTTGCGGAACAAACCGTGCCCACACCTTTCGTAAGCCCAAATTTTCGGTCCAAATGTGATAAATCGATGTTTTGGAGGTGTTTACTTCCATTTCCATGAATTTCAATGATGATTTCGGCTGATTTTTTATGAGTTCACACACAGTTTCGATGGAATTTCCGGTGATCACGGATTTTGATTGGCCCATATGTTGATCGTCATTTATGTCCACATGACCACTTAGAAAACGTTGAAGCCACTCGTGCACTCTGCTACGGGAGGGGCCATACACTTGTTTCATCAATTGAAAGTTTCACCAATTCTAAAACCAAATTTAATGTTGGCTCTTTGTTCGAAGCTCATTTTCGCACCGATAACACGAACACTGACACTTAAAACGCAATAACTTCACTTCCAATCAACGAAATGTCATGGATGGTTTCACTGGATTATCGATAAAGATTGCAGATTCTAACTAGTCGATATATAGATGGCGTCACCAGGTGGCGCTAGATTCAAAAAGTCCTGTTTAATTTGGAATGGTCTTTGTATTTATATTAATACTTTTTATCCCATGAACACACATATTGTATGAATTACGTACTCATCACTTACTTCTATCTAAAAACTCGTTCTCTGGAGATTTTATTACTGCCTTACACAATAAATATTGGAAAATTTTGTGAAAATAACTCACCAAATGCAAAAGTTTTCCTTACAAGAACTTATCGGTATGATTTAAACTGTATGGCAGTAATACTCCACTATGTGTGATATCGACTTATGTGCAGCTTTATGGTTAGACGCGATATGGCTTAATCGGTTCATATGTATATACTGCATATGGTCTCTCACGTTTCCTTTTGGGAGAAATAAACTTTGTTTGTTTCAAACTTAGTATAGCCTGTTGAGGCAAACTAACTTCCAAGTAAAGAGAAAATCTCTCTAAACTGTATCCTTCTTTGTAGAATAAAATGTAACTGATATGCTTTAATTCGATTCAGTTTTATATATTGTATTAAATCAGCGATCATAATTTACATTAGCTTAGATTTTATCGCGTGGCATCTAGATGAGGTGCATTTGTCAGGGTATGATAACTATATTGTAATGGTGCCAGAAATAAACAAAATTAGTTCACATCTTTTCCCATATTAGCACCGTTTCGGCGAAAATCAATATATGCAACTTTTAGTCTGAGGTACCCAAAGAGGGGGCAACTGATATACAATTTTGTCTCATAACGAATGCTTTATATTTAATCAATATTCGCACAGACTTAAATATATAGCCATTATGAAAATTCTTGATGGCCTATTAGGTCTACCCTTATTTCATGTTTACTGATTTACAAATAAATATCTCCTTTTCTTCTGGCAAATATGATTAAATATATAGCTCAAGAATCATAAAAGCTAAAATTGTGAGCACTTTAGCCGAGAGATAAGGATATTTACTTTTCTTGTTCACAATGGTCTCACATAACAAGATAATTCATATATAGTATGGTATTTTTCAAAATTTAGAGATAGGTTGAGTGATTAACCAGATTTGTTCACGATTAAAGGTCCATATTCCTATTATATATTCAGAAGAAAATATTTTGACTAGTTGAAAATTTAGTGGTCAGCCAAAAATGTGTTAATTCGTTCTTTATTTGAGCTATTCGATAAAAATATTATCAACTTGTCAATATTTATACGACAGAATTGGATTTATAATCTTTCAAAATTCTTTGTTATTCGAAACTCTTTAAAAGGTGCTCAGTGAAATCATAATTAATTCTGGTTATAAATAGCTGTCTTTGATTGTTTGCTTTACAACGCATTCCATAATTTATTATTAGTACCCTAGTAAAACACATCCTTCTCTCCATAACATGGAACATTTCAGAAACTTCATTATGTCGAGCCTTACGTTTTCTATATGGTACAACCATAACTTATTCTATGTCTTAGTTTTACAAGTTTATTTATACAAGTATTGCCATGCTAAGCTTGGATAAATCAGAACATTTTATTGTTTCGCAAAACTCAAAGATCAAAGGCGAGAAAATGCTCACAGAGGTTTTCAAAATCAGTTACCAAAAAATTTGCAAAAGAATTTAACATTCGCTATTCGATGAAACTTTTAGCTATTGCGATTACTCAAGTAAACTCGAAAATATGTTTTCTAACAATTTTATGAAGATACTCGTAACTCGCAATGTCGGTATGTTCTTCCTGAATTTCAGTAACATAACTCAAAAGTTTGCTCATATTTTTGGTAAAAGAGCTTCACAAATTCGGTATGGTACATCTGAAAAACGTATGATCCGCATTCGACCTTTTATGAAGTTATACCTATAGACTCTTTCATTTCATGAAAGTGGAAGCATCGCTGACCACTCTTAAATAAATATTTTAGTTCAAAAACATTTGCATTACAAAGCAAAATTTATCTCACTAATTTCATCCTTTAAGTGTTGCGTGGAGTTCTTTACTTTGGACGTTTTATAGCCAATATATGTATGTAAGCATATAAACATTTTCCATATATCGTACGCTCACTAAGTTTTTACGTATAATCCCTTAGATGCGCTTAATTCTGGTCTTCATTACAGATAAAGCAAGAAATCGTAAACAGTACACAATGTGGGGTATAAAATAAAAACTACAAACTGACGACTGGGTAACATATATAAACGACTTTATCAAGTGCGCCTATGCAGCTGTATAACAAGTTAACTTCGTGAACGTAATATAAAACTGTCAAGTGCAAAATAATGAATCGCATCTTACTATTCTTTAAGTATACTGTGCCACAGAGAGTATGAAAATTCCTTAGTAATAATGCATGCGCCAGCGAAGCTGGCAACTAAATGGGAAAACCAAAATAATCGGGGCAATTTATTGAAGCCCTGCGAGAGAAGCAGTATTGCGAGTATCAAGAGTGGTAGTCTCTGTTTGCTTTTGGCAGGAGAAACATTTATTCTTATTGTATGTAAATTTTTGCCAACAAACCAAAAACTATAGGCATCTCAAAAAGTTTATAAAAGAGTACTCAAATAGCAACGTTTACTTGAAAAATAAGGAATTTTCACGACGTGATGCTGAAGTTGAAGTTATCGTGCTTTTGAAGCATGAGCTCCGAAAGTTTACGGGTACGAAGAAACTTTAAACAATATAGAGGTTATATTAAAAAATTATCATTAAACAAGTATGCAGCCCTAATTTATCGCAAATCCCCTCACAATATCATAATTGTCAGGAAGGCATTAATTAAACGGATTTAGTCAACAATAATTCACTGTTTGCAGACAATTATGTAAACACTGTCTATAAACTTCTCCCCGTGAAAGAATTATCTTTTCCACTGACGTTGGGCTCACGCTTGGTTCAATACAAACTGGTGTAGATACATCTGTTTTATCGATTGTACATTTCAACATTCAATTAAATCCTGATTTCAGGTTTACATTGGCGAAAGCAAAACATGGCAGTGCCAAAAAAAACCCAAAAAAGCTATTGTATGCACGACAACAAATGAATAAAAAACACATAGGAGCTTTATATACCAATATTTTCATCCTAAATATTTCACACACCATCAAACTAACAAATTACGATAAACAAACAAAGGCATGCAATTGAATTGCTGGAAATTGTTGATGACTTTATCCGCATTAGAGTCAATACCAAGTACATACATACATATATCTACATTTAATTGTATTTTGCTGTTAACATATTTTAATTTTTATGGCTACCACTATTACAAAGTTTTTTAACCACTGATATTTGTTAAATATTGCTTTGAAGTGCATTTTTTGTCAAGTAGTGTTGGCAAATTAATAGTGTAGTTCAGTTCACACCTTTTATAAAGAAAGCTAAGGATTACATTGTCGCCACATGAAAACGGGTGAAATGGGAAAATAGCTAAGCCCAGTCCTACAACATATCATCGTGTATTCAAATCGGCATGAAAATTAAACCATTGGAAATATCTTATATCTCAGCAATTTTCTACCAATTTCTATCATAATTTTTTAATTGTTGTCCTTACGTTACAGTTTGAGTGCAACCATACACTGTCTAATTTGACCATTTGTTTTCTTCTTTTTTATTGGCGTATGTAGATTGGCTTACGCGGTTATAGCAGAGTTCAAAGCAGAGCGCCAATCGTTCTTCCATTTTATTGTTTTGAAGATGCAAAGTGCAGCCAGGTTCTTATCCACCTGGTTTTTACACCGCGTACTGCGTTGATTACTGTCATAACAGGAGTCTTTCCATTGGGACGACATGACCAAGCCAGATTTGCCTCTATCTTTTAATTTGCTGAACTAAATCAACGCCATAGCATATCTCGTACAGCTCAAGGTTCCGTCGACTGTGGTATTCGCCGTTGCGCAAAAGACCATATATGTAGGTATACTCCGCAGAACCTTTTTCTTGAAAACTCGTAACATGAACTCATCAGATGTTGTCATCGACAAAGCCTCTACACCATACAGCAGGACAATAATAATAAGTAATATATTAATAAGCCTAGAGAGGATTTCACTTACAAATTATTAGTCCGAAGTAACACCTGTTGGCAAGAGTGACTCTTCGTTGGATTTCGAGGCTGATATTGTTGTTGGTGATAATACTGGTTCCAAGATAGACAAAATTGTCTACGATTTCGAAGTTATGACTGTCCGACGTCAGTAGCCAAGTCGCGAGTCAAACGACTATTTGTCGGAAATATTTCGTCTTGACCTCGTTCACTACCAGGCCCATTTCCTTATTTTACTTGTACAGTCTAGAGAAAACAGAATTAACAGTACGGATGTTGGGGCCAATGAGATTGATATCATCGGCATACATCAGTAGCTGTACAGAGCTAAAAAGATTGTGCCCTCTTGATTTCGCTTTACAGCTCGAATTATTTTCTCTAGCAGTAGCTTGACAAACTTGCACAATATAGAGTCGCCTTGTCTGAAACCTCGTTTGGTACCGAACGGCTCGGAGAGATCCTATTAGTTTTAAGTGGATACCAAATTCCTGCTTTCAAAAGCAGCTTTGAAATCGATTTGGAGGAATCGATCCTTTTTTCACGGGTTTTGGTTAGTTATTGATAATGAGCTTTAATCTTTCACACAATATGCTCGACAGAATTTTGTATGCGATATTGAGGAGGCTTATTCCATGGCAGATTGTGGGTCTACCTTTTTGTGGACATGCTTTCGTCCGACCATATTCTACAAAGAAGCTGATGCATGCTCCTTATCAGTTCTTGACGCCGTGTTTGAATAGCTCGGCCGCCAATCGATTGGCCCCGCGCTTTGTTGTTCTTCAGACGGGTAATTGTTGAAGCAAGGCTCTCCGCGATTTTTGAGTAAAATAGGCATATCCGATATGATGTATATACATAACTCTAAATTCTTCACCACTTCCGCATCTGTTTTTCCCTTAAATCCGCCACGTTTTACGACAGTAATTTGTAGGCATTTTTAACTCAAACAGAAGGAAGTGATCGAAGATGAGTTATATGTTTTAATCATTTTTACCGGAGAAAATCTCCAGAAAAACTGAAACACATTTATTCTCGTATTGTGTATATAAGAAATCCACTGAAAAAAAGAAGATATATGTGTGTTTGTTTGCTAAGAAAAAAAAGTAACTATTTTAAAATTTTTCTATCAAAGTTGCCAATAGCTAAATTATTATTAATTATTATAAATTTGTACGCAGCTGAGTACGAGTATTATACTATTGAGTAGTTGCAAAAGTACTTTGGTATTTTGTCAATAGATGTCGTTGCAGTCGCATATCTCCAGTGTTACCAATCACATTGTGTCATACCATATATCGTTGGAAAGGTGAGACTTTAAGCTTCATTTAACCAAACATTAAATTCGGCGAAGTTGAAAAAATTACAGCTGTTCAAAAATGCCGAAAATAATGAAGAAATTCGCTATATTTTGAAATTTTTGTATAAAAAAAGGGTAGAATTTCACGCATTCTACCAATGAAATTTGTGAAGTTTACGGAGGCGATGCTGTATCAGTTCGTGTAGCACAACAAATGTAATTGCACATGAATCCACAAATACAGCAACTGATAAAGAATAAGAGAAAATTTTCTACGAAACCATTAATCGGAAAGATATAAAAGTTTCATAACTGAACTTATGATGGCATATAAGCCTTTGGGGTGTAAAATACATATGCTAGACTCTCATCTGAACTTCATTTCGGCAAATTTGGTTACTGTGAGCGACGTAAATGGCAAACTGTGCATCAGGACATTTTTTTAATATAGAATTCAGGAAAATTATAAGTGTTTTTGAAACTTGATGTACAAAAGATCCTTTAGCGTACGTGGTGTAGAAATCAGGTATATTATAATTGCTTACAGGTTGGTGAAAACGTTATTTTTTACGGTCTAATAGGTCACCTAACAATATATTATATCATAGTAATTGGGGACAAGAACACAGGATGATAAGTTAGTGCTATAAATTTTTTAAATACTATATCAGCCTAATATATCACCAAATTACTATTTTCTATCAAATGTATTAAAACTGAAAATACCATAAATAAAACCTCAATTTTATGTTGTTATAAAAATTTAATTTTTAATATAAAATATACATTAAATTAGTAAACATGGAATTATATAAAAAAGTAAGAGATGCTCAAGGAAAACATGTTGTAAAATGTCAGAAGATTTTTTTTTTAACTATTTATACATACAAATAAAACCACAGGAAGCACACATTTTTTAAAGTGAGAAAATTATTTTAAACTATTTGATACATACACACAAACCGCACATGTGGTGATGTCAACCACACACATACCTAGAAGGATTTTACTTTTTGTTAATTTCTCTTTGCGCATTAACAGACACACTTCTGACGTGGAATAAAATACAATAGAAAAGAATACAGTACTATACAAACGTAAGTCAATATGTCTAGTTATAAACCGAAGTATCAACAAGGTGGCGAGAACTACGTTCTAAGTAAATATATTTACGCACGTGCGTACATATTTGCACACATTTCACAGAAAAAACAAAATAGAGAAAAAAGTGCTAAGATCATGATTACTGGATTGCATGAGAGGAAGGTAAGAGAAAAAGGAAATTGCAAAATGAACAGGCATATTCGTTGAACATACATATAAGTATGTAATAGGGTGACAGTTTAAAAGAAGATTTTATATAATTGTACCTAGATACAAACATACATGTATGTGTACTATATGTCTGTACTTTTTTGTATGGTTATAGAATCGAGGTACAACAGTACGTTTTACCTAGCTATCACGTACATTATATTTATATTCGCAAATGTAATAAGAAGGCTTGTGCGTTGAAATGGCAGAATATAGAAAGAGAATTGGGACGCACCTGCTCTGGTTGGACCTAATAGGATTAAGAATAGAGCATTGCAAATAAGCAAGGTACGTAAAATAATAATGTGCAACAAATCAAAATGACATCAGCAGAAATGGAAGGTGACTTCATAAATATAAATCAACTGTACGCTTGGCGACGTACCATCAAATATAACTATGAAAATTTTTTAAGTAAACAAAATGTTTAGCAAGTGAACCCGCACTAAATAAGAAGAAACAAAACATTCAACCATTTTTTTTTGTTTCGGCTCGTTTTTTTCCCCTCCATTCCGCTGATTATTATTGTTGATTGCAGGTTCCAACTTATTAACCCACGTCTCATCGGCAGTTATAACGCTTTTCATGAGACCTTACTCTTTTTGAAAAGAATTCAGTTTTATCAGGTCGAGTCAAACAAGAACAGGTTTCATATCCAAAACGTCCACCAAAGTCATTCAAACAGACTTGCGAGAGATGTCGAGCTCTTTTGCCATCTCTGTAACACTTGCTTGACGATTTCCAAGCAGAACATACTTCACTTTTTTAATATTTTTATCAGTTGAAAAGGTTGAAAGTCATCCAGAACGAGATATGTACGTCTTCAACGATCTCTTGGCCGTCGTTGAAGAATTAGTACTACTCGTAAGTTTGTGGTTTTGATTAAACTGAATCACCGTAAGACTTTTCCAACATTCGCAACAATGATGTATCGGCAAATCAATAATTAAAGAAAACCGATAATCAATTTCGAACTGACGTATGTATATTCGACTGAAATAGCAAGGAGAAATCTATTATCAGCAAGAAAGCAATTTGCGAGGATCCAATTTCCATTTCTGGTGCCAATTTGCGACGAGAAATTTAATATACTTCATACTTAACTTTTTTGCAAGCTTATTCTCCGACCGAAAGTTTTCATACCGCACAGAGTGCAGGTATCATAGCAAATGCCAAAGCAGCTAATAAGAAGACGGCAACTGATAGCGGATGTAATGTTTTCTATCAATCGCTTATTTGTCAATCAATAGGTGCACGCAGCGCTGAGCAAGCAAAGCTTTGCCTTGGAATACAAAAGCTGTCGTTTGGGGTATGAGAATAGGATGATTCAGTTACTTAAATATTTAAGCAGATAAATATGGGAATATATTGTGTAAATTTCTAATTTTATGAGAATAAATTCAAACTGATTCTGATTTAAATGTACTGTGAAAACACGAATGAATAAAATGTGAATAATTTACGATCGTTTTGGCCAGTATGGTTTCTTGTCTTCTTTTTACTTGTGCCCTTGTTTCAAATTCAATAAATTTATATCACAAGTATGGTACAAAGCGGTTAGTCAGGATTCCAATAAATTTGTACGACGATGTCAAAATGTTTTATTGGTATATCTCATATATTGTCTGGTGCGATAAGTTACGTTGTTGGGGTATGAATTTCCGTAAACGAATTTTACATTTTAAGTTATTTCATGAGATTAGTTTCTTTTTATTGTGACTTTACTTTCATACACTGTACCAAATAAATTTAATCTCATTATGACCCCCTAAGCTAATACCTACTAAGTATTCACCTGCACATGGTCAACATTTGTAAATGCCACATCTAAATTTTACATGTGACTTAAACGCTTGTATGGTAGCTAACTCCATATACTTATAAAAAGACTGCAGTTTAAGTAGGTACTTTAAGCAGCTTCTCATACGAGCATATGCGGTATAAACATAAATTTGATATTTTATCACCAAAAGTGGCACAATGTTCGCATCTTATTGCCGTGCACAAGTGATAGCCGGAAAATGTGAACACTTATGGGGAAATACAACTCTTAATGGGTTCATATCCAAGGAATACCTTTGAAAAAGTAGATGTATTCATATAAAAGGAGGGTCATATGTAGAGGTGTTAATTAATTAAGTATGAGCTTTCATTTTATTAGTTATCTTTGGCTACAAAAGTCATAAGCAATTCAGGAGACTTTAAAGTTGTAAAAATTCGAAAACTCGTTTGAAGAGATAAACATGTTTTACATTTTTTCTTGAAGGTGCCATAATATGGAATTTAATATAAGACTTACAATTTTCTATTTTCTCGAACATACGTTTAAAATTTGATATTTCATTGTTTATTATGCCAATCAATACTGTTATCGAGGGTTTTAGTATATTACCTCACCAAGAAATGCATGCTAGATGTTTGACCAAACTGTTCTTCAAGTTTTCATGCTTTGCAATAAAGCTTTAAAATAGAAAAAGCTTGATGAAACGAGCGCTTCTTTAGGTTTCGGTAATCAGAGGATTTAAGATGAGTAGGTGATTAGCCTTCTGCATCCGAGCCTAGTTCCGGGGCTGCCGGTTTCGCCTCTAGGCAGACAATGGCGTAGGAATTTCCTCCTCGCAGGTGCTAAGGTTATACCGCCTTTACTCGGTCGTCAGAGCCTCGTTCGTAGTTAACAGAGGGTACCGCGCGAAGGTGAGGTTGCCGTTTGGGAGGGATAGGCTATATATTCGCATCACCAACCCCATTTGCCCAGTTTTCTTATTAGCTAAACTGCAAAAGTTAAGCGCAAAACGATAGAATTACTCAAAATTTCTATTGGCGCTCGGAAGAGGTCTCCTCTATGATGGGAATAATAACTGGATGGGGCTGACAGATCGAGATGACTGCAGGAAAATTTAGAGCAGGATACCAAGGAAACAATTGAGCATCTCTTGTGCAATTCTCCCGCATTGGAAAGACTATGCTGTAAGCATCTGTGGTCCCACGATATGATACACTGAAGGAGGTATTGATAATGAGGCCTCAGAGTCTATTAAAATTCACTTCAAGTTCAAGGATTTCAAATAATGATTACTCCTCATGGACCTAGCTACTAAACTCCATCTAGCATCGCAAAGGACCAAACTGGTATATGCGTGAATTATTGGCCAACCAGGTTAACCTAATACATATGTATATCTATATATGGACGTTGAATATCAGCGGAGACTATACACATTAGTTTCGTTCTCAAAAATCATAACGATTCTAAGAAAATGACTCCTCGATTGCAGTAAGTAAATGCGTGAACAAATTCCAGTTAGTTGTTATTTAAATAAAAACGTAGCTTGCTGTCAAGTAAAAAAAAAATCGAAAATATCCGCTTATTGCGATTGTTTTACTGACTTTGCAAACCAGGATTTTATAAAGACCTATATGGTACAGATGCACATATCTATATCAATGCCGCTTATGTGCTGTTATGAACACTAACTCCATCCATTTTAAGGTTCTATTGTGTGCTTGGGTATCTCGCTTCCTTTGTTGTAGGAACGACGCTACTCTGATCTTCACACATGCTTAGTAATAAAGCCTCAACTTATATAAGGCACTACTTGTACGCTTTGTAAGCGTGAGTAGTAGTGACTCATTGTGTTCTCTATCAAATGTGGTTGAATGCGTTAGACAATGGATATTGGAGATACTTGTAAATGTGCTCGACGTATGGACCATCTGAGACGTGGCAGTGGCCAACATTTCAAAGAAATGCAAAGAAATTGATTATAAAGATTCCAGCTCCCAAGTGCTTAAGTCTTGACCTCCCAAACGGAGAACAGTCAAGAAGCATGTGTTGAGTTGTTTCCACCTCATCTTCTCCCATACAGCTTTTGTAGATGGCGTCTGGTAGGACTCCAAAACTTACTTCGTGAACGCCAATAGGACATTGTCCCGATAAAAGACCAAAACCTAGAGAGAGGCTATCCTTACTGAGGGAAAAGAGATTACTAGATCTCTTGCGATCGATCGTGACCCAAAAGGAATAGTAGAACACAAACGGAGGCACCGACGCGCTCCCATTCTACCGATAGCGGTTCTAGGCTGGCTTATCAGCTTTACAGTTTTCTGCGATTCCGCTGTGGTCTGGAACCGAACTTTCATTTCACTGATTAGTGTGGAAATAAAAAACAAAAGTAGGACTTTGCACCATAATTTTTTCTTTTAATCATCTTGTATAAACATATTTAATCTGCAAAAAATGATTCGGTGTTCAATAAAACATACATTTAGGTTTCTTGGCTACCAAGTTTTAAGGTAACATTTTACCAAATATTATAAGTTCAATTTTCTGCAGGGTCATAATTAATGGTGTGAAAACATATTACGTACCCACTTTACTTGATAAATGCACACACTAGCGCAAATATAGCTGTATATTCGAAAGTCGAAACATTCCTAGGTGTACTGCAACTAAACATTCTTTTCCGAAGAAATCCAACTCAAACTAGCTTTAAGTCATAGTACTTGTATTCAGTTGCATTAATAAACTTTTAATCCAATTTCGAGTGAGATTGAAGTTTATTTTACTCACACATTTCCTCCATTTACTTTTTTCGGTATTGGTTTAGCTAATGCATTTTTGTGTTTCATTTAAATATATATATACTTGTATATTTTGTAGGATGGTTCATAGTGTCTTCCATATAAGCTGTAGAATTCCCGATACTTTCTGGAGAGGGGTATATTATTTGGTATCCAATTATTTTATATAGCAAGTTATAACTTAACATATTTAACTCAAATGAAATACAAGGTTCTTTCCAAAGTAAACAGAACTTAAAAAAAAAATGGTTTTTCGGGAAAATCAATTTATTTTATTCAAAATAGTCTCCTTCTGCTTCAATACAGCTTTTAGCATGGTCCAAAAGTTTGTCGAACGATTGTTTCAGCTCGTTGCCCGGTACGGCCGCCAGTATGCCGGTGCAAGCTTTTTGAATGGCCTCTACTTCTGCATAACGCTTTTCTTTCATAGGCAAATGCAGTTTTTCGAAAAGGAGGAAGTTGCACGGTGCCATATCAGGTGAATACGGGGAGTAGCCAATGGTTAAAATGTGACTTTTGATAAAATAATCGGTCACAAGCGTCGAATCGAATGTGGATTCTGAGCAATTTTTGGTCATCAGTCAATTTATGCGGAACAAATCGTGCGCACACCTTTCGTAAGTCCAAATATTTAGTCAAAATGCGATAACGTTTTGGAGATGTTCAATTCCATTTCCATAAATTTCTTTGATCCTCACGACCACTTTGAAAACGTTGAACTCGTGCACTCTACTGCGGGATAGGTAATCATCGCCATAAACTTGTTTCATCAATTGAAACGTTTCGGTAAAAGTTTTACCAATTTTAAAACAAAATTTAATGTTGGCTCTTTGTTTGAAGCTCATTTTCGCACCAATAACACAAACATACTGACACTTAAAACACAATAACTTGACTTTCAATCAGTGAAATGTCATGACATGCCACTGGACAATCGATAAAGATAGCAGATCCTAACGCACCAGTCGCAGTGTTAACTTTGGAAGGGTTCTTGTATATACTATCCTGATCAATGTAATACAAGTTCTATATCTACTATTTGTAAATTAGCTGTTATTATTACAGATAACCGCGGGTGAATTAAAATCAATATTTCCTGTGAGCTACAAACATAAATATATGTGGTGGCAAACACATTACCAAAATACAGCCCTGACGAATTTCCTTCATTACTGACGTTTCCACCAATTGAAGCGATAACTTAATCGCAACACTTAAATAAATCTTCTGGGTGGTTAATTTAAAACTTAAATTTATTTTATTTTTCAACTTTGTTATATTGGTTAAGTCGGTGAAACACGTGTGTGCTTAGCAAGCGCAAAAGATAGAAGAAGGATATCTTCTGTATGCATTACAGATAAAGCGGGCGCTGACACGAAGGACAGTGGAAACGTCAGTAATGAAGGAAATTCGTCAGGGCTGTATTTTGGTAATGTGGTTGCCACCACATATATACATATGTACGAAAAATTTCGGTTTTAAAGACCAAAAAAGTATTAATCTCATAAAATCGCTTTATTGTTTTTTATAGTATTCTTCATTAATATCTGTATCCTTCCTTTGAACCAATTATAGAAACAGTTTTGCCACTCTGATTAAGATATCTCATAAACATGTATTTGAATCAGCCGCCTCTTAATGTGTCGAGAACCCTGACCCCTAAGTTTATTTTTCTCTTACTGCAATAAAAAAGTCATTGGGTCCCGGACTTTACGGTAAATGGCTCATCAAATTGAAGGTATGAGCACTCAAAAATATTGTTGTTTCAGTTGATATGTGAGAGCTCGCATAATAGTTGTGAAAAGTGATCAGCAACTGGCAAAGTAATGATTTTGTTACGCTCAGAGTTAACTGTTCTGCATTATTCTAGTGGTATGGTAAAGACATTTCCAGTTTTTCCAAAAAAAGAAAAAAAACTTGCTGGAAAGGTTCGTGCGTGATTCGGCTCATATGGGAACACCCATTCAATCGACTGCAATTACATTCGGACACATACGCGTAAATCCACGATTCATCGTATTTCACGATGCCAAAAACGAGTTTGGAAACACCGTTGCTGCAAATTTTAACATGTCTCTAGTTCAATCGACACCAGCCTTTATTGAATATTTGACAATTTGCGTATTATCCAACGTGAACAAATTTTTATTTTATAATCAAATGTTCATACAGTACAGAAATTTGTTTTAGATTGCTCTGCGACCTCGATTAAATTCACCATACCATTAAATATTGGTCCTTGATGAAGCTTTTTTCGCAAAACAATTTCACTAATTCATCTCCGAGCTGTTGCTAAGTTAATCCACGCTTTAATTTCGAAAAATTTTCGCTATTTAATTATATTTTTGGTCGGAATAAATAATTTAAGTTACTATAAACAACACAAACAGCGCACCTATATCAAAAGTGAGTACTGAGTGTGTATAACATCATAAATGTCGAACTTTACGATAAAGTTGTGGGTTGCTAGATATCGCCAATAGGATTATCAAATCTTGAAACATAAAAGGCAACCTACATGCAGTATGCTTTATGAAAGTTGTACGAGTATAACGTCACAAATATGTAAGTATACGCAACGTATAAAATAAAATTAATATTATTATTATTATTATTATTATTATTATTATTAATTGAATACAATTACAATTAATATATATATATAGCACTAGCGAAAAAAAACTAAAAAAAAACTTTAAATTAGTTGATTATCTAGGCATATCTCTATACTTTTTTTATGAAAGAACTAAACTATAAATTTATTTGAATATATATTTTTTCCAAGCCAGCATAATTTACCATTTGTATTCGTTTTGATTATTTTATTGTCAAGTAAAACATTCACAAGTTTTTAGCTGCAGTATTTTCCAAAAATATTGGTCTATGTATTTTTTTGGAATTTATCACTTAATATGGCATATAAAATTCATGGTTGGTAAACACGCGCTAATACTTATATCCTTCCAACCGGATTGTTGTAACTCATACCAATAAATTTGGTAAAATCACTGGAGCCGTATAAATTATTTAAAAACTAATTCATAGCCAGTAGTTTTCCTTCGTTATAACCAATTGATATTTCGAGAAATACATTTTTTTCCACATGTATACCATATTTGGACTGGTTAAAAACACTTGCATAACGGTTGGATTTAATTTAGTGTTTATTTTGGACTTAGTTGCTCTGCAACTCGATGTAAATAAATAGGTGGAATTCAACAGCATTAGTGCAGTAACAACTAATTATTTAGTAATGCTCATTTCAAATTCAATAATGCGGAAGTTTAACGAAAATTTAGAATTTGGTATATGTATACATATATCGTATAATTTTAGCAAATGCAGCCAGCCCTCAAATATGTTTATTAATCGATAAGCTTTTAATCGGTAGTATTAAGAGACAATATGACATCAAATCACGATTTTGCATTTAATTAAATGTATCATTAATTATAGAATATATCCCAACAAATTATAGCAGTTGAAAAATTCAAATAATCTGAGGCTAGAATAGAACAAATAAATTGGTTGGCGTTCTACAAGGTGCGTTCCAAAGTAAACAAGACTTTAAAAAACAGAACAAATGGTTTTTTGGCAAAATCTATTTATTTTATTCAAATTAGTCTCTTTCTGCTTCAATACAGTTTTTCGCACGGTCCAAGAGCATGTCGAACGAGTGTTTTGCCTCGTTGGCCGGTATGGTCGCCAGTATGCCGGTGCAAGCATTTTGAATGGCCTCTACGTCTTTCATGAGCAAATGCATTTTTCCGAAAAGGGAGAAGTCGCACGGTGCCATATAAGGTGAATACCGGGAGTGCTTAATGGTTAAAATGTGTTTTTTTTTCTCAAATAACACACACACACATTGATGCCCTTCGAATGTTGGATTCTGAGTAATTTTTGGTCGTCAGTCAATTTGTGATGATAAAACTGTACACACACCTTTCGTAAGGCCAAAATGCGATAGATCGGTGTTCAATTCCATTTCCATGAATTTAAATGATGATTTCGGCTGATTTTTGATGAATTCACTCATAGTTTCGATGGAGTTTTGATTTGATTGGCCCACATGTTGATCGCCATTTATGTCCTCACGACCACTTTGAGAACGTTGAAACCACTCGTACAGGAAATCATCGCCATAAATTTGTTTCATCAATTGAAACGTTTCGGTAAAAGTTTTACCAATTTTAAAAAAAAATTTAATGTTGGCTCTATTTTCGAAGCTCATTTTCGCACCGAAGACACAAACATACAGACACTTGAAAGGCAGTAACTTTACTTCCAATCAATGAATGTGTCATGAAGTTCTCACAGGACAATCGATGAAAATAGCAGATTCTAACGCACTAGTCGGCATAGAGATGGCGCCACCAGAGGGACATTCAAAATGTCCTGTTTACTTTGGAATTTACTTTGGACAGAGTCGGACTACATTATCGTGCTACAAAAACCAAGACCCGTCTGTTTACGAATACCTTTGCGCAAACGACGCATAACACTCAAGTAGTAATCCGTTTTGATAGTTTGACTGTTTATAAGGAAGTCAGGGTGCACCAGCACGAAGACTCGTCGCCAGTAAAAATACTTTTCAAGACATCTTGTTAGTCGGAAAGCATTGTTGCACAGACGCGAGGCTGTTTTCCGAAAACCAATTCGATTAGAACAAAGCACAAGTGAGTAGTTCATCTACCTCGGTTAATGATAACATCGAAAAGCTAAGGAAACAGATCAGAAAAATATGAGAGAATCTCAAGTTTACATTTCCGTACAGTTTGTTTTACCCTCGAGTTCATCTAGCTAGTCTTTATAAATTATTATAGCGCAATCTGACCTAATTTTAATTTTTATTATATTTTTATTCAGTTCTTTATAACGGTAAAAACTGCGACTGTGTTATTTGTAATTTTTGCGGTCATCACCCTTCATTATTTCCAGAGCAATTCTCCCATATGTATGTATATAAAATGTACATATCTTAAACTAGTCACTGAAACGAGCAGCTTGCTCAATTTTCGAAGTATGTGCAACTGTGCGTAGTCTTTTTCTTACTAATACATACACTCAGTGTATTCTCAGAAAATATTCCCGTTGTCTCGCCTGGTTGTTTTCTTTACACTTTGAAACTTCTGAAGCTCTAGTCTGATAATTGAGTCGACGGCAGAGAGTTGAAAATCATCAGAAGCAATGTGAATTCAAGAGGTATGTTGTTTGTGTGTCCATTTGCATTGCTGAATGTGTCTGGACTACTTTGTGACAAAAGTTTCATTTTGTACTAATTTTGTTAAAGCAAGGCGGTATATTCTTGATAAATTCCTTAGTACGTGAAATAATTAAAAATTATTCCAAAGTTACGATCATTAGTTTATAAGATATTAGTCTATTATAAGCTCTCAATAATAATGCGCAAAGATTTTGCACTCAAGGAAAATACTTACACTCTATAGACTTTGTAATGGAGTTTGAAATTGCTTGTGTATTCACTTTGTTGAAAACAAATGATTAAAAATCGTTTTATTGAAGTTTGTACTTTTGGTATGCTCGGACGTCAATTTTATAATTTCACTTGTTTTTATTAGTTTTCATGGCTTCCAAGCTTCACCGATTGTTCAGTTCTAACACTATATAGCTTATTAAACTTAAAATGGAACTAATGCAAAAATCCAAGATAATTATCTGCAATTGGGTACTGTTTAATTTGCTGCCCAAACTTGCATACCGAAATTAATCACCTCAACAATTATTTAATAAAAAATGCACATAGATTAAAACTTACATTAATTTATTATACACAATAATTTTTATGGTAATAAAAGTCTTATAAAAAATTATAAATCATTTGTGGGCGACGAATGCATGTTGGTGAACCGAGCGGGGCGGATGTAAGCAGCACACCGGACCGATGAGGGATCGCAGGAGGGATTTGCGTAGCGCCGCGTATGACCGAAAAAACTTGTTGATAAATAACGAAGGTAGTTGACTGATGTTGATAGCGACTGATGTGCGATGATTGTGTGTCGAATTTTGTCGAACGAAAGTTGACGTGCGAATCTTGGTAGCGAATAAAGTCTCCTTTCCTGTTGTCTATCCTTTTTGTTTAGTGGATAAGAGCATAGGTGTGGTGAGTTGCATTGAAGTGTCATCAGCTGGGGCGAATTGCGCTGTTGCATTAGGATGCGTCAGTTTTATCGGGTAGAAGGGGTGGATGCTTAACTCATTTAAACAGGTACTTTTTGTTTACATCTAAATGGTCACACGAAAAGCGGGGGAGAAATTAAAGTTTAATAGTGATACGTGTAACTGTAGATTGCAATGACATACTTGTACCTCTTCTCCTTTACTTACGTAGACGCTATCGACAACTCATCGTTCCATTGAATGTGACATTCGCCGTGGCCAACGCGCAAAGGACCATAAATCTTTCACAGGAACCTTTCCCTCGAAAACTCGTAACGTCGACTCATCAGATGTTGTCATCGTAAATGCCTCTCCACCATATAGCAGGCCGATAATAATGAGTGACTTGTAGAGTTTGATTTTTGTTCGTCGAGAGAGGACTTCTCAATTGCCTACTCAGTCTATAGTAGCAACTGTTGGCAAGATTTTCGAGGATGGCATACTACAGCAGGTTTATTGAGTAAATCCAACAAAGTAGCAGTTGCAGTTCAATAGCTTTAACAAAAAACAAAAATAATTTTGGCAATTAATTTATTTCAGGGGGTATGCGTCTGGTCCCCTCCTCATGAACAGCTAATTTTCAAAATCGGAGATTTTGCGAAATTTCCCTGTATTACTTGACGTGGTTTGACCCACATATAATATAATAGTTTTCGTTGTTCTAACAAACCTTGTGCTGAATATGTCGGCCAGTGTGTAAGTTATTGTATTGGAAGAATAGTGACCACTCCTTTAAATTTTCGAATTCGACTGTAGAACCCAGACACCAAATATGCGGAACCCAATGATTATGGCTGACTTTTGTTCAAAGTGTATTGAATCGAATCGATGCATTCCTTAGCCTCCATATACCTAATACAAAGATTTTTTAACTTCCACTTGACTTTTTTTATCACATACTCATAGCAACCAACGTGTAGGTTTAATGTAAAATTTTCCCAAAACTTTTTATAAGTTTTTTGCCAGCTTTATCCGTGCAAATTTCAAGAGTATAAAATGTTTGTTTACATCTTAGTTTAAGCCTTTATTATATGTTTACTTTTTAATTTTACAATATCCTTATCTAAACACCAACAAATACAGAGAAATCATTTTACCATACACAAAATTTTATAAATGTACTTATAACAAGTAAAAAAGGACTAAATTTGGGTGCAACCGAACATTTTCTACTCTTGCGGCTTGCAGAAAAAAATAATTTAAGGTGCCAATCGTTGCACAGAGAATTGGAATCCAAGAAGTTGAACTTCCTTATTTCGAATCACCATAATCGTCAAAAAATATTGAGCCTTTCTTTGAGCGACCACGCCCAGCACGAAGTGAAGAAAATGAAACATTCATAGCTGAAAGTGTACACGAAGACGGTGGATAGTCAGTGATAATTCCAGCACTAATAAGGTACAGGCAAAAACAGTGTTACAGTATCATTTATAAAATATATGCAAAGTACTTTCGTTAAATAATTCAACCTTTATATGTATAATAGGGTGTTTTGGGGGATATAATTTTTCGGGATCATAAATAATTTCTTATTTTTAAAGTTTGAAAAGCCAACTTTCTGAGTATGTGATGGTTATTTTTGAGAAAAGAAAATTAATTGATGAAATTTAGTTTAAATGTAAAAACGAAAATTCATTTTCCTTTCCAAACTTTTTTTCCAAGGAACGTGCATACCATGTCTCATGAATATATCTCAATTTTTACGCCACTTATAGCTTGCACACAGACAGTTACCTGGGTATCAACTCTTCTCATCATCCTTAACCACAATTACTGTGCACTGAAGGAGTCGTGTTTTAACACTTTTGATTTTGGTACTTTCAATCCCACTGTGGAAGCATGATACTTGTTACCTCTTAATGTGTTAATGCAAGTTTTGTTGCCAATCGTAACAGCGACATTAGTGGACCACAATTAAACACAAATATAATATAATATGATGCTGATTTGAACATATACATATATTGAAAATATGAAAGTTGTGGAAGTTGAAGATTTATTCCCGAGTATTTGTTAATTTTGAATTTTAGCAAACTAACTTGAAAGCACCCTAGAGGAAAAGATAATCTTCTTAGCTAGAAATACCTTTCACACATATGTACACTGAAATCTAGTGCTCTCACTGAAAACACATTTCACTAAAAATTTTATTTGGTGTACTTGTAAAAAAAAACTTTCGGATTGTTTATGTATAGTTACACAACAGCAACAGGTTACTCATACGCCTAGACGTTGTAAATGAAATTAGTGCTGATTGACAGTTACAAAGTTTCTGTTAAGTGGAAAGTTTTGTATTAGTAATGGGGTGTATTGTAGTCACATTTACCAAAAAGTGGTTAAATAGCAAACTTAAATTCGACTCAAGTACAATATATTTTTATATATTCAGGTATAAATAAATAGGTCATAAACATAATAGCGATACCTATTAATATTGTGTCTAACTTCAGTATCAACAGATTAGTGTACCCTCTAGAAATAAGAAATTCTTAAATAGATCCAGAAAAAGTATTTATCAACTTACAGCTATTTTAACGGGATATTGACTATTTGGAGAACATGTGTTCAAAATAGGAATGCTGTACAACAACATTTGCCGCTGCTGCAAACTAAGAAAAGGAAGGGTTCTACACTTCCTCTCTGAATGCTCAGTTCTATCACAATCCCGACGTGGAACTCTTGGAATCAGGTTCAAAATCTTGAATGTCTGTCAGCAAAAAGCAGAACAGAAATAATTAATTTCGTTAGCAATAGTCCCAATGCAGGTTGTGAAAAGGACTTCACTCATACCTAGCTACATATCAGTGCTCACCATACATAAGATATCATGTCATATACGTATTTCTATTCAAATAGCAGTGGAAATACATATATTTGTATACAAAAAAAGTAAGAAAAAACTATGTTCCGATATAACCGAACATTTTATTCTTCAACTTTGAAGGATCAGAACCGGAATTTTTTGTTTCATTTCAAAAGTATATCTGGCAGGTTGACCGCTATTTTCGTTTAGGAGATAGTAACTGGGGTTCACATATTCGGTATCTGAGAACTTGATTAGATTAATGTTGCATACCTCGAAGGCAACTTTCGAACATGGTTTTATCCGCATACATTGTTTGGCTCTTTATTTGTGTACTGAAAGAATAAGATGTAATTTAAAATTGTATTGCCCATAAAATAGGAATGATTGATGTCTGATTTTGACCATTGTTACACTGTAATGTAGAAGTGTCATTGATATTGACAGTTCTATGTGAAAGATTAAAGTCCACCGTCATCAAACTGATTAGGCCTTTTCAGGCTAACGACCTTGAAAATCAACAACCTACCAGATATTCACCATGCACCAAATTTTGGAAAAGACCCGTGAAAAGAGAATCGACACACACCACCTCCTCGTCGATTTTAAAGCTGCTTTTGATAGGACGAAAAGGAGCTGTCTTTATGCCGCGATGTCTGAATTTGGTATCTGAGCAGTACTAAAAACTCCGTCAGAATCGGAAAGAACCTCTCCGAGCCGTTCGATACCAAACGAGGTTTCAGACAAGGCGACTCCCTATCATGCGACTTTTTCAATTTGCTGCTGGAGAAAATAATTCAAGCTGCAGAACTTAATCAAGCAGGTACAATCTTCTATGAAAGTGACCAGCTCCTAGCGTATGCCGATGATATTAATATCATTGGCCTCAACACCTGCGCCTTAGTTTTGTATCATGCATAGTAGATAAGGAAGCAAAGCAAATGAGTCTGGCAGTGAACGAGGCAAGACGAAATATCTAACATCATCAAACAAACAGTCATCGCACTCGCGACTTGGCCCTCACATCACTGTTGACAGTCATAACATCGAAGTTGAAGATAATTTCGTCTATCTTGGAAACAGCACCAGAAACAATGTTAGCCTCAAAATTCAATGTAGAATATCTCTTGCCAACAGGTGCTACTTTGGATTGAGCATAACCTCCTCTCTCGACGAACAAAAACCAAACTCTATAAGTCACTTATTTTTTCCGACCCGCTGTATGAGAAGAAGGTTCGAAAGATTTATGGTCCTTTGCGCGTTGGCCACGGCGAATATCGCATTCGATGGAACGATGAGCTGTACGAGATATACGACGACATTGACATAGTTCAGCGATTTAAAAGACAGCGGCTACGCTGGCTAGGTCATGCCGTCCGAATGAACGAAAACACTCCAAGTCTTAAAGTATTCGACGCATTATCCGCCGGGGAAAGCAGAGAAAGAGGAAGCTCTCCACTCTGTTAGAGGGACCAAGTGTGGAAGGACCTGGCTTCGCTTGGAATTTCTAATAGGCGCCACATAGCAAAAAGAAGAAACGACTGGTGCGCTGTTGGAGCATTTATTGAGTGAGTTACCACAGTATTAGAAGCTCTCAACAAAACCGTCATATGGGATTGGGCGCAGTTATAAATATTTATTTACTTTTAAAGTAGATGAAGAAGTGCTATATAAAATAGCTTCCCCTCAGCAAGTTTGGTCTATTTACACACATAGCATTATACTCAGTACCAACATGTTACAAGAATATAAAAATACAATGAAATCACAAAAACATAATTTTTAAAATTGTACTGAAAAGCTTTTAGAGGGTTAGCATTGGAAACTATGCATCGCTGCATCATTACATATTTCGTATATTCACACAGATTGCCGGAAAATGGTCTGAGATCTCAATCAGTGACACTTCCGCTGGATCAATGACGGAATCATAAAAACGGATGTAGCCAATTTAAAGCATATTACTATACTACGTTGTCGCTAGTTGTTGTAAGAGCAGAGCAATGCATTGTTGCCATATGTATACTTATAGACAGATACGCTTTGGAGCCTTATGCGAGGCGGTACACACCCTTTCCCGAAAAAATATTAACGTACTTCTTCGCTTTCATATCGTCTTTTGTACTCATACAGTGTTTACGTAACTGTGAACAAAATTATCATCACAAAAACTTTGTCGTCGCCAAATTTGTCTTGATTAGAGTGAAGAGTTCGCCTATTTTCAGTTTTTCTATTTTCTACATTTTTTCAATCTATATAATTTTTTTCATACGGTTCTTCTGCGGCTGCTGTATCTTGTTTGACAATACACACTTGGCCAATTTATCAATTTCTTTCAATTTCGGAACTCTTCCCATGTTTTATCTCCAAAGCATTGAACTACCCTTAACTTTTAATTTTTTTTTTTTTAATATTCTGAATTACCCACAATTTAACTTTGAGCATTTGCACCTTAGTAAGTCATTCATAAGAAAATAAGTACGAAAAATTTGTAAGGTTTTTTAAACTACTCTTTTCGAACTTCTAAGCTGAGTGGGTTTTTGTGGATATCTAAGCTTTTGGAATTTTATGCTATGAATAAGTTTGTCACAAGTTTGTAACATTCAGAAAGAAACGTTCGAGAGTTTATAAAATATACATATATGTTACATATATGATCAGCATGGCGAACTCGTTCAATTTAACCATGCCTGTCAGTATATAATCAAGGACAAATAAAAATTTCAGATCTGAGGCACTATCTCAGTTTTTGAGATATCGATCTGAAATTTTTATCTGTCCTTTTCTCGCCAAGAACCTGCACATTTCTTGGAATCGCCGCCATCGCACTACTTTAGAATATGTAGAGCCATGCCCTACAAATAAACGACTGGAAGAAAGTGCTTTTTCATCTTACAAGACATATTCAAGAACGATACAATTGGCAAAGTAATTGTTTAGATCGACTTGATGTGGATAAAATGGCTGCCATAATAAACACAAGAGTTTAGAACTTTATTAGAATTCCTTCTTATTGGCCGATAAAAGAGAAACACCTTTTAGTTTTATCTTATACAATTTATTTCCCTAACTCTTATTTACTTTAAGCTTTTACAATTTCTTTCACACAAACTTAAATCTAATATATCGGGATCGGGAGAAAACGTCTTGATTTATCGGCTGTTAGTATTGAAACCACTCCGAAAAGCCTTTTCAAATTAGCGTGAAACTTTGAAAAAATTCACCGGAACGTTAAGAATTTTTCTGTGTGTATTTCTAAATATATGTACTCGTATGTACATCAAGAATATAAAATAAAGTACTACTGTGTCCAAAAAAAAGGTATTGTATTTATTTTGAAAATTCTTTATTTATTCTTCCAAATCAATTTCATCCCCTTCAAAGTAATTCCCTCCCAATGCAATGCACTTATGCCAACGGATTTTCCAATCTTCGAAACACTGGTTGTAGTCACTTTCCGGGATGGCCTTCAGTTCCGTCATCGCTGCGGCTTGAATCTCCTCTATCGTATAAAAACGGTGTCCCCGGAGTGGTCTTTTGAGCTTGGTGAACAGCCAAAAGTCGCAAGGCGCCATACGGTGGTTGCGGAATGATATGGGTTGTGTTTTTGGCGAAATGATCACGAATTACGAAGGCAGTATGGGATGGTGCATTATCGTGGTGTAAAATCCAAGAATTGTCTTTCCACAATTCCGGCCTTTTTAGGCGGATAGCGTAACGCAAACGTCATATAACGTTCAAATAATATTCCTTTTTGACTGTTTGACCGGTTGGAAGGAATTCATAATGCTCAACACCACGATAATCGAAGAAAACAGTCAACATGACCTTGATTTTTGAGCGACTTTGGTGCAATTTTTTTGTCTCCGCTCTCTTTTGGCACGATATTCGCTCGATTGATCTGTTGCTTCGGGGTCGAAAGCATAGATCCAAGTCTCATCGTCAGTTATAATGCATTTCATGACACCCTCGTCGGAAAGCATCATTTCACACACTTCAACACGACACCTTTTTTCCCAAAAAATTCAATGTTTTCGGTACCAGTCGAGATCTGACGCGCTTGAGGCCCAAAACATCCTTCAAAATTGTATTGGCTGAGCCTTTTGATATGCCAACTTCATCAACAAGGTCTCTAATTGTTATTCGACGGTTTTTTAACACCAAATCTTTGATTTGTTGAACGTGAGCTTCGTCGGTTGAGGTTGATGGTCGCCCTGAACGCTCTTCGTCTTCGACACGTTCACGGCCGGCTTGGAGCCCACTATACCACTTGTAAAAATTTTTTTTAGACATAGCCTAATCACCAAATGCTTTCTGAACTATCCTCAACGTATCCGCAGCGGAAAATTGATTCCGTAAACAAAATTTAATGCAAATTCTTTGCTCAACAAATTTCGACATCGCAAAAAACGAAAAAATCACTTTTAGCAGCTCACTAAACGAAACGTATCTCAAACAATAATGAATATTTTGACATGAAATTTGACATAAATGTGACTAACAGTACTACCAACATAAAAAAAAATTCTCCAAATCCTTCGACGCGCGCAGTTTAAATTCTAATGTCACCTTATTTTTTGGGCATAGTAGTAAAACGGTTTTTTGAAAAAATAACTGCATATAACCCCTTAAGGCGATTAGAAATTTAAATACGCGAATACGCACAAACAACATGGGACGGATAATATGAAAATATATGTAATGAAACTGTGCGTTCACGATAAAAAAGTTTGGAAGTTAAAGGATGATGATAAGAATGGATTTACGCATGAAAGTGGTGCTTGATACTCTTGAGATGTTAGCAACGCAGCTTTGTTAAAAGCATTTTCACATCCCTTTTAAAGTATTGGAATCCAGTTGATGTTATTAAAGATGACAAGGGAATACACATGGCGTCGTAAATATGTATATATAGATGTGGCAGAGCACGTGCACGATTACATATCTATGTACGGTTTTAACTACTTCAAAATATTGGATCATCTGCTATTAGTGAACACAATTTAAATCAGATAATGACATTGTCTCATTGTTAGAACTGATAACTTTGATCTGAATACATTACAGACTTAAATAGACATTTTATCGCAATATAATTTATATGATCTAATTTATAATATATTGGTATCGATGTTTTTCCACTTATCTTGGTACTGTTTCCATAATACTGAATTTGATGTAAATAGATGCCGCGAGAGAAGAGGGGACTCCCTATCGTGTGACTTCTTTAATCTGTTTGTGGAGAAAATAATACGAGCTGCAGAGATAAATAGTGAAGTTACAATCTTCTATAAGAATGCACAACTGTTGGCGAACGCTGATGATATTGATATAAAACCCGCGCCTTTAGTTCTGCTTTCTCCAGACTGGACAAGGAAGCAAAGAAAATGGGTCTGGCAGTGAACGCGGACAAGACGAAATATCTCCTGTCATGAAAAAACAGTCATCGCATTCGCGACTTGGCTCGCATGCCACTGTTGACAGTCATACCTAAATTTATATTAACACTAAAATAAAATCCAATCCAGAATAACTCTTGTCAACAGGTGGTATTTTAGACTGAGTAGGTAGCTTAAAATTAAAGTCATCTTTCGTCGAACAAAAACAAAACTCTACAAGTGCCTCATCCTGCCGTTCCTGTTATATGGTGCGGAGGCATGGACATATGTATGTGTAAGTGTACTAATAAAGATTCAATGGTAATTTTTGTGGTTCCTTTTGATGACGATGGCTATAAATCGATGATATAAACTTGAGAGTTAATTTAAACTTTAATTGAGTTCAGGAGTAATTATTTCCAAGAAATTTGACATTCGTACCTAAATGCAAAAAATTATTTAACTAATTTTTTTTGGCAGTTCAGGAGTCAACTCTTTAAGCCAATTAAATACACGCAAACAAATCAGTAATAAACAAATTGTAGTAGTTGGTTTTGTGGCATTTCGTCATGCCGTTCATTTAAAATCCTTTTCAACATCGTAGAAAAACTAACAATTTTTGCAAATTAGAATGGTCCAAGATTGCTTACAACCCACAGCCCACATCATTTCCAATGTTACCTAGTAAGAGTAAACGACGGGGATATTTCTTTAATTGTATAAATACCTGTTTCGGTATATGTGACTACGAAACTTGTCGGTATTACTATTATTGAATACTTAACAAGCACTTAATAAAAACAATATGTTTTAATTGCTGTACTATTATTTGCAATATGCATGCAGAAAATTTAATAAATTGCTGAATCTATTTCACAAGCTTAAGTCAACTCTCAAGTGGTTTATCCTATTAAATACATAAATTGTCATTTTGAGAGTTGACTTGACTTGAGTGTTGACTTAAGCTCTTGCTTTCAGTAACGAAAAGTTATTACCACATAATCTGAAGTTTTTACGGAGGGATAAACATAAATTTTCAAGTAATACTTTGCCATTAGGATATATCTATATTGTAACCAGACATACTATACGATTATTATGCGCTTAGGCAATGAACATTATATGTTTATATTTACTAGTATTTACTTGAATATATATTATACCACCAATCAATATATGCATTTAGGTGTGTGTATGAGTTTGATGTAAGAATGTGCATATACTATATATAATACATATACTACAAAAGTAAGCAAAGCTAGTATAAATTTTTTCAGTTTAAATCGTTTTTTAAGAAGTTAGGAATAGCTAAGGGTATAACCAAAAATTTCATCCTCTTGCAATTTGAGAGGTTTAAAGTCAGGTAAGTAGCTTCAGATACATAAAGCCATCTTTGGGAACTTGGGCGAGCTTTCACCCATTGTTATTCATACCAAATATAAAAATGCAAAGTTGTAAGAAAAACACGCTCTCTCAGTGTTATTAATAAAATGACTCACATAATGACCGATATATGTTGTATAAAGTCACTTGGAAGTTCGAAAATTGTAGTGTTTGGTAAATGGGAGCTACGGGAAATATTGATACGATTCAACCCATTTTTGACACTCAGACATACTATTGTCAGGAAAATATTATCCCTGAATTTCAATTATATATTGACCGCTTTTACGCTAAAGGGTCAACTATAGGCACTGGGATGCAAATATTCAGTACATAGGGACTTGAATAGTTTTTGTGGATTTGGACAGTTTTCGGCCATACTCTATAGGCATTATTCGTGCAAAGTTTGGTCCTCTTACATTCATTTTTTCTTGATTTGTACGTATATATTTGACATAGAAATGTCAAGGGAATGATGTGCACCAAATTTGGTTGTAATAGGTTCCGCGGCTTTAAAGATATTTCTTGGCGGTGCCACGACCATTGTCCAATTTTGACCCCGGGCCCAAAAATTTCTTTCTAGCGAGCATATGAAAACAGTAAGAGGAAACAGTTAATGGGGGCCAGATATGGGGAATATGAACAAACAATTCGAAGCTCAGTTCATGGAATGGCCATCGTTTTCACTGCCTTGTATTCCTGTGCATTATCTTGGGAAACTGTCCTTTACTTTTCTTCAAATGCGGCCGTTTCTCGCCGATGTCGTCCTTCAAACGGTCCAATAACACTATATGATAGTCGGTGTTGCTAGTCTTTTCTTTTTCAAGGCAGTCAATAAAAATTATTTTATGTGGTCTTAAAATACGGAGTCCATAACTTCGCTAGCTGACTGGTGCTTTTCCATGCTTTGAAGCGATTGGACTTCGGAGTGAAAAAATGTAGTCATGTTTCGTATATTGTCATATATTGACACAAGCCTCGGATTTATTAAACATGAACATTTCCAAACACTGCTCCGATCATCAACTCGTTGTCGTGTTTTTTCAAAGGTGAACTCGGGCGCCATCCACTTTGCGCCGAACTTTCAGGTTGAAAACGCCAGGGTCTAGTACTAATATCACAATGTGCTTATTTTATATTTCCAAAATTGTTCTAAAAAACATTTCTTTGAATCACGTGAAAAATTTATGCATGGTTTATCATTACGAACATTGTACGTATATTTAGTCTAACGGTACTTATATTGAAATAATTATAATAACTTTTATTTAATCGATAATAAAAGGCCATTTTATTTTGAATGCAGTTCATTTAGTTTTAGAAGACATTTCATATCCTTTCTCGTAATGAAATAAAATTGAATATTTCTCTCTCTCTAAAATACTGTTTACTCGTATTATGCATTTGAAAGCACTCTCGCGTTACTCCAGTTTTCAGGCAGGTTTCTTCAACATAAAAGCTTTACTAAATATATAAATGTTTACAGTTATTCTAAGCTCTGGATGTATGTTTTCAACAATTGAGAATATGTTTTTCCCTGAAAGCACAAAATGTAGAATTAAGTCTCCAAAAAATTATTACAGAGTTATTATTGGCTTAATTTAATTCATTTTAGGCGTTATGTATACTGTTATTACAGCAAAGCTCTTCTTTATTTTTTTAAATTATATCATAATTTGAACACATTCACAGTTTCACCAATATCGGTAGCTTGTGGGGTTGGTAATAATCCGATATTATCTATATGCAAAGCCAACCTTTTTCTGGTGCCAAGAGAAACAAGTTTCATCAATATACATTTATATTATTTTTATTCAAGTCAGTCTGTCGGACAATCAGTCATCCAAAAGTCAACTCAATTCGTCAACCAGATCACTTATAAGGAGGGTGGCGCACGAATCATATTATAAAAACAAACCGTAATAACTGTTTTCAATCAATGCTTTACATTTACACTGTCAATGTATTGCAAATTTTATTTTATTTTATATAATTATTTTTTTTTTTAACATGGATCATAAATGACCTCCATGTTCAGCCACGCACATGCGACACCTAATTAGAATTAATAGAACAAGTAGTAGTCTGAAGGGCTGAAATCGGAATTGCCTCAATTATCGATTGCTTCAACTCATTAAGATGTCCGGGTTTTGTTTTGTATACCTCTTCCTTGACATAATCCCATAAAAAATATGGTGCCGGCAGGCCAGGTGATCTTGGGGGTCAGCAGAATGTGGAAGTTTCTTGATATAATTTGTTTTAAAATTTTCGTCGGAGCTCCGCAATAACCGGTCTGGCCATGTGAGTAGTGGAACTAAACGCTATTGAAAGGGATATGTCTTCGGCGTAGTTCTCCGTAAAAAAACACATTCAACGTTTTTAAATAACCATAGACAGTTGTCGTACCGTCATTTCATGGATTATATATGGATTTACCTCCCTCCATATATGGAAATTTTGCTTGTTTGCATTTCCGTTTAGATCGAAATGACTTTCATCAGACATAAACAAGCAATTTATGAAGTTATTGTCTTTTTCGGTTACTGCAGTCATTTTTTGGAAAAAATTCCAATTGGTAAATAAAAAGGGTTTGGGTTTGTACGGAGCAGATTTCATTCATTGCGAATTATCCGCTTTAATGACATTCTGTTAACTTCATATTGTGAGACGAAACTCTTGGATTTGCCTGAATTGACGGTACAACAGTCGGGATTGTTTCTTGAACACGAGCATACTGATCTATATGGTACGGTCTTCTTGCGATACTGCCAGAATCGACAAGCATATTTACTAACCTCATAATGGTCCTTCTAATAAGGGGAGTGCCGCCAATATCCGCTATGAATTCCCTTACCCCTGCTTAATGCATGTGAACAAACTATTGTACTCTGTAGTAGCATGTAACGAGAGTGTACAATTTCAGGTGTACATATATATTAGGGTATGCATTATTTTCTACATTTATAAGATTTTTGCAAACGCCCGCTCAAAATGTTCATGTAAATGCTATACCCAGTTAACATTAGGAAACAAATGTACTGTAAGCATGTAGTGCAACGTGCCGTATGAACAACACGAATTGTATAAATCACTGGTATGAAGGCTCAGGTTTTTTGATAAATATTTTCAACTGTATATACTTTTGAAGGAAATTTCTTTTAAAATATTTTTTGACAAAATTCTAACAATCACAACTATTTTTAAATGGAAATTTTTGGTTAGAGTATTAATTTGTCTAAGTTGTAGATTTCATTTCTTAATAGAAAATGTCACATTATATATACATGAGAAAAGAAATATAATATAGACATGTTTAAAATAAGGATATAGAGACTACTTATATTGTATGCTTTTTTTCTGGTAACAAATGAAATTTCAGGGTGCTTAATCAACCAGTTAAATACTGACACCCCAATGTATATCTATATACCTATTTAACAAAAATAAGAATATGCCATGAATAATATGTATTTGTCATGATGCTTTTGCTTTGATAACATAAATCAGAAAAAAAAATATTTTCCTTAATATGTCTGTTGGACTGAAAAACCATGTGTAAGCGCTTAATTCTATGTGCAAGCAATACATAAGCGTTGCCATATGTTTTTTTATTTTTCAACACTCCTCCTCAACGCAAATGTTTTGCTTACTTTTATTCTAAGCCTAAACACTCTGTGAACTTCGTATGTTTTTCTTTACTTAAATTTTTTGTCAAAATATCAGCAACCATTTCATTAGTTGGAATATATCTGATTTCAATTTTGCCATCTTTTATTACATCCCTAATAAAGTGGTGCTTGATATCGATATGCTTACTTCTACCATGAAACATTTGATTTTTAGACAAATGCTGCGCACTTAAGTTATCACCATAGATAATTGTTGGTTCTTGCTGCTCACACCCAATCTCGTTTAATAGATTACGTAGGAACAACGCTTCTTTAACTCCCTCCGCAAGAGCAACATATTCGGCCTCAGTGCTGCTCAAGGCCACAGTTTGTTGTTTTTTCGACTGTCATGTGATTGCACTGCCACTGAGAACGAACGCATATCCTGAAAAGGATTTTCGATCCATCATATCATTACCCCAATCTGCATCCACGAACCCTTGCACGGGTTTTCCACAAGCGCTATAACGTAACTTCAAATCAGCTGTGGATGCCAAATATCTTAAAATATGTTTTACACCAGTTACATGTTCCGTATGAGGGTCTGCATTGCGCTGCGCCAACTTACACACCGAATGCATTATATCTGGACGAGTACAAACAGACAAATACATTAATTCACCAATTAAAGACTGATATTCGCTGATTTCGACTCTTTTGCATGTGGTATTTTTACAACCTATTGTAAAGCCTGCATCCAATGGTGTTGCGGCTGTTCTACATTGTGTCATACTATGCCTCTGCAAAATATCTTTTATGTACTGAGATTGGCTAATATGTATCGCACCAAGTTCTCCATTACGTTCAACTTTAATGCCCAAAAAATACCGTAGCTGTCCTTTGTCAACGCAGTCAAAAATATTCGATATCTGAGCTTTAACTTTCTCTATCTCTTTTTTCGTTTTACATGCAATAATCATATCATCGACGTATACAGCAATAAGAGAAATATTACCTTCTAGATTTCTCTTATACAAACATGGTTCATTTACGCATGGAACATAGCCAATCGATTTCAGCACATTGTCTAACTTTTCGTTCCACTCTTTGCCTGACTGCTTCAATCCGTAAATCGCTTTATTTAACCGTAATACTTTATTTGGGTGTCGCTCGTCGATGAACCCTTCCGGCTGTTTCATGTACACTATGTCGTGTAGATCGCTATTAAGGTAAGCAGTACACACATCCATTTGGTGCACATATAGTTTCCATTCAACTGCTAACGCTAAAACCATACGAATCGACGAGTAGCGAATTACAGGTGAAAATGTTTCTTTATAATTTACGCCTAATTGCTGATTACAACCTTTAGCAACTAATCTGCATTTAAACCGTTCTATAGCCCCATCAACTTGGTGTTTTACACTAAACACCCATCTACATCCGATCGCGTGTTGCCCTTCTGGCAAATTCTCAAGGCTCCAGGTTTTATTTTTAATTAAAGCTGCATGCTCTTCTCTGATTGCATTTTCCCACTCTTTAGCGTATCTACAATTTAATGCTTCTGCAACCGTTTGAGGAATGTCAATATTTGTTGAGCTTTCAATTACGTTTAATAAATGTCGAGCTTTCTTCGGCCTACCTCGCATACCAGTTCGTACAAACCTTGGTCTGCCACGACCGATACGCACCTGCTCCTCCTCCTCAAACTCGGCTTCATTACCAACATAATCATCGTCAGTATCATCGTCTTCACGATTACGTTTTTGATTGCTTACAACGTCTTCTTTAGCATCACGTTCATCTAATGACTGGTCAAATATGAAACTTTTTTGAGTATAGTTTACTAAATCTCTAACAGAATTCTCTTCGCCTTTAACTATCTCAGAAAACATAACATCTCGTGCCTCAATAACCCTTCGGCAATCCGGGTCGTAAAGTCGATATGCCTTTGAGGTAAGTGAGTAACCAACCATCTTAAGCTCTTTACCTTTTGCTTGTAATTTATTGCTCTGAGTTTTATCTAAACACACCGCTGTCGATCCGAATACGCGTAAGTGTTTAATCGACGGCTTACGGCCTGTCCACACTTCATAGGGAGTCATACCAGTTAATGCTTTTGTTGGCGATCTATTTCTTATATACACAGCTGTAGCAATCGCCTCTGCCCACAGCATTTCAGAAATATTCGCATATGCCATCATTGTTCTCGCCATCTCCACGATCGTTCTATTCATGCGCTCCGCTACTCCGTTTTGTTGCGGGGAGTACGGAACAGTGAGTTGTCTCTTTATACCACACTCTTTAAACAAATTGTCAAACCTCTTATTGACAAACTCAAGCCCGTTGTCACTTCTCATGCATTTAATTTTTTCTTTCTGTCTGTCTTTCAACTAGGTTCTTAAATGTTACAAATTTATCGAAAGCTTCGTCTTTGCTTTTAATAAAGTATATAAATACACGGCGAGATTTATCATCAATAAAACTTATATAGTATTTCGCACCGCCTAGTGAAGTTGTTCTAAATGGACCACAAACGTCTGTGTGAATCACATCAAGTAAACCTTTTGCCCGCTCACTAACTTTCTGTGGGAACGGCTGTGTGTAGATTTTACACTTCATACATGTTGTGCAATTCATAAATTTTGGAAATCTAACATCTTCCAAACCATGAACCATTTTTTTGGAAGCAAGTTCTTGTAAACTTCCATAATTCAAGTGACCGTATCTTGCATGCCACTTCTCACAATTATCTCCATTTATATAAAAGCATTTATTGTTCGCTTTACTAGTAACAAATAAACCACCACTTTGTTTCGCTTTTAATATAATTCTTCCGATATTATCGCATACGATAGCATGTTCATGCGCAAACTTTACAACAAAACCTCGCTGTATGATTTTGCTAACTGATATAAAATTTCCACCTAGCTCAGGTACATATAAAGCATCGGTCAGTAATACATCACCTTCATTTGTCGTTAACAACACTTCGCCTATTCCTTCAGCATACATATAATTACTTCCAGCGAGTGTAACTCTCTCTCTGCGCTCCTGGAATTTCGTAAACATCTTACGATCGCTGCACATGTGCGCTGTAGCTCCACTGTCCACGCACCACTCAGAGGAATTGAAGAACGATATATTTGTTGCTGCTAACATGGTATATGATTTCTGTTCTCTATCACCGTGTTTCTTCTTTGCTTTGCACTTTGATGCAAAATGCCCTGGTCGCCCACATGCATAACATTTCAACTCTATGTTGCCTTTGCTGTTGTTGTTTTTTTTCTGCTTGCATTCACCTGTGCATATACATGGATACCGCTTGGCTCGCCTGATTCGCCTCGCTTACGTTCACCTTCTTCTATGATTTTAGAGTTCACAAACTGAATGATGGTAAATTGTCTCTAGTTTCCATAGCTACTACGAAATTATCAAAACTTTTAGGCAAATTTGACAATAACATAATTACCAACACCTCATCAGGTAATGCTATATCCATCTCAGCGAGCTTGTCTGCTACGTTGCTAAAATCATTCAGGTACTTCAAAATATCATC
The DNA here is from genome assembly GCA_037783105.1 of Bactrocera zonata. Classification (NCBI taxonomy): domain Eukaryota; kingdom Metazoa; phylum Arthropoda; class Insecta; order Diptera; family Tephritidae; genus Bactrocera; species Bactrocera zonata. The sequence goes on along the minus strand of JBAWJQ010000866.1, from coordinate 632,547 downwards.
ATTTTCCTCCATTTTCATGTTGATCAGCTTTCTATATAATGACACCTTACGTACGGGACCAGTAGCTTTGTACAACGTCTCCAGTGCTTTCCATGCCTCCAACGACGATTTGCATTTCCTTATATGCATAAGCTGCGACGTCTTTACGCCAAGTGTAATGGTAGCTAGAGCCTTCTCGTCAAGCTCATCCCACTTATCTGCAACAGCTATATTTCGCACGAACTTTCCGCTGACGATTTTCCACAATTCCGTGTGTATAAGGATGCTCTTCATTTTGGTACACCAACTGTCGTAGTTATGGCCATCCAGCTTATCTATTTGCATCAGAGCCGCTGAACTCATTTTTACTTGATGTTGAATTTTGTCTTTACAAAATAAGTCTTTCACTTTCACTAACTATAGTTATATCGCAATTATATATGTCGTTTTAAATCAAATATTAGATTAGTTCCCCGATCTCTCATTTGTCTCTTAGCAATTCTTTAACTGCACGTGTCTTTGCGAATTCTTTTTGTCTAAAATCCACGTGGCTCTGGGCCCATAACCTATGTTGGACTGAAAAACCATGTGTAAGCGCTTAATTCTATGTGCAAGCAATACATAAGCGTTGCCATATGTTTTTTTATTTTTCAACAATGTCCACTATATGTTTAATCCAATTCCTCTATAAAATCTATTGATACTAACAGAAACTTTTAAGGATTAGCTATACTGCTACAAAAGCAGTAGACCAGAGCTTACATAACCATAACAAAAATACTAGCAAATGAGTTGTGTACTTGTTACAAAGTTTTTATTAAATGTTAATCGCTTTTTGCTTAGGCTGGCGCTAAATCAAAACTCTTCGATAACTCATGACAAGTTTTCTTGTTGTTATTGACAGCCATAACAAAGGAAACAAAGTTAGTTTCTACGACGCAACATATTGCGTTGACAGTTCAAAACAAACCCTGCAAATCTTGTATGTTGCAAAGGAAAGAAACCAAAAAGTAATTTGTGAAATACTAATAAAACAGTAAGAGTCCCCTATTTGGGACGATAAATACTCGAACATGGGTTACATTGTACGCATTTGTCAAAATAAACATACCTACTTTACCACACCTTTCGATACACAGCTGTCGGTTTCAAGTAACAACTAAGCTTATAGTCTCTGCCATGTTTTATACAAGAATACTGAAACATTAAGTTGTGATTTACGGTGGTATTGATTTTAGTAAAACCTTTGTTGTTGATTTACAAGCAAATCTCTTTTAACAAATGAAACAAAGGAAAGCTTTCTGGTAATTATATGTACATATATTGCTTTCTCAAATCAGTATCAGAAACAGAGGAACAGATTTTCTTGAGTTTTTGTTATTGCTTAATCTCGCATATATCATTACAATTGTACATTCATATGTAATCTGCACGAGGAGAAATTTGAATGATTCGAATAAGTGAAATTGTTTTCAACCTCTCATCATAGACTTTAATTTAAGTCATCAACTTTCCATTTAGAGGTTCCTAAGGGATCAGCCGTTACCTATATAAACTAAGGTCGAGTTTTCTAAAAGTATTATTCATGTATGTATATCGACTGTGCAATAAGTTATATATAATCTGGAATAACACATTTGATGATTATTGTAACACCTCGAGGTCGCTAAATCGAGAACACTTGTATTAACGGGCAAATCACTTCTACGTATGTTGTCTAGTGTAGTTTGGGGATTTGGCAACGCTGGTGTAGCAATCGACAAAAAATGAATTTAAGTCGTAAAAAATTCTAGCGATTACTTTTATATCTAATCTAAATGGAAAGTTATTAATTAAATTTTTGGCGATGAATCTTTTGGTGAATTCAATCGAGTACGTAGATCACTCCAAGAGGAATTTCGGTAACGTTTTCCAAAACTAGTTGTTTTTGGGGCAGACTATTGATGCTGTGCCGAAACTGATATTGCAAGATCGTCATGAGACTTATCGTCAGATTAAGGGATATTCTACTCCAGAATTTTTAAAAAATTGATTTTTTCATATATTTAAAGTTTAGACTTTCAAAAATATGACGTTGGAAGGATTTTTCAAAATTCGACTTATTTTCCGAGATACAGCCGATTTTGTGAGGTGGCGTCCGTGTTCACTAGAATTGTCTCCTAAACTTTAAACGCGTTTTTCTCGAAACTACTTTTTTCTACACGGTACCGGCACTATCTCAAGTTCTATATAACCGATTTACTTGAAACTTTGTGTGAACCTTCTTCATAATCCTTTATCGTTCCTACCAGCATCGTGTCAAAATTTTTGTTTTTAATATTTAAAAAAAATTCAGGAATTTCAAAAAAAGCGTAAAACATGAATTTTATTTTCAGGCAGTCGCCATTTTTCTAAAAATTTGTTCGTGTTCCCGGACTATAACAGCACCCTTACTGATTAAAAATTATACTTTATTTTTTTTCAGACCACAAGGAGAGTCAGGATGAATGTCACCATAATGCGCCATTTTTTTTTACACCTGTCTCTCCCCCTCTTCTAATTATTTTAATTTTTAATATTTTTTTGTAAAATTTTTTTTCTGTATTCTTAAGACATCAATAAAAACACCATAAAAAATAGATAGTAAAATTATTTTTGGTTTTTCTTTTTAAAAAAATTCAAAAAACTGCCGAAAATTTGATTTCTAGAGTAGAATACCCCCTTAAGGCAACTGTGGGCATTAGTAGGACTAGCATACATACAATATTTCATCAAGATTTTACTGCAAACAATTTTTTTCACAGTGGATCCCACACAATTTGTAAATAGCTCAAAAAAAAAAAAATGCTTGTGTCTTTTGGTCGAGAGAAATTTCCTGAAATGTGAAATGGTGGTTGTAGATCAAGATAAGTCGAATCCAACAAAAGTTGTTCGCACACTAAGTATTTTCAAAAAAATGGGTTTCTTTTTGGAAAAACTTGACACTGAATGACTTATTTTTTCCCGGTTCATAAAAAATAAACTAATAGGTTAATGTTATGCGACACCTGAAGATTCGGTTGATGCATTTAGAAGGTATGTTTGGGAGATACGTCAATGAAAGTGGCAAAAATGCTTCGACAATTTTCGATGATTAAAATTTGTTTTTCTCGAATCCCGGACTATAAAAGGAAACCTACGTCAGCTCACAATAAAAGCTTCCTTGATGCAGAACAGTTAAGAACAGCAAATTTTAATTATAGCAGAATTACGAACTGAAAATTATTTGTATTATGTCATAGCAGTAAATTCATTTCATACAGTTCCAATTACTCAATATAAAGAAAAAATATATGATGCTTGATACACACGTAGCACATACACATAACAGAAGTATTCTTTCCGAAGACAAATTTCGACAAAGTTGTCAGTAAATGCATTCATTCCATTTGTAAATAAGTAAATGCATGGAACCTTCTACCGCGCCTACTTCCCATCTTCTATATATGATTGGTTTTTTAGTATGTGGTATTGAAGAAAAATATATAAAATCGGGTCGCTACTACCCCCAAATTCCCATATATTATATATGTACCACATAGATTTCGATCCTCTGGTTGACGTTTTACATCTTTAATATTTCCCTGTCTTCGATTCTTGCATGTTGCGAGAGTATTAAATGTTCGGTTGAACCCAAACTTAGCCCTTTCTTACTTGTTTTTAATTTCATTCCAAAAGTTTGTTAAATTTGGTTTTATCCATTCTCCAACGCTTTTTCAAATTATTTGCACCCACGTTTAAAACTACAATATTTTTTAAATATCTTATGTATTGAAAGTTGAGTATGAACGAGAAAAATAACACAACTTTATTATTTTATTGCCTGGAACTAACCAAACTGTATGGAGTCAACATCCGTTGTTAACGTCGATTGAAAATGAAAAATTGATTGCTTCTTTCACTAAGCTTTATTTGCGAACTGCACTGAGAGATACGGAGTCACATAACAAAGCGGATGCACCAGAGATATTTGCTATTTTATTACCAATCAATGGAGTGAATATAGGGAAGAAGCAAAAGTGTCCAAGACTTTATGAGAAATTGAGGTATTTATTCAGGTAATGTGCTTAGTATGCATCAAGTGGCACACGTCGGGAGGGTGAATGTCATGCCAAATTAGTAGTTAAGTTGGGAAATTTATTGAACTAATAACTTTGTCAAATTCTTATAACGTTGCTGGTATCGGAGTACTGTCAAATGTGAATGAATAAACATTATAATGCTTTAGCCTGCAATGGAAAATATTCGACTTAAACTTGATCGTTTTAATAAAAAAAATCACATGGCAAATATACACTATACGGCCGTATTTTCTAAATTGTCCACAACAAATGAGACATGCTGCACTGTAAACTTTGACCAAAACTGAAAGGTGAATTTTGTCCATTTCATCTCCTTCAAAGTAATTCCATGCAATACACTTATGCCATCAAATTTTCCAGTCATCAAAGAACTTAGTAGAATCCCCTATCCTGATGGCCATCAGAGCCTTCTTCGATTCAGCTCTTAGGTACTCAATCGAGTCAAAACAGTGTCCTCGGAGTGGAAAGGGAATTTGCTGAATAGCCAGAGGTTACACGAAAGTAAATCAGGCGAATGTGGCGAAATGATCACAACTAACCAATGCAGTATGAGATGGTGCATTATCGCACTTCTTTGTTCAATAAATTCAGACATAGTAACACGTATATCATATACCAGATGTCACTAAACGTACTACCAACTTATGTATTTTCATCTTTTCAGAATCAGTTAGGAAAATTGTGTTAAGAAAAAATTGTCTTAACATGTTATTATATTGCGCCGTATAAAGTAGACGTACCCAAGTGTATTGTGTATCCTAATTGAAAAGATGTAAATATGCATGGAACTCAAACTTAGCAAGCGAAATTCGGAACAGGCATTTTAAACTTGGTTAATCATTAACATTTTTTCATCTCGTACTGCAACTATATGGTTTTTTCAATACTTTGTATTGTGTACAAATAATAATTTCATCCCATCTTATGATCAAAAACTGCCCAAATCAAATTAAAACTGTTCTAGCCCCTAAGTACCGAACATCTGGAACCTAGTACCTATAGTTGATTTTTGACCGAAAATATCGGTTAATGGTTGGTATATACAATTGATATTCAGATATAATCCATTCCTTACAATAACAATAACAATAACTTACTTATAACAGTGTATCTTTGTTCCTAAAATGAACAAAATTGGGCGAAAAATAGATCTACCCCCTACATATCTAATATCAGGATTTTCGAACATCCAGCTGACTTTCCTTCATATGAAACCCAGGGAACATTTTTTAGTATATGGCATAGTTTATAGGTAAAATTGGGTCAGTACTGCCACAAACTACTTAGAGGTAAACATGTATATGTATACATTTGTTTGAAGTCCGATCCTTTGGCGTTGTATACCTTAAGGTATTTCTCTTGTTTTGATTCCTGCACGTTGCATTATATGTTCGGTTGCACTCGAACCTAGCCCTTCCTTACTTTTTTAAAATAACATTCGATACTAACAGCGTACTCTTAATAAGCAGAGTGTCAAGGCGTATACGTAACTATGCATCCCCAGTACTTTTTATCTTTCTTAGAACAGCGGTATATTTTCGATGTTTGACGAAAATATAATATATGTAATAAAATATAAATATTTAAATTCCTATCCAAAACAAATATTTACAAAGAATGACAAGCTATTTTAAAATGGGTTCTAAATATGTTATCGAAAACTGTTATGACTTTCATGATGCAAGTAGAAACTTAACGAGCTAGTACTGGAGTAATTTAAATACGTAATGAAATTTATTGATACTTAACACTACTCTTTTTTATATTTGGATTTCAATAACAGTTCTATTCTTTTCTAATTCTCAAACAATTCAGTGTAAATCGCCAGAGTAATTTTACATTTTAACTATATTTTATTTCCATAGTGCTATAATTATTTTGTTTCTTTTTACTGGTTGCAATTGTGTAAATTATATTCCTGCTATTAATCATGCTATTAAACATGCTATCAGACATGGAAATCTTCCCAACTAATTTACATTACACATATTTATGAATTTAATAGCAATATAATTCCGTAAAGATGTGTGCACTTGCTGTTACCTTACGCAATGGCTTTCATAATATCCTCTCATTTTTATGGTGTTTAGTATAAATTTCACATATAACTTAAAAGCTTGCCACACTCTAAGTATCACATGCGCTCGCAATTTTATAAAACGTTATTTGACTACAATTTATATCGGTGCATTGAGCTACATTATACATATGTATGTATGTGTGTTATGGACATAAATTTGATACTTTATTACCTGAAATGACATAATATAAGTGGCTTATTGCCTTGCACGAATGACTGACAACAAAAGTGAGCACTCGTTTAAAAATATTACTTTTATAAGTAGGAAATACACATATGTTTATTATGGAGGTGTTGTTAATGTAATTGTTATGGGTTAAGCTAAGTAATATTTTGTACAATTACTTTTTAGCTGTATATACTGCTACCAGCAGAGATATTTTTTATTATATCCTAAAAAAGTAGTAATAGCTTGCTTTAATATTTCGAGATAAGGGAACAAAAACAAATTTCAATCGTCGAAAATCGCTATATTGATTTTCAAAATATCCCTCGTTAAGATCTATATATTTCTGCATACACTTAAGATAATTTTCGAAGCACTTGTCATATATAAAACTTAAAAATTGTAAAACCCTTTATTCCAGCAATAAGCTTAAGATCTCCTTTAGGCCAAACGCTTACTAAAGATATTGTCGAAAGCACAAAGAGACGCTTGTGAATACATAGGCTAACATAATTATGTATAGTAAGAAGGTTTATAAACATACTCCCTTTTTTACGTTTTTCTTTACTTATTCCATTTATTACCACCAGAAGTTTTTGGTGTTTGAGCCAAAAGTCAACGGAAACGAAAATTGCACAAACTGTGGTAAATAAAATAAGAAAACAAAACTTCTATTAACACAATGCATGCAAAAATGTCAGCAAACGTTCCTTCTACGGCTTGGGAGTTGCAGATGTTTAAATTTAAAGGAGGCAAAATCTAGTTGTGACACCTAATACAGCGAGTGCAGGGTAGGCGAGCATACCATTCGTTGAGTGACTGTGGCCTTATGCAGTAAACGTGTTACTACAGCAATGCACAATTGCAGTGAAATGGAAGATTAGCTAATACTTGAAAAGTAAAGGAAAATAAATTTACAGAAAATAAAATTACGAGTTTTATAAACTCATGTATGTGTAACTGCAATTATTTTCGGTTTTAAACCCACATACATGGGAGTTTGTGTGTAGAAACGCTCTTTAATTGGTGCTACAATTATACAAACTTTAGGCTGACAATTTGTGATGGAATTAATGAAAGTTAATGTAATTATGTTTGGCCTACCATTTTTTTTTTGTGATACAAAATATACTGAACTTGGTATTATTTGCTTGTTATTTACTTGTCATAAGTCGTATATACTTTGATTATGGCCAAGAACTTAGTTTTATTGTAAAGATAAGGGCTTGCCGTTATGTTTTAAAAATGTTTACGAGCAAGTGGCCAATATTAAAGGAGTTAGGTTTCATCACATTAACATCAATAGTGACTCGCTAGAATCCCTGGGTGGTTGTTTTAGATATTAATATGCATCCATTCTACTTGTTCATTTCTATAAAAAATATTTTTTTGCTCCTAAAAAATTCGCCCAAAACAAGCTTATGAAAATTGAGTCACCCAGTTTTTCACCAATAGAGACCAGGTTCATATGAAATTACCGTTAAGGTGACAAAGCCTATCTTTTTTCTTAACTTATCTATAAATACTTTATCTTAATGAAATTCAGAGAGCGTATTTTTTTGGTAGTAGTGCTGCGAGATACCAAAAATTGGCAACATGACTACAATCGAAAATTCACTATCTCTTTTAACTAAATCACTTAAAAATACCAAAAATACCGAGCCATAAGCCAACTAAAGTAATAGTTCAAAGAGACAGTAATGTACCACACATCTGAAAACAAAAAGTAATATGTAAAGCAAATGAAAGTATTTTCTTAGTGGCCATAGCACTTTGTGTTATGCCAGCGAATTGGCATCAATAACTGAAGTCATATTTAAGCCTTTTACAGAAATTAGACTTTTAAACCCAGAGATTTATAGAAAGTATTTTTTAACTCACATATTCAAATGCTGGTGGTGTTAAGTCTGATAAAACCAGTCTTTATAAACATATTGCAATATTATAAAATAGCAATGCATTTCCGAGTTGAAAAACGAGCATCTTAATATTTCAAATTGAATCACCCAGTTTTTCACCAATAGAGACCAGGTTCATATGAAATTACCGTTAAGGTGACAAAGCCTATCTTTTTTCTTAACTTATCAATAAATACTTTATCTTAATGAAATTCAGAGAGAGTTGCGGATCATCGGCTGATGTATAGCTGGGATATCTCAATATATATAAATGATAAAAAAGAACCCACATTCGATGAAATATATTGAATGAATGGAGTATAATTTCAACTATTTCATAATTTTCTAAAACCAGCGAGCCATGTTTAATGAATTTAATATAAGGCTGTTATCTTAGGAAGGAAATCTTTAAATATTTTGCTGCGCTGTATACCCTGGCGTTTCGAAGGGTTCATACTTTTTAGTTTCGACATACATCCCTCGTATATATATGCTTAATACGTATTATGATATATATATGCACTTGTGACCACGCAAAGCTTACCACTATGCTGTCTAAAATTTTTTTCGCTCTCTTTGGTTTGTTCGGGATTTTCTTTAATTTTGTTTTCCGTTAAGGTTTTAGTAAGCAGAAGTAAACTAAATTATTGCATCTAATTATAATTATAGTTTCTAATTTATTACGTTCAAAACACAAACTAGATTTTCTGTGCTTATACAAAAGTGGCCGATTTTATTGTTTTTAAAGTAATACCCCGACTAAATTTCGTGTTTCAATTAGAAAATAATAAAATAATGCATTAATTTCAAAAACAGTGTAAATAAAATTAATTAAAAAAATATAATCTCTTCATCGCATGTCAGTCTCTCACATTTGAGCTTATTTTCAAGGCCCACTAACTTTCAAAAGATTTTGTCTATAGCTGAATGTGTTTTGTTTTCAATTTTTAATATTTTTGATAAATAACATGTCGTTATGTTATTTCTAAATAAAAAATTATTATACTGCGAAAAGTACCGCTATAAAAAAGTGTTAAATATTCACAATACTTGAAAATTTGTATTGGTAAGCTTTGTGTGGCCATATATTATGTACAAGTGTACATATATTATGTTTATAATGTTAAAAGGGACGCCTTCATTTATTGCCGTCAACATCCACTGCACCAAGTAATATTTAAGTTCAAACTTTTCGTCTCCGCCAACTGCATATTTTCAAATGACTTCCGTTGATTTCTTTATTTGTGCATTTTCAGTTGCTAGCAATTACAGCATTAGCAGGAGTAAGTATATTTCACTGCTATGAAAACTTTGAAAATTCTTAATGTCACCACAGATAGACTGTGCTTACCAGAACTACATAAGAAGAGCAAAATATCATAGAACGATAGTTTCTTACACATATATGTTTGTATGTATGAGTTTTCTGAATACTAATGCAGGGTAGAAATACATAAACTTATCTGTTTCTCTGTAGCATCCCGCCAATGCCCTACCCACAGATGTAGATGTGCACATCTTAGCCAACTAATTAGCTGTATACATTGCAGCGGTTTGAATGCTTCTCAACTTTCCAATTGAGGATTTTAATGCCATTTCTTACTACACACATCGCATTAGCTCATATGATAAGATTACCATTCTAATAGAACATTTATTAAGAGCTTTATTTACTTTATCACCCTTTGCATACTGTCTGCTCCACTCCGCAATATTAGCACCAATCACCACACACATTCTGCGTTGTGGCCTTAAGTCGAAGTTAAGTGGAAGAAGTTTTAAAAATAGATTCTCGATTTCCTACGTTGGCAGTAGCAACTTCAAGTAGAACAACTTTGCAATTGCTTACGTCATCAGCTTATTTGACTTTAGACTATATACATAACTCAAGTCTCAATAGAAAAAAGATATAAACCTAAGACCACTAATCTGGCTGTTTCACGTTGGACGTTCTCACGCAACCCGCTTCAATACTTTTGGAAAAAAAATGTTGTTTTATCGGGACAAGTCGTCAAAAACTCATTTCATATCCAAAATATCCACAAAAGTCATTCGAAAGGACTCTCGAGAGATGTCGAGCTTTCTTGCCATCTGTCTAACACATGTCTGATGATTTTCAAGCACCATATACTTCACATTCATAAAATTCTCATCAGTTGAAGAGGTCGAAGGTCATCCAGATCGAGACATGTCTTCAGCGGTCTATCGAACGTCTTTGACAGCTTTGCACCGTTATTCGTCGCATAAATTTGAGTAAATGCTTTATGAATGATTGAAACTTCGTATAAGTCTCGCGCCAGTTGCCTTTATTTAGCTGTCGGTCGTTCATTCAGTGCGTGGCGGCTGGAGTGAAAGTGTCTTTTTTAATTAACAATGTCTTTTAAAAAAAGTGGTGCTGAAGTTTTAAAAAATTCAAAACAATGGGAAAACACTTTAATAACATTTGAAAAATCTAAGAATAAGAGAAGAGAAAACAATAACATTGAAAACCCCTTGAGTGAATTGTGTAAGATTCCAAAACAGACCGTGATTATAGGAAGGTATAATGAATTAGCAAAAACGGAGAAATTGAAAAAGAAAATATGCCAGATTATTTCTCACGAAATGATTGCCTTGTGGTCGAAACTAAACTTTCCGAGCATAACACGTATAGCTGCACAACGGAAGATAACAAAAGTTTTAAATGATTATTCAACATTTTTAAAATTCCCGGATAGCAGAAATGTTACAATGGCGTTCAACAAGTTATGTGATATAACTGATTTAAAAGGTGTCTGGCTAGGAACTGAGGACAAAAAGTTGTATGAACTCCAAACAACTACAAATGGAGAAGTTGGGTACACGACAGCTAAAGCAGTTTGTGTGCATCCCTCCAAAGCTGCCCTTTTAAGAAAAAATGGTCAAAGCACCTCGTGTTATAATAAAGTGGCACTCAACACTTCAACATCATCAGCTGAATCTGTCGAGCAATCACATTCTCCACCTGTTGGTGAATATAAAGCTCCTCTTCAAAGAAAAAGAAATGCGAGGTGTTCAACAAAAGCAGCAGTGACAATGGTAACAACAGCCCATGTAAGCACCAAAAATGCCGCTAAAATATGCAATGAATTGTCCAAAGAAGGAATAAATATAGCAACACCAACACAAGCAGGTATTCACAAAGCGATGATTTAAGCAGCGCTGAACTTGGAAAAAAATTATAAGAATTCCTTAAGAGATGACATTTGGTGCATTCATTTCGACGGCAAGAAATTTGGGAAGAAAGAAGTGCAGGCCGTGGTGTTAACAAATGAAGCTACGGAAGTAAGAGTAGCGGCAATGTTTCTTGAAAACGGGAAAAGTTTGTCAATTTTTGAAGGTTTAACCGTTGGAATTCCATTAAAATTATTGTTAGTGACACAACAAACGTTAATACAGGGGTTAAAAGTGGAGTTGTTCGTTTACTGCAGAATTGTTTTCAGGAAAAACATTTGTCCCCACCGCAGTATATTGGATGCCAACATCATGCATTAGATTTAATTTTGAAGCATGTGATGAATGAAGTACTAGGTGGAAAGTCGACATCGCCAAACATCAGTTATGACATATTTACCGAATTGATTATGAACTACGAAAACCTAAAACAAAACTACAAACAAAACGAAAAAAAGTTCATCTTAAGATCTATTAAATGGCGTGATGACATGCAATTTTTATACGAACTAGGGCAATATTTTAAATATTATGAAGTAAACAACAAGTTCCCATACATAAAATTTAGAGTTTTACCAGCGTTCAGCAACGCTCGACGGAATTCTAGAGCTATATTAGCGATTTTAACGTTCATACTAATACCGGAACACAGAATACAACTTTTGCCAATTTGCCAATTCATATGCAGCGCATGGTATGATGCTTGGTTCTCGGATCACCGTTTTCATAACAATGATTTTGAAATATTGGAAAAATCCGTCAAGCAATTCGAAACTGCGCATAAGTGTTTTCTTAAACACTGGGTAAAGGAAGATTCTGCCATTCTGAATTTAAAAAGATCTAATATTTTCGCTGAAAGAGCCATCAAAGTTATTCAGGAAATTTACCCTTTTTGTAAATCTGAATATAGTTTAAATCTTAAGTTTATCTCAAATAATATCAAAATGAATTAAATAATGAACTAAAACGTATATTTACTGTAAAAATGTATTTGTCTTGTACTTAAATTAGTCTTATTGCTTCTAAATCAAAATTTGTCTTCTTCTTCTTCGCATATAACATATGAATTTTTTCAATTTAAATTCTGCGTGAAGTTTTTGAAATAAATCGAAAAACTAAAAACGCAGTTATCATTTTTTTTACTATTCCTCATCGTGTTATGGCATGTAAAGTAGGTGTTACAAAAATAGACTACCCCTAATATGCACACTCGCAATGCCAGTATTCTCCGGTGTATTGCAATTAAGCATGTATTTCCGAAGCAAACAAAAAGCTAGCACAAAGTCAGATCAATTGTATTCATTTATGCTAATAAACTTTTAATTCAATTTAAGGCATCAATTAAGTTTAGTTTGTCCACAGTGCTTCGTTCTTATTTAATTTTTTTTGCTGTCAGACTTCATTCTCCTCTGGTTTTGCTTTTGCATTTGTATGTCCTATATGAATTATTTTTTTGTCAAACTTTGAAATTGTTAGTTAGTTTGCACTTTCCATACACTGTACAGCACTTCCTCTGAATCATATATTTTTTGTGAATGCATAGTTGGTAGAAATACATATTTATGCTTCATTGACTGAAACAATTTTCTGCGGGTATTTGGTTCAGCAGCAGTTATTGAAATAAATAGTTGATGCAAAAGTTAAAATTTTGTACCTCAATTAAGCAATTCTTCTCAAACTTTGCTGAAGTCTTAATTTAATTTTAACTATACTTAATTTAAGCATCTTACCCATATATATTTGTATATGTTATATAGTATAAAAATAAATAATTCTAAGTTCATATTTTTTAGCTTAACATGTTTGTTACATTCAAACTCTCATATATTACAATTGAATAAAAAGTTTATTTCAAACCATATTTTGAATTGAATGTTTGAAATTCTTATACATACCTAAATAACAATTAAAGTCTTATTATTTTTAATTTTTTGTTAAATCAAAGCTTTTGATATGCAACCAAAACTCATTTGACGCCTGCTTAAGTACACTGATCTGACATTCGTAAAAACTCTTTTCCTTATAAATAATGCCTATCTTTCGAACGCCATATTGCCTTACCCAATCGAGCTCATAAAGAATGTCTCAAATTTAACGCAAGATTTGAATCAAATAGAAAAAATAGTTTTAGTCCTCCGATTATCATTTCCTTATTAAATCATAAAGTACATTTTATAGATTATTTACGAAATAAAACAAGGGGCAAATGGCTTTCACGGTTTTCCATGCTGTGGATAAACTAAACTTAGTTAACACATATGCACTGGTTTGTCAAAAATTTCCATGACTATATATCATAAAGGTGGCTGAATATAATTGATGCAACGTTGAATCTCATGCTTTAAAGCACGCATGGTTGTGGGTTTATTGCAAAAGGCCTTCGATTTTAAGTAATCCCATGTAAAAGAATTTAATGGCGTTAAGTCACATGATCTAGTGGGCCGATTATGAGCACCTTAAGGGGAGAATATATGACCTGAAAATGTCTCATGCAATAATAGAATTGTTTCACGGGCTGTATAACATGTGGCATCGTGCTGTTGGAACCAAGTATTAGCCACATCAACATCATCTAATTACAACAAAGGAAACTGTGCTATTATCCCACGATATCGAGCACCAGCAAATGACATCTGCTTCATTTTTAAAACAGTATGGTCTAATTATGACTCCAGCTCAAATTCACACCAAGCAGTGACACATTGTGGACTCCTCTGTTTTTCGAAAATCTCATGTGGGTTTTCTGAACTTTACTTATAAATTGTAAATATTTAATTTTAACAGCGTGAAACGATTCTATCACAAGGAAATATTTAGAAAGTATTAAAAGATTCGGTTATTTTATATATTTGGAAACTTAGACGATTTCCTAACTTTCTACGCTTGTAGAAAAGCTTCTTTCTTCTTGTGATTGTGAAACTATTGAATACTAACAACTATTTTTTGAAGTTTTTACTGAAACTCTTCCTTTTATCTGGAATTGTATTACATTTTTCTTATATTGGTTACATTTGTCCTTCATTCATATAGTACACCATGCCGTATGAGCAACACAAAATGTATACTAAATCACTTGTAGGACTGCTCAGGTCATTTGACGCATAACTTTTTTATAAAGATGAAAATTGTGTATTAGAATATATTTTTTTTAGTGTTACTCAAAAGATCCCGGTTAAATATACGGCAAGAGTAAAGTGATTAAAGCACGATTTACAGTCTGTCGAGTAAGAGTGTGGTCGTGTTAATTTATAAAAAAAAAATATTTTATGAAACTTTCATATTTATATATACATTGTACACATTACAAACGATGATGCAATTTGATTAATATGTCCAGTCACCACCGGCGTCGATAATTGCCTGGCATCTCCGAGGCATGCTTTCTACTAATTTGACAGCTTGACAGGATCTCCTGATACGACGAATTTCGTAAGACAACTGCTTTAAAGTGTATGCGCGTCTTTTATAAAGCTTATGTTTAATATATGCCCACACATTTTCATAAGGGTTTGCATCGGGCGACTGCGACGACCAATCCAATGTAATGATGCCAGAGTTTTTGAGTTTTCCACTGAGTACAGAGCTTGCTGCGGTGTTTAGGATCGTTGTCCTCCTGCAGAATTCAATCTTCATTTTTTGTGATGAACCATCGTTTGGCAGATGGCAGTAATGCCGCTGAACAAGCCTTTTGGTGGAAGTCGACCAGGCTCGCGTGAGGACAGATCGTGCCCATATAGAACATTCATCAGTAAAAAGACATTTTCCAAATCTCTATCAATAATCTCATGCGCCCAAGCGATTCGCTTTGTCACAAGTTTTTCAGTTAACGAGGCTTCTTCATTGTGTTGCGCCATTTCAGATCATGAGTATGAAGAAGGGTTCGGATAGTTTCGTAGGATATATCTAAACCTTCCTCCATTAAGTTTCACTATTCTTTTTTTCATCTTTTTTGTTCATTTTTCCTATCGAACCACGTTCTGGTAAATCATCGACATTTTCAGCCACCATATATCGCTGTATCCACTTCTGTACAAATGCCTTCGACTTTCTCATATATTTAGCATCCGCTGATTGCGACATTTTGGGACCTTTCGGGTGGATGCAAAGGAACACAGCTTCGTAGCGCGACGCTAACTTAGCACTCATGGCGTTTAACGTGATTCTCTTTCAAAAGATCAACGACAACTGAACCTTTGTTGACAATGCATCAAGGACAAAGCTTCCCTCTATCGGATCGCGAAGGAATTAGAGCGAAATCTTTCATTAACTATCAGTAAAGTCGACCACGTTCTTACTTGGCAGACTGTAAAAGAAAAATTAATAACTTGTTCATATTAGATATTTTTTTTAGGGCAAACCTGAAACTTCAGAGGGCATTTGTAAAAAAAAGCCATCAACTTGGGAATTGGAGGACACTCTAATATGCTAAATATGTATAGTCGTGTGTTTCCATTTAGGCATAATATGTTAAGAAATATTACTTTCTTTCGCATTTAGCTAACAAACAGAGCCATAGATAAAAATATAACTACGCAGTTGAAATAACATGCATGATTACTTATATATGTGCATTATTATTTATGTAATACGGATGCATTGCACAAATATTTTGTTATGGGTTTGCACTTACATATATACGCCGTACATTAGTATGTACTTCTGAGACGCAATGCAGTTATTCGCTTATTGGACTTTGAACAATTGCTTAAGATATACAAAACCACCTATGTAAATACATTCGACAAAAGACACACAACTACTAGACTTAATATTGTCATTTTCTATTTTGGACATGATCATAGTATAAGACAGAATGAGAAGAGATTGCATATACTGCAATTATGACCACTATTGGATGAACCCATTCATATTTATAAATTGACTTTCATATATTTATAGGTTACATTACGTAGTATTTGCTAAAAGTAATTCTAGTGCTGCAGGCGACGACACTGTGCTAGCCGGCTGGAGAAAAGGCACCCTAACCAAATACATCGTTACATACGTTTATTTAAGGTTTCATTGTAATATTGCTTGCCAAAGTATGGATTCAGACTATTGTAATCTTGCATTTGTATGTACCAAGCAGATAGTCCTCATATTCTTCACAGCTTGCTCAAACACTCGTGCTTTTTTTGTAGCTGAATATTCCAAGTGTGCAGCAACTGAAATTAAATTGAGTTTGGACAAAATTCATAAATTGTACATTATTAAAATTTTTAGTGCACGTGTGTATCGTGTTTTTATACATTTGTATTGTATTATTATACAATGTACTTTGAATCATGTGTTGGAAAAATGCAATAATGCAACGAAATATTGCTTCTAGCCACGAAGGATGATATGTTTTACTACTATGTTGTCATATGTGTATTTTCTTTTGTACAAGTGCTTATTAGTTTACGCCTATATAAATATAGGTTTATGTAAAAGTAGTTTCTTGTTAGTATTCCGGGTAGTTTTCATTCATACATAAGACTCAGTAAATTCTTTTGCTATAAATGTATGGTTTGTAAAATCAGTTGGATTCTAGGGGAGCTGACCCTCCAAATTAACTATTTTTTCTTGTTTTTTTTTTTTTTTTGAATATGACTTATTTATGTATAATGTTAAAACGAACGTAATTAACAATGTAAATATTTCCACAATTCTAAAGATTACCTAAAGAAACTCTGAATACTCGCTTTTTAAAATGCCTATTAGCTTTGAGATCAGCGTTTAATAAATGTCAAAAACACTGCTTTTGGATGTATATACTATAAATTGTTTTCAGGCCTTCTATAACAAGTATTCAATATTTATTGCTAAGTTCCCAACTAAACCATCACAACTAAATATATTCGGAACATGGACTTATTGGGGCTATCCACTATTTCTAAATCCGGTGTTTTCTGAGAATAATCTACAGTTCTTACTAGTCTAAAGTTATCTTTACTACATTTATCTTAAGGGATTAGGGGTAGCTAAAATTTTCAAAAAAATAATTTTTGTTATGAGTAATATTTTAAAAATACTCCCTGTAAATTTCACGTTGATCCGGTAATTAGTTTTTGAGTTATTCGAGAAATAACAATGAGAGATCGGGCACTTCAAAGCGCTAGTGTGAAATTTTTTTTATTCTTTCGAAATTTTAAAATTTTTAAGACCAAATAATTGCTGATTTTTCGGCAAAAATTTAGAAAAAAATTTCCTTAGGCCACCATTTTGTTAATTTTGAAAACAAAATAAAATCCTTCTTTCAGGCCCGGGATTATCTATTTACAAAACTAATTTTTTTGTCCGATTGTTTTTAGATGTATCTCCAAGGACTTATGCTTGTCACCGCAAGTACCTTTTTTTCGAACAGGGTCAACACAAACAACCATAATTTCGGAAATTAAACTCTTTTTTTTTTTATTATTTGTGGCTTCAAGTCAACACATCCTATAATAATGCCATATTACTACTTTTGTAAAATAACATGATTTAGTTGCAAAAAAAAAAATACTGAAAACTCTCATTTTTTTCGTGCCTCTGACTACCCTTAACCCCTTAAGTTAGGTGCCTATCTATTACGTAACCCAGTATTTTAACATTTTCATTTTAAGTTATTTGAAGTTAATAATTGTAGTGCCGTGTAGCTTTTGCACGTGTTTAAGATTTTAATAAAATTTTTGATTGTGTTACAAGATATTTATGATAATTTTGTGTTAATTTCATTTCAGAGCTTTTATTAAAGAGATGTTGGAAATTTCTTAATAAAGTCATATACGTACATTAATTATATTAAAAATTGCGGGGTCAGCCGTTGTCCTGCGTGAAATTAGGTATTTTGAAATGAAAAGAAAGTTGATTTTATATTGTGTTGAAAATCATTTATTTTCGATTTTTCTACATTTTTTTCAATGTAGTGCAGCTTGATAAACAACATTTTTTGGTTTCCGTTCTGGTGCGTAAATGTACTCCAACTTGTGAACACGCCACGTATATCTGGCCGTGTGAAAAACATAGCATTTCCAGATTTATGCCACACTCTTCTATCGACTATCCTTGTGTCCTGCTCATTGTCATCGCAAATGTAATTTTTCTGGAAACTGAATACGTTTGAACTGAAATGGTTGACCCTTGTATTCGATAACTGCGTCGCAATCAGTCAGGTTTTATTACACAGTAGCATGAAGATTTTGAAACACAGTAATGACAGATCCAATTTTGAAACGCATACCAAACCGCTCCAAAGGAATTAGAAATTCCACTGGATAATTCACGGCTTCGCTTTCATTGTCAATACGATCGATCGATTTGTATGAACGAATTTGACTTTGAATCTTCCAGTTTAAGACATTAACATCGGTATTTTTAGCATTCGTGATGAGTTCATCTTTCGTTGAAGTAAATTGACAAAAGGCAGGAGAAATTGATATCAAACTACTGGAAGTATCAACCGGAATGACCAATTTTCAATTCTTAGCGAATACAATGCAAAATGTCATCGGCAATGTAATTTTTTTTCGTATCCCATAATTAACGCTAATTTGAAGGCTGATGTGTCGAAATGATCTTCGCGAAAAGTATGCGCCCTCCAGTGGCGTGCTAAGTAGCTATCGCATTATCCATCGTTTGTTTTTAGAGATTATCATGTTCCAGCAATTGCAAATTGCTTTTTTGGTGACGTATTTGCCAACGTATTTGATCGATTTCAACAAACTGCAATACTCAACATGGACATGAGTTTTGAATGTGAATTAGTGGCGAATGTGGTACAATCCATGTGTTGCCTCTAAATTTAATGCGAAATGTTCCGCCATTGTCGTCTTGACGCCAATAGAGTGAATATCCACCATTTCCAATTCACATGGATAATGTTTCGTGCATTTATTGTCAGACATACAAACCGAGGTGGGATTGTGGTATCCACAAGGTCCATGAACCATATTGGTTTCCACCACTTCGTATAATACTGGGTCTTTCTCTGGATCAGTAACTTCCGCAGAAATGATTTCATCAATTTTATCTGGTGTAACCACCATCCACCATCCAAAGAAGGATGTGTGCGTGTGGCAACCCCTCTTTTTGCAACTCAACAGAGTACATTCAGCATCTAACAGTACCACACATACGTTGCTTCAAGATAAAGTCCATCAAACATAACTGTTGTTTGATAAGTCGTGCTGTGACATCGTGACCATCGCTTTGCTGTTCGACCGCGATCCATAATTACATACGTATGTCATCGCATCCCGGGAGTACTCGTTCACGTGGCTTGGACTGCCATACGCGATCTCATCGTGATTTCGTAACAAATTTCAATCTGTAATTGATCACTTTGTGTGGAACATACATAAAGTTTTCACTAAATAATTTTCCATAATTTTTCTTTTGAATAGCCGAAATAAAAAAGCAAGCGACCGAAATTGAGTGATTCAAATAAATTAGTTTTCATTAGCCTGTAAAAATTAATGTTCATAGACTTTACTAAATAAATAAATAAATAAATAAATTGAAATGCAAATAAAAATATTGAAAAACAAAACAAACAAAAATTAATAAAAAATGTGGTATGCATGTACATATGTATGTATAAGGAAAAAAGTTACTTTTTGGAATAGTCAAATTTTCCGCCTTTTCCTCTTGAAAAGTATAAGGTATTTTTATTTTTAAACCTTCCCCGATCCACAACAAACAACCTCTGATAATTTCATAAAGATTGGTGCAGCCGTTCTCTTAGCGTCACCAACAAACAAACATTCATTCGTTTGTATGGGAAAAACAAATGGGCTGGTTTTAGGGGTTTTCCGGCAATTATTCGGATTTTTTCGCCGCAAAAACCATCTTTGAACTTCAACGAATATTTGGAAAAAAGTATTGGCAAAATTGGCGCAGGCATTGTTGAGTTATGCGCTTAGCAACACATTTTGCGATTCATTTTTATATATAAGATCTTATGCTTTTTGCAACCCGTTTTGACCTCTCGTCACCCTGACTCACCATGATTCACCAGAGGTGGTCATGATGGTTTTATTGTGAACGTACACTGGGGGGGTAGGTTTCTACTGTGAATGGTCAATCTGTCAATGCTGTGTCAATTTATTAAGGCGTGCTCCCACACTATCTTCTGTCTCATTTACACATTAATTTGTCTTAAATGCGTTTTTTAATGCTTCACTATTTGATTGTTTATAATTTTCAAACATGCAAACCTTGTAATGACCATAACGAACACATTAAAAAAAGAATTATCAAATTTGGTTTAGTCTTATGAAAGTTATGAGCGTATTTTAACCTATTTATGTCGAAAGTTAAAATTAACATTTTATTAAATTCACATAATTTCACATTGCATTTGTTTGAATTTAATGCCTCTGGCGTATTTAGTTATTGATTTATCGCGCTTTAAGTAGTTTTGAATAGTGGGCAGGGTTATCTTTTGATTTTTTTCCATTTTACACTGTTGGTAAAAATTTTTTTTTCAGAAAATTCGGCTTTTGTAGTTTTGGCGATCTAGGAGATATGTTTGTAGGTTCTGAACAATCCGAAGTATCTTTATTCAATATTTAATAGCAACTGTCCGTTTGTCTTCGGTCGAGTCAGTGTCACGTCCTAGTTTCGTCAAGTTTTAGTTGCGTGCGTTAAGTATGTAGGGCTGC
This sequence comes from Bactrocera zonata, assembly GCA_037783105.1. Classification (NCBI taxonomy): domain Eukaryota; kingdom Metazoa; phylum Arthropoda; class Insecta; order Diptera; family Tephritidae; genus Bactrocera; species Bactrocera zonata. The sequence goes on along the minus strand of JBAWJQ010000866.1, from coordinate 611,506 downwards.
ATTTTAGCGTAATTGTAATGTTGTTAATAGGTCACTCCTACATTCGGCCATCCTGAACTACCGTTCGACCCGAACGATGGGTTCCAAGCCTTCATAAATTCAGCTACCGTTGTCGTTTTATGCGGTCCTTCGTGATCGCCTACTTTTTCAACAGTGTATCTCCCATGTAGTAAACGTTGTTGTATTTTATACGGTCCAAGGAATTTAGCTTTTAGTTTTAAACCCGAACCATATTGAGTCCTCTTAATTGCTACTAGGTCACCTATATTATACGAGGTTTCCTGTCATCTTTTGGAGTTAAACGTTTTCTTATTCTCCTCTTGTATCTTGGAGATGCGTTTTAAGGCATGTTTTCTAATATGGTTACGTTCAGTTTCTAACTCCTCAACTATCGACCTATATAATAGTTCTTGTAGCTCTACATCAGCAGCTGTTCGCATGTCTAACCCTGTCAGTATCTTGAATGGTGCGACGCTCGTGCTCCTTGAAGGTGAATTATTAATTAAGCGTTGAACTCTATCAACGTGTTTATACCAGCTTGTTGGGTTGTTGTGGCACAATTTAGTTAAAAGCGGTAGAATAATGCGGTGAATACGTTCGACCTACCGTTTCCACGAGGAACGCCGGTTGCTATAAGGAGGTGCTGAACTCCTTCTCTATTGCAGTATTCCTCAAAAAACTTTGCCGTAAAAGCTGTGCCCCTATCTGTAATTATCCGACGGGGATTGCCAAAGATAGATGCCTGTTTTTCCAGCCTCTCTACCACGGATGCAGAGTCTGTACTTTTAGTTGGGTACAGCCACACAAATTTGCTAAACGCGTCCACTACAACAAGAAAATGGTTATACTTTTTATGCGACAACTCCATTGGGCCAACGTGGTCCAAATGATAAGTACCAAGTGGTTTGTCTTCCTTATCTATAGGAGTTAGTAATCCCTCTTTTTTCCCTAATTTTGCCTCTCCTATAATGCATTCGATACAGTTCTTCACTACTTGTGTAATTTTTGATCCAATATTTGGAATATAAAAAGATTTTTCTATGTAATCCTGCGTCTTCCTTGCCCCCCAGTGCCCCTGGCGATGAGTCATGCGAATAATTTCTTCCTCCATTGCCTGTGGAACTACCACCAACTCCTTAACTGGATCTTTGTATAATACCCCACTTTTTAAATAAAAATCCTCATAAGTATCTTATTCCAAAATTTTATATACTGCCCTAACCCAATCATCGCCTTGTTGCGCTGCTTTCAAATGCAAGCTTAGTGAATCTTCTAGTAGCATAGTCGACATTCTGCTGAGCGCATCAACATGTTTCATTTTTGACGCGGACCTGTGTTCAATAACATAATCAAAATCTTGAAGGTACATGGCCCAACGTGCTATTCTAAGAAGAACGTCTTTCTTTTTTATGGTTAGCGCGAAAGCATTACAATCAGTAACGATCTTGATTTTCTTTCCTATAACATAAATTCGCCATTTCTTCATTTACTGAATGGGGTGCAACTGCTGGTCATCAACATCTTTTTGTAAAAGGACACCACCATATCCGTAAATGCAGGCATCTGTATGTATCTCAGTTTCCGCGTTTTGGTTGTAGATTTTCAAAACCGGAGCTTTAACTAGCGCTAATTTGAGCTGCTCAAATGCTAGAAGCTGTGCTTCATTGAACTTTTATTCGCTATCTTTCCTTAGTAAGTCGCTTAAAGGCTTTGCAATTACCGCGTATCCTTCGACAAACCTTCTAAAATAAGACGTTAAGCCTAAAAACCTTTGCAATGATTTAATATCACGAGGTATTGGAAATGAGTTTACAGCCTTTACTTTATCTACTGAGGGTTGTATACCTCCATTCTCAATTACGTATCCTAGGAACTGTATTCTTTTCAATAGGAATTGGCACTTTTGCCACTTTATCTTTAATCCAAAACTCTCTGCTCTCTTTAAAACAATTTTCAACTTTTCCACCCCGTCATCCTCATCTTGCGCCGGAATGATTATGTCATCCATATAAACAACAATTATTCCCTCTTGGACTAAATCACGAAAAATTGCGGAAATAAATCGGCAAAAAACAGCGGGAGAATTGGAGATTCCAAAAGGTACGAAATTGAACTCAAATTGTCCACTGTGTGTTACGAAAAAATTATAAATTATAGTTAAAATTAAAATTATAGTACTCTGTATCAACATGTTGCAAGGGTGTAAAAACGTTAACCGGAGCTATAATACCCTTCACAAATACAAACGAATTTTTTTAAAAACTTTTTTGATTATAACCAATCAAAATGCAAAATTCCTAGGCCTTTATAAAGGTTAGCCTTAGGTATTCACCATAAAAATTGAACCCCCGAAAGAAGGGAAAGGCACGTTGGCATCTTATACCACCTAGTACACGAAAGCATTTGTGTTTCACTTGTGTTGATGGTTAAGCCGCTTCTATTCGCTTTTTTAACAAAAAAAATAAAATAGTGGGTCTGGTCAGCAAGCATTCGGAATATAGTCTAAGCTAACGCAATTTGCGTAGATAGGGCCAGCCAGTAGCGTAACGTCTTGACTGTCTATTGCTTTTGCGCCAGTATTATGCCATCAGGGACTGGGGACTTCAACACTTTGAATGAATTCAGCGCCCAAAAAAGACGACGTTCATCCAAAACATCCAAAAAGGTTGCACAGCTCTCTTTAAGCTCCCCTAGTAGTATTACCGCAGCGATAAAGCGTAAGGACTTTCTGATAATGTACTCAATGGAATATCGACATATAATCGAGACAATTGCTCGATTCGATATGTTTATTGTCTATTTAAAAATAATCAGTAATTGACTCACTATATACATATAATTTTCTGGTAAAAGATTTTATAAATGCTAATGAGACTTAATGTTCATATTCAGTGGTCACTTCAATAAATGCTGAAGACAAAGTGTTCTCACTATTCATACACTCTTTTGTTAAAAATGTAAACATAATTTTTGGCGCGCTGCCTTGGTGTGAGCATAAAACTTTTGTACATACATGTGTGTGTTCATTTGCTTACGATTTGTATTAGTTAAACCAATTGTATTCATATGAGCTACGAACGAACATACTTCAATGATGTTTATCGTGGATAGATAGAATTTCTTCGGAGTAAATATTTTTTTTTCTTACCCGGACCTTAATAAAAATAAATTATAAAAAGGTAACACTTCGTATTTAAGTCAAGAATGAATCCCGATAAGTACGGTTAGATTTTGTGCTGCTATATGATCCAGAAGTAGTCAGTTCTTTTATGTTAGAGAATATTAGAATTTTTGCTATTTCAACAAGGATTCTCACATTTCACAATTTTAACTGCTAATCGTCATCAACATTAAATAAATAAAGGTATAAATTATAAACTCTACGCTTAGAAGTTAAAGCTTGTTCCAGTTCTTGACTTTCATTTATGATATGCATTTGCACAAAAATAACGATATAGCAATGTTATGGCGGCTAGTATTTCTTTATACACATAGTATATGCATTTGTGTTCATCACACGTCATTTTTTATTTAGCGATGAAAATCATGCCCTGCCAGGCCGTGGTACATTTTTTTGCATTCCGTATAAAGCATGACAAGGAGTTTTGCCTGAAATTTTTCTGATGGAACCACGTAGAATATGGCAATCATTGTTGCAAGCTATGGTTTGACTGATAGCGGCAATGGAGTATACGGTGTATACGAAGATATCCTACATTCATGAAATACTCAAACTAACAAGCCTTCTAGCAATTCGCCCTATTTCTGTGCGTCTGCTTTGCTTTCGTTCTGTTCTCGTGGCTCTTGATTGGTGGCATGAATAACCGTGTTGTAGCATATCATTTTGCATGTAACGTTGTTAAATGTTTACAGAAATCAATTTGCCAGTGAAGCTTATAAAAAAGTAATAATAAATAGCTGAAAACGCATGCACATATTTGTATGGTATGTAGTGAATGTAAGAAAATAAGCAAAGATGAGTTCAGTTATTTCTGAAGTGGTAAGTTTTTAGCAGTTCTGCTTTTTCCGACTCTTTTATAAGATTTTCCTCAATTTTTTAGAGTCCATGAAAGCAAATTTGTTGACCTACAACTTACATCGTGTGTGCTCCTTGGGCGCTTTGAAATGTTATTCTAGCGCTGAATGGCAACAACCAATCACTCCCTTACTAGCATAAGTGTCGCTACTGCAAACACTTCTGTCAAATGCACTTCCAAATAGATATAAGCGAATCGTTAAAAATTTTACGTGGCTGTGTGCATGTTTGGCCGTAACTATATTTTATTAATGATAGGTTTTTAACTGATTTTATTTTATATAATACTTAACCTTTTTTATGTTATTATACTTTATTTAGTTTTTCTATTATATCCTCTTAATTTTTCAAAAACTTTAAGCTCGGTCTCGATCTGTTCTTACCCTATAGCCCTAAGTGATGACACACATTCATTATTTTTACACACATCCATAAGTATACACATCCAGCACAAGTATGTACGATTATTTCAGTTTGTCTGACAGTGTAAATATTATAAGTGCAGATGCGCTGATGCTAGAAGCAGAGACAATAGAAGACGATCGAACTTGTGCAACAATTTATCTAATGTGAGTGGAGCGCATTTCAGTTTTTCCCGCATATTTTTTCACGCCAAACTTTCAGTGCATGCTTTAGACGTTTACATATATAGTTCTTAGCGCCGGCGCTAAAGTCTTTGGCTGCAGGGTTCGTTAGTGTAGTATTGCTATATGGAACAAATAAGTGAGTTTGAGCTTTCGTTGCACCCGGCAGTAATAAAGAGTAAACCATATAAATCAGATATAAGATTGTTGACTGCCAAAAGGGTTGACCACTTGAGTCTGGTGACAGTTACACATTTTCTAAATTCAACTATGTCATTCCTTCTCTAAATTTTGTTTACATATCTTACTTATTGGCCGATTTATATGATATAAAAATTGAAGCGCATCATTAATCCTTATATTAGGGGGCTTGAAAAATATTGTCCCAATATTATTTATTTTAGGCACTGACCAATATTTCCTGTGAAACGTCAGCCATGACAATAGAGATTCTTAATTTCTGTTACTTTGAAAAGTTATGAATAAATTTTTATTATGTGTAGAAGAAGGCCTTACGAGAGCGAAGTTTTATACCGACATATTGAAAAGGGTAATGGACTTGTCTCTCATTCAAGGCTGTTTTCTTCTTTTAATTAATCGGGTTTTCTACATGGCGGGTCCCAAACCGGGACGGAATATTTGACCTCCTCACTTTAGCTCGCATTCAAACGGATGTTTTTTTGGCTTCTTAGGAGATACTTGATCTACTAAGTCCGGAAGTCGAGAGCTGCTTAAACCGTCACTCTCAAATGAATGGCGCTCAGAGAACTTTCCTCACTTGCGTGAACTTCTACACATGGCTCCATCCTCCAACTGCAGAGCTTAATCGAAAAGCTACCATCTTCTCTAAGAGGGCGTACGCCGATAACATCATTGCATTCTGCTTTCTCCAGACTGGACAAGAAGGCGAAGAAAATGGACTGGAATGAGTGCAAGACAAAATATCTCCTGCCATCAAAAACAGTCGCCGCACTCGAGACATGGCTGCCACGTTACTGTTAATAGTCATAACTGGGAAGACGTAGATAATTTGTTCTATCTTGGAATTAGCATCTGATGAGTTGATGTTACGAGTTTTCGAGAGAAAGGGTCATGTCGTTCGAATGGACGAAAACGCTCAAGCTCTGAAAGTATTCATGACGCATTACCCGCCGGGAAAAGCAGAGGAAGCGGAAGACCTCCAATCTTTTGGAAGGAACAAAAGGAGAAGGACCTTGCCTCGCTTGATATATCCAATTGACGCCAAACAGCGAAAAATATAAACGACTGCTGCGATGATATTAACACGACAATAACCGCGTAAGCGGTAACTACGCCAATAAAGACTAAGGGACTTGTTAAATTGTAGCATATTATCAAAAAATGTATTTAATACTATTATAGTGTGCGAGGTGTGTTCAAAAAGTATCGCGAATCGTAACTGACAGTTTTCTTCTTTTTCTTCTTTAATGATGCCGCAGCCACCGTATTCCACAGATCTGGCCCCCTATGACTTTTTCTTGTTCCCTAAACTGAAGAGGCCCATGAAAAGACGACGTTATGCTTCTCTTGACGAGATAAAGACGGCATCGAAGGAGGAGCTGAAGAAGTTAAAAAAAAATGATTTTTTGAAGTGCTTCGAAGATTGGAAAAACCGTTGGCACAAGTATATAATATCTCATGGGGATTACTTTGAAGGGAACAAAATAGATATTCATGAATAAATAAATAATTTTTGAAAAAAAACAAAATTCGCGATACTTTTTGAACACACCTCGTATATTAAGACAAGAAATCAAACTATCAAGTCAATTGGTCCTGCATAAAATCACACTAAATAACACGTTAATTTGCTTTGTCGTGGATTTTTCATGACATAAAACTAAATATAAAACCATGACTTAATATTATACAAATGACAAACTATATAAAGTAAGCATCTTTGTTTCCATTTCCATATAGTCAAATACGAGCATATGTATGTGTGAATATTTATGCGCCCATAAATAATTGCATGTGTGCAAAAGTTCTGCAATTACAGCTGCATTCCAATTTTGGTTTGTCGCTTGAGCTTGTTTTCATTGTACAATATCATCCACATATGTATGTATATAATTTACTGGTGTACCAATATGTACATATACATAAATATAACTATTTCGTGCCATATATTTTCTTTGGGTAATAAAAACATTGTTGTTGTTAATTGCATAGTATACAAGCAATTTTAAATTGTTGCAAGCAAAGCAATAATGTCAAATTTTATTTACTGGTAATTGGATTTGCCCTCATACGCTTCGATTTGTACAAATATCTATTTGTTTTATATACATATCTCTCTATAGAATTTTACTTATTTTTTTCAGACTGAATTGTAAGTTATTGGTTACTTCTTATTTATTTAGAGACATTATATTGGACTTTTGCAAGAGATTTATATTTCTGTAAATAAATTTGAATAAAATTTATTCCTACATAACCGTTGAATTTGCATTTATTTTAAATTTCATTAACAATGAATGAAAATTTTTGCATCCGAGCTATTACTTTTAGTACTTGGATAAGCTATCATATTGAAACAAAATTATCAAATGGTTTCATAAACAAGAAAAAATTTAAATTTCGTTGGCACTCAAGCTATGTCACTCTTCACAAATACAAAAGACTCCTTACAAGAACTTGATTCCGATAGTTCAGTTTTTAAGGCACCTATACGCTATAGTTATTCGATCTGCACAATTTCTTGGAAGAATGCATCGTTGTCTTAAGCGATAGCCCAAATTTCGTGAAGATATCCCGTCAAATAATAAAATTTGCCACATAAGAGCTTGATTCGGATCGTTCAGCTTGTATGATAGCTATAGTATTCCTCAATTTTGGCTTATATTTTTTATGCTTATCGGTTTTTTTCTTTGATTATAAAACCTCTCATTTTTTCACCTCACCTTTTACGAGGATTTCAATGCATTCCTATGCTTTTTATCGATATTAATATATATATGTTGAAGTAGTTCAGGGATATATCCCTTATAGAACTTTGGAATAGTTGTGGCTTATGAAATGTGAGAGCAAGATTATTTTTGCAAATACAATCGCTTCTGCTGCACACTATATTTGGATGATTCCTTATCTGTGTCATAGAGTAGCAGCATTTCAAACCTTATGATGCTCAGGAGGTAGAATTCTGCTTTTTGGCCTCTAATGCACGCAATATGTGGGCCAGAAAGCCAAATTAAATGCGTTTTTCACATCAAACGTTATGACCTCATAATATTCTTTTTTGTGTTTTTTTGTTTTGTTTTTTGTTTTTTTTTTTATTGCGTCAACTGTTTAGCGTTTATCCGTAACTGCAATAGTTGTTGCATTTTCCTTACCTTAGGAAAAATTACTTCTCGCAGACATCGAATATCTATAAATGATTTTGCGTTATACTTTCCTTTTTTGGATTCCATCCAGATCCGGTGCTTTGAAATTACCGAACCGTTCAGTAGCTTGCAGCACTTCCACATCATTCACTTCTGCAGCCTCTAATTTTTCTAGTTCCGCCTTTCTGCCGCCCTTCCTATATTGTTTTTGAGAATAAAAATTTTGTCACATTCGTGCGGAGTTTCATAATATATTTTGTTGTTGTAGAAATACATAATTTTTCTTGATGGATTTGCGCTTTCTGTGCATAAAAATGTCAAAGACTGCTAGGTGTATGTTGCATGTGTATTTATGTGTAACAAAATTAATTTTTACTACATTTGGCAGCACAAAGTGGCAAAACTGTTAATACCAAATATTGCGCTGTCAAATTAAATTAAAACTCAAAGTTGGTAAGTGTGGTACTAAATGTTTTTTTTTTGTGCAAAAAACTAATAATTTCTGTAGAGCTCAAAATTTATTAAAGTTTTTTTTCTAAATTGTAGGTTTATCTGTCTAGTGTAAAATATAAAAAATCCCAAGATTTAGGCGCAGTTTTAATAGAAAATAAAGAGTATTTATGTTCGATAATGTTTTAGGGCTAAAGCCGAAACCTCAGAGAATCATCAGTGGGCACCCTAATATGCATATACATATACTGTGAACACATGTCGGGACTCACTTTTGTTCTTGGGCGCCAAATTGAATTTCTGTCCTATATGCTATGTGTGTACTATATATTTACGATAAATCGATTTTACCTTAAAAGTTTTTCATTTTAACGAACTGAAATGAAAAATTAAGACAACACCAGCACAAAAATAACTTCTCTCTTTCTATTCATTACTTGAAAATTGTGTCAATAAAATGCTTCCAAACCTAGTGATATGTGTTGGTGCCCACGCAAAATTTATTTGAAATGCATAAATAAATTGAAACTTAAAACAGCCAAAAAGTTTCGAAAGTATTCATTCCATTTTGCGGCTTTGTCTGAAACACAATTTATGATGTAAAACAAACAAATATCATTGAATATTTATACATTTATTTTTTACGTTCAATTCAAACTTGAAAAGTTTACTGACAACGTTATTTCCTATATACTTCCTTCCCATTCTATAGTTCATATAGAGGAAACAATTTTGATTAATTAAGGTGAAGTTAGAAATGTTATGTAGTATTAAAAATTGAAAAAGTACATGAAAAGCTTTTGCCAAAACAAGTATAAAAATTTATCAATACGTGCATTTTAGTTCAATATTTCATATTATTATCATGTTCATTTTGTCGAAAATTAGTTAATTTTATTTGAGAATTTCATAGGTTTTTGTTATTTATCAAAGCTTTATATAATATGTCGACTCCTCTACATTATTTTTTGTTTGTATTAATATATCTTAATTTACAATCTGTCGCAAAACAATATGGAAATATAATTGACTATTACTAAGTGCAATTTCGCCTTAATATAATGTAAGACCATACGAGTTTTAACATAGTTTTATAGAGAAGAATTTTGTTAAACTAAGTTTAGACTTAGGGTCAATCAACCAATACATTTTTCTGCTTTTAGTTTTCAGCTGCGGCCTCTTGTCTCTAACATGCTCACACCAAGTAAGCCGTTTATCTAAATGTAATCCGAGATATTTTATATAATTGGATTTTGAAATGAAAACATTATTAAAAGTCTCACCGAGGCACTCTTTTTTCTTCAATGTGAAAGTTATTTGAGTTGATTTTCCAGCGTTTACCGAGTTGTCCAGTTGCGAAGCCAAGAATGTTTTCATTTAGCTGTGCTTGTGCAGTTTCTGCAGCTTCGCTAGCCGAGTAGGCATATGAGACTACAGTAGTGTCGTCTGCATAGGTGGCAACTATTAAATTACCATTTTCCAATATTGGCATGTCGGCGGTAAAATTTGTATACACTTCCTTGGAGGAAACCTACCTTTATTTCATGTATACCTGAGATGTCATCTTGAATTTTAATTTCTAAGTATAGTTTTCACAACGCTAACTCATTTTCCGGCTTGTTTGGCTTAGGTATCATTATAATTTCAGCACATTTTCACTGCGTGGGGAAATGGCTCAATTTGAAACAATTATTAAAAAGCAAGTTCAAAAATAATATATATTTCTTGGAAAGGTTTTTGATTGTCCAAGCGTCGGTGTTATCATCACTTGGAGACTTTGAATTTTTAAACACGATTTTTCGTATTGGATCCCTGAGAGCCTTACGTATGTAAGAGGCTTATCCATTGGACATGGGCAATCAATGTATGATACGATGTCTTTGGCTGGTGCTACTGAGGTTAAACGGCTGAAATATATCTTTAAGATGGTTGGTAAAAGCGTGTGCATAGCTTATGTTTGATCTACACCAAGCATCGTTAATATTTTTAGTCGGAACCTGTCTTATGGTTGACCTGTCTTGGTTTTTGAGATATTCTCCAACCAATTTTTCTTTGAGCATAGCTCACCTAGTTTTAATCTCCTTAGTTGCTCTATTGAGAGCTTTTTTGTCAGTCAAATTTCTGCTATTGTGCCATATCCTTCAAAGTCGCCTCTTGTACTTAACCAATTTAGGTTTTTCAACAGAATATGGTTATCTGCCTCTAAGTGTTCGAGAAATTTTATTAGAATAGTTGGTTAGGGCTAAGAAGGCGGCTTCGTGTATTTTGTTAGTAAAAATATGAAATTCATCATCTAAATCCCTAGTTGAGTTTAAATCCATGTTGAAATTTATATTGAACTCAAGTCGAGATTGAAAAAGTTTAATATCAGATCTCTTATTTAATTTATGCTGTTTTTGAGTAATAAGTAAAGCAGGCAAATTAAAATGGAAAATTAAAACGGAATGGTCTGTACTAAGATCGTAATAATTTATTATTTCGACCTAGGTTATCGTCAATTTCAACATTAATAGCAAATTCGATCAAGTCAACGGTCTTTTTGGAACCTGTAAGCGAGTAAGTGGGACAACCAGTAGAAAGAACATTTAAATTTTTTTCTATAATGTATTTATGCTACTATGCCCAACAAATAAGGTGATATTGCATTTATTTTGAAAATTCTTTATTTACTCTTCCAAATCAATTTCATCCCCTTCAAAGTTATCCCCTCCCGATGCAATGCACTTATGCCAACGGATTTTCCAATCTTCGAAACACTGGTTGTAGTCACTTTCCGGGATGGCCTTCAGTTCCATCTTCGCTGCGGCTTGAATCTCCTCTATCGTATAAAAACGGTGTCCCAGGAGCATTCTTTTGAGCTTGGTGAACAGCCAGAAGGCGCACGGCGCCATATCAGGTGAATACGGTGGTTGCGGAACGATATGGGTTGAGTTTTTGGCGAAATGATCACGAATTACGAGGGTAGTATGGGATGGTGCATTATCGTGGTGTAAAACAAAGAATTGTCTTTCCACAATTCCGGCCTTTTTAGGCAGATAGCGTTACTCAAACAAGGCATAACGTTCAAATAATATTCCTTGTTGACTGTTTGA